>CM041629.1:48074680-48113399 GCA_023333625.1 Bothriochloa decipiens
TATAGGATTTATCTAATTTTCTAGAGCATCTCACCGAGGATTAACGTGGAGCCTCTGTTGAAGCCTCCAATTAGTAATAGTAACATCCCGATAGAATGGTTCATATCCAGTTACTTGTGCTAGCTTCACATAAATTCAACACAAGGACAGTGGTATAGAATATACTAGCAAATTCTCTGTGCTTTGCTGCGTAAATTGTGAATTATGGATTTTGTGGTATGATGACATGGTGAATAGAATAGTCTTGCCGACATGATATTATAGTTGCAAGTGTTAGTGAATTTTAATTGTATGTGGTAGTACATTGTCTAGTTGAACAACTTGCATTAAATTTTTCCTAAATTTTTTCTAGTGGATTGTCTTGTTAGATAGCTCGCATGTTGAGAGAGTTAGCTAGTGAGGTTTATCTATATAGAAGATATAAATAAGCTCATTAACCAAGCTAGCGCTAAACCTTCTCATAATATTACTTCAACATACATGTCACGATGGGCCAAATTTATATTAGATCTCATATCACATATATTTAGGTTACCTCAAGATGTTGGGGCATGTGGCTAGGCACTCATAACAAATTAAAAACGTTAAATGGCAAAAAGATTTAATGACAACCCTCTACGTGAACCATGGGCCGGTTCTACTTGAGCCTTATGGTGGGGTTTTAGTACAAACTAGTAAAACATACCCATGCGTTGCATCGGGATAAACTGTGCGGTCATCTAAAGCTAGATATTTTTGTTTGGTTTAACAACCATATATCAAAGCCTATAAATACAGATCCAATAAAATATTAACCCAACATGAGCAGTGAATTAGAGATTAGAATCCACTAAAATAAGTGAGTATTGTGTCCATCTAAACGCCGATAAATAGGAAAAGCAAACAACCAAAGTTGCAAAGCACATGCCCTTGAGCTTGGCCGCTCAGGACACGACACTGTACCATGTGTTGCAAGAGAAAACTATAAAATGGGTGTTGTAAATATGAGAAGAAACACAATTGTATATGCCACAGAGATAATTTACGTAAAGGAAAGTGCCTTCAGGTCAAGGCCTTTTGTTTTTTTTTTTTTTTTTTTTTTTGTGAGCAAGCACTTTTTTGTTCTTTATTTTTCCTCATTGTCAATGCCTGTCTCCCGGTCATGTCGTTATCCCTAAGGACGACATTGCAATGTCTTTCAAGCTCGGCTACCTCGACCGGCTCTACAGCAAGTGGAAGCTCCTCATAGCTATGCTCTTTCCGCAACGCATGTTGGTGTCAGTGGCTTTGGGTTCTTCAACACCGCAGGCGGGGGCGTGGGGTCACCTCTAGACTACGCGCAGATCATGGATGATCTTGTCGCCCTATGAGTGATTTTTATTGGTAAGGACTAACACAAGTGACAGGTTTTGATGCAACAAGAGCAAGTTGGGTTCATATAAGGGTGATTTAACACATCTATAAATAAAGCACAATCTAACAATATCATAACACCTATAGATGGATCACGATTTTATGAAGCTAACAAAATTAGTTTGGTTTTTTTCTGATTTTTCTATGTTTTTGGTAAATTTTGAAAAAAAAACACAAAGGAAAGGAAAAATGGTTTGAATGCGCTTCATCTAGCCCACAACGAAGCCGGCACAAACTGATAGGGTTCGGCCCAGGTAGAAAACGAAGCCCACAATTTGAGGCCCACTCATATTTATTATATTTTCTATCAGAAAACCTGATCTATTTTAAAAATTATAAAGTCTTCTCACATTTTCTTTCTCCCTAGCATCTTTACATCTGGAACCCTATTTTTCTTTTTTTTTTTCTCTTCCCACTCCTAATCCCAGCCGGACACGGTGTGCTGGCAGACAAAAAATTAACGGGCAGATTGACATACTGAAATTTTAATGTTTATAATTAGTGTATGTATAAGGATAGATACGTGAGATGCTATCTTTCGCCATGCGTTAGGTACCCTGGTATATTGGTACCCGACAACCCTCTTGTCCACTTGTCTTCTTTCACTCTCCATGTGATGGATGGTCTCTTTAATGACAAACCTCATGACTCGCCCTTCCCCACCGCACGGCCTTTGTTTCACCTGAAGAGTTTTTGTGGGTTGGGGGAGGGGAGTATCTTTATAAAACTTTTTTTGCGAAGCTTGGAGTATTGGACTACCGGATGTGTCGGATGGTATTGATATCTATTACATATACATATAAAAAAATAGAAAGGGGAATATATCAATATCTCAGTTTCTGCATTGATCAATGCTATCTATAGTTGTTCCTTATTACAAACAAGAGTAAAACGTTTTATGAAATCTTAAAAACAAAGTTTTGACTCATAAACAAACCCAAAGTGAAAAAAAAAAACACTATTAAAAGTGAGCCTATTGTTTTAAAAAGAGACCATTATTAAAACATAGAGCGAAAAACCTCTGTACCCTTTTGTTTAAATTAATGACAATGGCTCGCACTGTGCGCATCTCCCCCATAGTTTTTCTTGTCAAAAAAAAACAAGCAAGCATATTGCTAAATCTCCACCCGTTTCTCGCAAACACCTACTTCATTGAATGGCGATCTTCCTCCTTTTGTAACCGACCAGGACTTGGTTCAGTAAGTCTCCATAAAAATCGATAACTTGCAAGTAAGATGGTACTACTACCTTGTCAAACACGATGTCATTCCAGGTTAACCAGATTGCCCAAAAGATTGCACTTGCACCCATAGGAATCTGATATTTTAGTTTTCTATTTATCCCTTCTAACCAGCTGGTAAATAAATTATGTCACTAGTTGGAGGTACTAAATTAAAGGAAACATGAACCATTCTCCATATAAATTTAGCGAAAGGGCAATCCAAGAGTAAATATTGTATTTATTCATTCGAAGAATAAAAACAACACTTTCTATCTCTTTGGCACTGTTGTTGTGCTAAATTATCCTTGGTTAGGACTTAGGATTACTCCCTTCTTGTACAAGTGTCACATGAAGACTTTGATTTTGAGAGGTAGTTTTACTTTTCCAAATTAAAATATTGTAAGGTATAGGATTGCACTCCTACTAATGCTATGTACATTGATTTTAACTTAAAACAACCCATTAAATGTCCAAAATTATATACGAATTATGTATTTAGTATTAGCGCACCACTATTCTGTCGTTCTCGCACCAACTTGTTAGAATACATGTTATATTTTTTTTGAGACATCACCAGAGGGGTGAGAGCCCCAGTTGAATGAATCTCTATCGATTCCGGCGAACCGATACATGGAGGGTTCAGGCTATATTAGATTGGCAGACCACTTTTCGTTAGCAATCTATGTATAACCCGCTCTATATTATCTATATTTTTAGTTTACACATTCACGGGTTCATTGCCGGCGAGAGGAACGCAAAAAATCCAGTACGTACAGCGTGACAATTGTAAGCACTGACGCGTTTACTATACACATTTATTTTATTTACAAATGACTATATATACTACTGGCAAACCAAGGAGGTAATCAATGACGAGCGCGCGTACGGTAGAGCATGCTTGGATTCTTGTGTGGTGCACAGCGTTCGTTCAGCTCATCACCTGTGTGTTGCCAAACCAATGCAGGATTGATACAAGAATTTGGACGACCAAACAAGGTACACCGTATACCAGCTCTGGCCGGGCATCCAGATCATCAAAATATGATCTGACTTTGCCTATAAATTTGAGCCTGACCACCGCTCGTTCGCTCACAAGTTAAAGGACGAGCGCTGCACGCTATAGCCTAGCCGTTAGCACAAGATGAAGCTCGCCGCAGTGGGCATAGCTTCTGTCCTCCTCTTGCTGGCCGCCGCTGCACTCACGGCCGACGCCGGGGTCACGATCAAGGCGATAAACGACGCGGAGACGACCCCCGGAGGGCAGCGCTTCGACCGGGAGTACGGCGTGAGCCACGCGGTGCAGGTCCTCGCCGCCTCCACCAACTTCGCCTGGCAATTGTTCGAGCAGCCGAACCCCGCGGACCGCCGGCCCGTCGACCACATCACCCTCCTCGTGAATGCCATGGACGACGGCGCCCCCTACCCTGCCTTCACCCAAGGCAGCACCATCAGGCTTAACGCCGGCTTCGTCAACGACTACACCGGCGACCTCGACAAAGAGGTATATGCATTCGCACCCCCTTCATCCACCCGTGGCCCGGTCTCTTTTGTTCGTGACATGACATCGATCCGTGCGTGTGTGCAGCTAACCGGGACGCTGTGCCACGAGACGGCGCACGTGTGGCAGTGGGACGGGCAGGGCCAGGCGAACGGCGGCCTCATCGAGGGCATCGCCGACTACGTGCGGCTGCAGGCAGGGTATGCACAACCGCACTGGGTGCAGTCGGGGCAGGGAGACCGGTGGGATCAGGGCTACGACGTCACGGCAAGGTTCCTGGAGTATGTGAGTGGCTCCGGCCGGGCTTCGTGGCCATGCTCAACGCCAAGCTCAAGGACGGGTACGACGAAGACTACTTTCGGCAGATTGTGGGCGAGGACGTGCAGCAGGTGTGGCAGAATTACAAGGCCGCATACGGCCAGTGAGTGTCACCGAATGACGTGATTGTGTTCCATATTACCTTCTCCCAACAAGTTTAATTTAGCCTTGTTATACAGTTTGATGGACGAGATTGGTACCTTTATGTTAAAAGTTTTGAATTTATGATCAAATTCTTTGTATTCTTAAATATTTCCTATATATACTATGCGGCATTATACACACTATAAATATTAGCCTTTTGGTTGTGAATTTTTTTTTTGTACACCTATGCATTTGAATACCGAGCCCCAAAATCCTGGGCCTGCATCCGCTTTCCATCGAACCTCGCTCGGAGATGTCTGATACATGCACCGAGCCTGGTTGCATGTCTGCCAAGCATCCAAACAGCCGAAACCTGCACGAACACATGTGATTGTGGGCATACAACGTACCAAACACGCCTCAAATGACTCCATAGTATGCATTGCTTATCTTATTCGGTCTCCCAACGAGTTTAACCTTGTCATACAATTTGATGAACAACGGATAAATAATACTCCATCCATTTTATTTCATCTCTGCAAAACAGATGAAATCACAGGTATACCAAAAAAAAAGGTGGCAGAGAAGAGAGAGTTTTATCTACCTGTGTGAGAACGTCATTTTCATAAGCATAATGCCCAGGGTGCCTTAGATTATCCGCAGCGGCAGACGGTAAAGCACCCTGCAGGTCGTTTTTTTCGTAAAATCTGCTGCAGCTGGGGCCTCTACGACGCCTGCTATGCTTGCGTTCCGGCCTCCAGACGCCACTTTTGCGGGAGGTACGGAGCCCCCGGTAAAGGACGGTGTGAGGCCCACTCAAGGAGAGAGAAGGACAGCACTCGCAAGTACGCCGGTGGAGCAGAGGAGCAGAGGATGGCAGCCGCTCGCCGTGACGGAGCAGGGCGGGGACGCGACGCGCGAGGTGCTCCACCGCCACCGGCACCTTCCACGGCGGCCACCAGCGCGCCCGCGGCGGCGGGTTTGGTGGTGGCGCCGCCCACACCTCCCATGGCGGCCGAGCCGCGCCTGGATGCGAGCTTCGCTGGTCCATGCGGGTCTCCTCTGCCTCTGGGCACTGTTGGAGGGGAAGGAGGCGAGGGTGGTCGGCACGCGACGGCCCTGCCCCCAAATACGACGTGAACGGGGAGGAAGAGGAGACCCGGAGGCGGACGAGGAGGCCGTCGACCACATTTGAGATGGACGGCAAGCTCCGATTCGCGGCGAGCAGGTCATGTACGGCGGCGGCGAAGCCTCCTCTCCTCCTGAGGCCGCCGTCGCTGGCACTGGGAGGGAGGGCGGCGTCGGTCGAATGGGTAAGGAGGAGAGGGTAAAAAAGGAAGAGAAAAAAGAAAAAAGAAAAAAAAAAGAAAAAAATCTTGATAAATGGGTCCCATGATGGATGGAGGTTGTGCGGATAGTCTTACCCCGTGGGTTGAGTTTTTTTAGGGCGGTACTTCCTCTTTTCCTATTTTGTCCTACATAAAACAAGTTTTTTAGGAAAAACATCAAAGTCTATATCATTAACCCAAAATGACCTATGTTTTGAAACAGACTGAATATATCATCAGACAGAGCTAAGTGACGTTGGTTTTGACTTCCTAATATAAAACTAAAAGTGAGCTCCGTGTAACAGTTACCCTATTAAATCTTATTAACCTTTGTATTGCTAGTGACACTACTTTGGTATTATGAGTATTGGTGTTGTTTTTTATATTGTGAAGAGTACCAACATCTAAGACTAATTCAGTCAGACTTTTGATGTTTGAGTTTTGACTTAATACGAGTCTAGAAGTCTGTTATTTTGGGACATAAGGGGTACATTGTGGAGTGTAGGTGAAATGACCTCCCAAGAATAAAGGGATCCACAACTTCTCAAAAGTTGCGCCCATGTGTTGACGTAATATTACAAATTAGTTCTATGGATACATCGTCAAAACTCCATACTTCATTTTACGGATCAAATCGACAAACCGTCTTGCACAACCCACATGTATGACTCATCGATGTTGACGAGTGCCTAACCTCTACCAAGGTATGACTCATTTTCCTTCCTTTTTGACTTTATTGATGCCACCTTCTTCATCATCCCTAATACTTGTATGACCTCGTGGTAGAAATAGGACGGAGAAAATATACATCAAAGACAACTGTTTTGAATTTCAATTATTTATATATTAGTTCATTTATATTTCTAGATATCTATTTCTATATATCTATATATTAATGTTAATATTCATATATTAGTATTAGTTAGTAGTACTATTCTATTAGTTAATGATCCTGGCTCTGTGAGTTCTTTCTTCCGTGATAAACTGCCAACTGCAACAAAACCATCGTCCTCCTGCTTGACTTGGTCATGCCATCTTCACCATCCTCGATCTTGTCCACATGTCTTCTTGCACTCTCCATTTGAGAAATGTGATTTCTAATGGCTTCTTTGCAATGGATGCTCGTGTCATCTTCACCACCTTCTTGTCCACGTCTTCCTGCACTCTCCATGTGAGTAATGTGATTTCTTATGGCTTCTTGTAATGGATGCTCTCTTTAATGACAAGCCTCGCGACTCGCCCTTTCCCACAGCATGGTCCCTATTTCACCTAAAGAGGTTTTGTTGCTTCAGGATGAGCCACTAGCATCAACATGTCTTAATATTCATGCCATGCTTGGTTATCCAATCCAACCGACGTGCTCCAGCATGTTCGGATATTAATACCCTAGTTTCTGCATCGATCGGTGTATATAGTTATTCCTTATTACAAACAAGAGTAAAGCGTTTCAAGGAATCTCAAAAACAAATTTTTGAGCTATAAAGAAACCCAGAGCCAAAAACCACTATTAAAAAAGCGAGCCTATTGCTAAATCATGATTGTCTCAATAATCTTGCATCCCATCTTCATGTAATGGCGATCTTCCTCCTTCTGTAGCAGGGACCAGGACCTTGCAAGTAAGATTGTACTACTACCTTATCAAACACGATATCAGTCCGAGTTAACCAAACTCCCCAATAGATTGCACTTGCACCCACAAGAATCTGAGATTTTAGTTTCCTATTTGGAGGTACTAAATTAAAGGAAACATGAACAACTTTCCATATAAATTTAGCAAAAGGACAATCAAAGAATAAATGTTGTATTGACTCGTTCAAAGAACAAAAACAACACTTCCTATCTCCTTTTCACTGTTGTCGTGCTAAATTATCCTTGGTTAGGATTACTCCCATGTATAAGTACCACATGAAGACTTTAATTTTGAGAGTTAGTTTTAGTTTTCAGATTAAAGTATTGTAAGATATAGGCTTGTGCTCCTACTAATGCTCTGTACATTGATTTAACTGAAAACAAGCCATTAAATGACCGAAATTACATACAGATTATCTTTTTCGAGCAACATATACAGATTATGTGTTTAGTATTAGCGCACCACTATTCTCTCATTCTCCCACCAGCTTGTTAGAATCCATGCTATATGATATTGGTATGACACTTTTCTTTGCTTCTCTCTCTCTTTACTCGCCACAAACATGTTAACCCGCTCACGAGAGTGGGTTATATGTGTATATAATCCGCTCATATTATCTCATCTATAACTTGCTCCACTGGTGCATTGCCGGCAAGAGCAACGCAACAAATCCAGTACATACAGCTAGCGTGATATTTGTAAGCACTGACGCGTTTATTTTTTTTAGAGAAAAGGGTTTTCTCCCGCTTTTGCATTACCAAAAGCAACAAGGATTACAGCATCCGTGCTTCAAGCACAATCATCCCTCAAAGGCATACAAGTTCGAATTCAAAGGACGAAGCTCTTGCTCAACACCCAAGTTTCTGAGACTCAATGATAACGGCTCCCCAAACTGAAAACTACTCTCAACGTCGACCCTAAGATCACCCGAACCTATGAGATCCACGGGCGATGGCTGAACAGCTGATAGACCCAACTCTGATGATGAACTGCCCATCGGTGATCTCCACTGGAGCTGAGGTAGTAAGCTTGCATTGTTTTCCAGAAACCTGACAAAACCCTCCAGCTGGACTCTTTCCTCCTCCTTGTATAGCGGCAGCCATCCCTTGATCATCTTCACAATCCTCAGAAACACTCCATTTATCCCCATCCAAACAGCACCCTGAAAACACAACTTATTTCTTAGTTTCCAAATGGACCATAAGACTGCAGAAGTAATAGTATTGATGACAACATGTTTCTTATAGGAAACCCATAGACGGGCTATTGATTCATAGCACCCCAATGTTCAAATTAAAGAAATCACTAACCAATTTCCACACCAGATTAGCTATAAAACCATCAAAGAACAGGTGAGTAACATATTCTGCTTCAGAGCAAAAGAGGCAGGAAGGGTCAGCCACCTCCTTCTTTTAGCCAAGTTATCTCTAGTTAGCAGTTTATTTTTAGCTAAAAGCCATAGAAAAATCTGTACCCTTGGAGGAATATTGATCTTCCAAATAGAACTCACAAACATGGGGATAACCCCTCTATGGTTGATGACAGCATAGAGGGATTGCACATTGTAATTTCCTAAGGAAGTGAAATTCCACAGGATATGATCCTCTTCATCAGAGAGCAAGACAGTCTCCATAACACTACATAATTCATGCCACAAGGCCATCCCTCTAGAATCAACAGTTCTCCTAAAGGACAACATCAAGTTCTCACCATCCCAGACCTCATACAAAGTCTTCCCCTGCTGATCATTAATGACATACAGAGGCTAAAACACCGTGGCTAAAGAGACATTACCCATCCACACATCTTCCCAAAACCTAATTTTCTTACCATTGCCTACATGCCACCTACTTCCCAGCATAGCAGTTTTCATAGCCCAGATCACTCCTTTCTAGAAAGGAGAAACCCCTTCCACATTGCAGCACAAAATATTTGGCTTCAGTTTTATACTTATAGTCAATAATGTTCCTCCAATAGCCTCAAAATTTAATTGATATCTAAAAATCCAGGCTCCTAGTAAAGAGAGGTTCAAACTTCTCATATCTAAGACCCCTAGGCCTCCATGTCCCTTTTTCATAGATACCAGTTGCCAGTTAGCAAGGTGAAACTTACGGTTATCTGCAGTGTCATTCCACAGAAAGTGACTCATATGTGAGTTAATCATAGAGATAGCCCACTTAGGGAACTTAATCACATAAAGCAAATAAATGGGGATGCTTGCTAAACAAGCTTTTAGCAAGGTGAGTCTAGCAGCATAAGAAAGAAGTCTACCCCTCCAGCCCGCAATTCTCTTGATAATCTTGTCCACTACCGGTTGAAGGTCTTGTCTTCTAAGATTAGTGAAGTGTAGTGGGACACCCAAATATTTCATTGGGAACTCGCTTTTCTTACAACAAAATAACTTGGCAAAAGCATTGGACTCGTCCTCATCTAGACCAATGGTTAGAAGCTCACTCTTATCATAATTTATCTTCATGCCAGACATTAGCTCGAAGCAAACTAGTAGCCACTTTAAAGTGCTGGCTTTCTGAAGGTTATTTTCTAAAAACAACAGGGTATCATCAACATATTGGAGGCTGATGATCCCCTTCCCTAACTTGAGGAAGCAAACCAGAAATCATGAGATGAGCTGCTTTCATAAGCATCTTAGAGAAGACATCTGCCACTAAGTTAAAGAGGATAGGGGATAGAGGGTCCCCCTGCCTCAAGCCTTTACCAGGTTTAAAGAATTTACTGTTCTCATTATTCATCCTAATACATAGGGAACCTCCCCTCACTACCTTCCTGATCCAGCACACCCACTTATCACCAAACCCCCTAGATTTAAGCATGCCCTCAAGGAACTCCCAACTAACTCTGTCGTAGGCTTCGTAGTCAAGCTTAAGCATGACCCCTTTCTCATGATTTTTATGGAGTTCATGAACGATCTCATGAGCTGCTACTACACTCTTGAGAATGTATCTACCTTTGATGAAAGCAGATTGATTAGACTCCACTAATCTGTTAGCCACATGAACTAGCCTATTATTTAGCATTTTGGCAAAGATTTTGAAACTGCAATTCAAGAGACTGATAGGCCTAAACTTCTTAAGAGTTTTGGCCTCTGGCTCTTTGGGTATAAGAGTGATCATACCATAGTTTAATATTTCTAAATTAAGATCCCCTCTACCAAAGCTGTTAACCAAACTAGCAAATCCATCTTGATAATATCCCAGAATTGCTGATAGAAAAGGAAAGGCAGGCCATCAGGACCTGGAGCTCCTTCAGCATATGACCCAAAAACTGCTTCCTTCACCTTATCCTTAGAGAATGGAGCTTCCAAGAACCCATTCTCTGAGTTGGTTAGTCTTTCATCCTCTTCCCAGAAATCCTCACCTAGCTTAACCCCACTACTAGCCTCAAGGCCAAACAAATCTTTATAGAAATCAACAGCATGCTCAAGCATATCCTTATTATCTTCCACCCACCCATTAGGTGTCTCCAACCCCATGATCCTTTTCTTCCTATTCCTCTGGTTAGCCAGAGCATGGAAGTATGCAGTATTTCTATCCCCTTCTTTTATATTCCTATCCCTAGACCTTTGCCTGGCTTTAATCTCCTCTAGTGTCCAAATGGCCTCCAGCTGCATAGTGATCTCCTTCATCCTATCTTTTTCCTCACTCTGTAGAACCCTGACCTCTTGCAAGATATCCAGAATATCAAACTCCATAAGGAGGTCCTGTTTCTGCTTCCTAATAGCAGCATTAATATTAGCAGCCCACCCTTTAACTTTTTTCCTAAATAATCTGGTCTTAAATTGCCAGACATCTAAAGGCTCCTCAAAAGCATAAGGTGTATTCCAGAGATTCCTCACCATTTCTTTATAATCTGGTTGCTCAAGCCACCATTTTTCAAACCTGAAAAGACTAGGCTTCTTAGGAGTCCTATTTCCCATGTCCAACAACAAGGGAACATGATCACTCACCCCTCTAGCTTTAGTAGAGACAAAGGCTAAGGGAAATTTTTGTTCAAAGTTAATAGTATAGAAAACCTTGTCCAAGGCAGCCATCACAGGAGCCTCTTGATTGTTAGTCCAAGTATAAGATCTAGAAGAATTTTTAAGTTCCATGAGCCCCCCCTTATTAATAATATCCTGAAAGACATCAACCCATTTCTGATTGATATTCCTAGTATTCTTTTCAGAGGCATGCAAAGTTATATTGTAATCCCCTCCCATAACAGTTGGGCCCTCCCAGTTAGCTAGGAGGTTTTCCAACTCTTCTAAGAAATCCCTTTTACCTTCCTCATAAGGAGAGCCATAGACCACTATTAACCTCTAGATCATTATCATGCACATTCTTCATAATGATAGCTACACTAAAATTGCCTATATTCCAAGCAATAGGCTCAAATTTTTTTTTCATTAACCCCCACCAGAATCCCACCAGCAGTACCACTGGCTGGGAGATGGTTCCAAGCAAAATCTCTATTTATATAACTCATAAAGGAATCCTCAAAAGATTCTTTCTTAGTCTCTTGGAGACCAACAAAGTCAAGCTTATTCTCATTAACAAAACCATACACACATTGCAATCTGCCTTCTTTGTTAAGCCCTCTTATATTCCAGAAAGCACCTATCATGGATAACATTTGGCTAACGCGTTTACTATACACATTTATTTGCAAATGACTATGACTATGTATACTACTGACAAACCCAGGAGGTAATCAATGACGAGCGCGCGTACGGTAGAGCATGCTTGGACTCTTGTGTGGTGCACAGCATTCGTTCAGCTCATCACCTGTGTGTTGCCAAACCGATACAAGAATTTGGCGACCAAACAAATGTACACCGTATACCAAGCTCTGGGCATCAAGATCAACAAAATATGATCACTTTGCCTATAAATCTGACCCTGACCACCGCTCGTTCGCTCACATATTAATTAAAGCACGAGCGCTGCACGCTATAGCCTAGCCGTTAGCTAGCACAAGATGAAGCTCGCCGCAGTGGGCATAGCCTCTCTCCTCCTCCTGCGGCTGGCCGCCGCTGCAGTCACGGTCGGCGATGGGGTCACGATCGCGGCGATAAACATGGTGGGGGCGACCTCCGGCAGGCAGCGCTTCCAGCGGGAGTACGGCCTGAGCCACGCGGAGCAGGTGCTCGCCGCCTACAGCAACTTCGTCTGGCAAGTGTTCGGCCAGACGAACCCCGAGGACCGCCGGCCCATCGACCACATCACCCTCGTGGTGGAAGACATGGACGGCGTCCCTACCCTGCCTCCACCCTCGATAGCACCATCAGGGTCAACGACGACTACGTCAACGTCTACAAACACGACCTCGAGAGAGAGGTACGTATGACTAGCATTCGCACCCCCTCATACCCGGCCCCGTGCACACGCGTGTCGTCTTTTGGTCGTGACATCCGTGCGTGTGTGCAGATGACCCGGGTGCTTGTCCACGAGACGGCGCACGTGTGGCAGTGGGGGCTGCAGGACCACAGGGCGCACCCGGGGCTCTTCGAGGGCATCGCCGACTACGTGCGGCTGCAGGCAGGGTATGCACGACCGAACTGGGTGGAGCCGGGGCGGGGATATCAGTGGGATCAGGGCTACGACCTCACGGCAAGGTTCCTGGAGTTCTGTGAGTGGGTCAAGCCGGGCTTCGTCGCCATGCTCAACGCCAAGCTCAAGGACGGGTACAACGAAGACTACTTTCGGCAGATTCTGGGCTACGACGTGCAGCAGGCGTGGCTGAATTACAAGACCCAGTTGAACATACCTTAAAGCTCTCCCAACGAGTCAGTGAGTCACCGAATGAGGAAACAGTATTACGTACCTTAAAGCTCTCCCAACGAGTTTAGCCACCGTTGTTATAGAATTTCATGGACGACGACGGATAAATAATAGAGAGCTACAGCTACTCCCTCTTTTTCTAAATGTACACCATTTTAGTTTGTTCCAGAGTTACTTTTATCAACTTTATATAAATTTACTCCCCTTTCACTACGTCAAGATTGAACGAAGAAGAAGTTGAGGACAATTGAAATGGATCGCCTCCCATCTAGAATGGGTAATGGTGTACGTACAAGAAAATCCCATAACGAATAGCGAATTATTGCCTGATTTCTATACAAACCTTCGTATTGGCAAGGCAAAATATTGTGCACAATTGTTATGAGTAAAAAACAACATTTATCATGTACAAAAAATAGATCATATGGCATCTCCGGCTGCAACAGAAACATGTATGACACACTAAGATAGGATGACTAAAAGTAGACAGTTTAAGGTATCTAAAGGCTTAATAAAGAAAGAAACAGTAGTATATTATTTACTAAATCATACTAATATAGAATCACAAAAAAAAATCATAGGAATATAAACAAGGCAATGCAAGTAGGGTTTATGTGTCTCCCCACAAATAAAAAGAGAGAAAGTAAGATTACTGGATGGTGTGAAAAAAATTTCAGGTCACCTCTCGCCCTCCCCGTGCAAAACCGCGGCTCCAAGCCACTAATTAACCGCGCGGGCAGGTGGGGCCACATTAATCACATGATTACCGTGCGACAAATATGGAAGCCATGCGGTAATTATGGCCACATTAATCTCCCTGATCCACAATCATTGCAATCCGGCCTAAACATAGAAGACACGCATGCTCCATCGTTACAATCCGTAATCTCCTCCCGCTCAAAATTTGGAAGGCAAGGACGTCCACTCCATCACCCATAATCTCTTCCCCGTGTGATAGCATCGCCCCGCTCTGCCGCCTCAACGCTCGCACCGCGCCGTCGTCCTCGCCACGAAACACCGCCGCGTGACACCAGCGCCGTTGTCCTCACCATAACGACGCCAACGCCGATCGACACCTTGACGCTAATGGACGTCCCACTGCCTCGACGACATTGAACGCGCTACTACCGGAAAGGATGCCTCCACGACCTGCGCCCTTGTCCTGTCCTTGCGAGGACGCCGTCGTTCTCGCAGGGCGCCAACGCCGTCGTCATATGGAGTAGGTGATCCATCGATCTACGCATTGTTCATGTCGTCGCAGGAATAGTTTTATTCTTCTCGCCGAGTTATAGAGTTTCCTAATACTGTTGGCCGCCATTGTTGCCTGTGGCCAGCCTTGGCTTGCAATATGGGTACCGCTGTAGCCGGCCGTGGCCGTGGCCGTGTGGCCAGCCATGATTGGTTGCGGATGCTATCACTGTTCGAGGTCACCATACGTGCTGATGCTGCCGCACGCTGCGTGCTAGCTCGCGCTGGCGCACCCTTCACTCTTTGGCCGGCAACTACTGTTGAAGCTCCTGATGCCTAGCGGATGCTGCCTGCTGCTACTAGATGGCTGGCTAAAAAAAGTATGACAAAGAAACTCAAGTAGACCAAAATCTATTTTTTAAGTAGAATATTGGGAACTATTTAGGGTTGAGTCACATATTTACTTATCATCTTAACAGTACAGATTAGGCCCTTTTTTCTTAATCTGACTATTTGGTGCTACGAGAGTACAGTTAGAATGCATTTGTATTCTGATAAGTCATACCATTGTTGGGGTTTAAATAGCTATTTCTTGATGTGATTCAAGGCGTCAGCGTGCAACAATACCTTTTGAATTGTTTTCATTATTCTTGGGTTTGTATGCATGCACTTAACTAAAATTGTGACCTAAACAATAGACTACAATAAGTACTATTGCCTGTACGACAACATACTAGAGTAGAATGAATGACCATACCTGAAACTGTGGCTACATGTTCAGTAAATTGCACTCCATTGTGATCTACTACAGGAACCAGAGTTTTCTTCTAACAAGCTAAGCATCAAAATTGTGGAGCTATCCGACTGATATATTGTTCATCTTTCTAAGGTAATCATAGACCAGGTTTGTTTGCGACTACTTTTACGAATCTATAAGGCCCATATGCATTTAGACTACCTTTTACGAATGCATAATTGTCATGTTTCTTTTTCATGGTTTGCAAATTATCTCTTGCGCATTGGTGATGGAACAGAGGAGGTTAACGGATATGGCGACGTACGGATTCTAGATGACATCTGTGTGACATACTCTGACGATGCCGAGAAGGATCTTCATATATTGATCGACACCATCTTTTTGGATCTAAATGCAAACATGGCAGACAAAAAGTACATCACCACTAGAACGATCTCTACATGTAACGATTGGGTGGACATGATCCATATATGAACATGATTGATATATTCAAAGGCGATGAGATGGTGTATCACAATTTTGACTCAACGGTAGATGATCCACATAACTACTATCCATCGGAGTTCCTTAACAGCCTCACTCCCAATGGGCTACCTCCACACGTCTTGAAGCTCAAACTTGGGTGTCCTGTCATATTGCTTAGGAATATTGATCCTGCCAGTGGGCTATGCAGCAACGGTACAAGGCTGCTGATGCGGTGGTTCCGAAGAAATACAATCAACGCATAAATCATGATGGGGCAACCAGTTGGGAAGCGGGTATTCCTCTAATACCGCTATGCCTATCTGATGACGAGATGTTCCTGTTTCATTTTACGAGAAAGTAGTTTCCTATCAGGGCCTTGTTTAGTTCACCAAATTTAGCCACCAAATTCACTATGCAGAATTCCTTTTCCCTATCAAATTAAAATGCTGGCACATGCATGGAGTACTAAATATAGATAAAATCAAAAACTAATTACACAGTTTTGTTGTACTTTACGAGACAAATATTTTAAGCCTAATTAGTCAAAGTTTGGATAATTTTTACCAAATACAAATGAAATGCTATAGGAATTCCACTACAGGAATTCCAGCGCCAATTTGGCGAACTAAACAAGGCCCAGGATGAGCTTCTCCACGACGGTCAATAAGTCACAGGGCCAAACTATCCCCAACGTGAGTGTGTATCTACCTGCACCGGTGTTCTCTCATGGCCAACTGTATGTTCTGGTGTCTAGAGACACATCAAGAGTGAACATCAAGATCCTTGCCCTCCAGCATGATGCGATGTATAGAGACACATCAAGTTTGTGTATATCCTAACTCCTAAACGCTTGATGGCTAATAATCAGCCTGACACATGTGTTTGGTTCATGCATTGGCAAGTCTGAGTCCTCTGTGGCTCTTGACTATGTTAATTTCACAAACTTTGCTTGTTCAAAGATTAAATATTATTTTAATGTATTATTTAATTTCATAGTACTGTTTTCTTATCGTGCAATCCATGTTTTTGTATACAAAAGTTTGACGATCCGTAGCAACACATGGGCACAATACTAGTCTACTAAGAAAGGTAGCCATTCTAAGTTACACAACAGAATTCAGTATGGGAAACAACTCTGTTACAGTAGAAGAAAACAAATCAAGATTAACAAGAAATGGGAAACAACACCTCTATTTCAATAAAAAAATGGATTGAAACAATTGCATCATTAGCTCACCTTGGGCTTCTGGGGATTTGTTTCAGCATCATCCTCAACCTTGGGCTTTGGCCACGCTTGTTATTCTTAACACGAGTCTCTACAGGCTCCAACCGTCCCTGATCCACACACTGTTGAGGCAAGTGAGTAAGCAATAACATACAAAGTACAGAACAACTGCACTAGCTTGATCAAGTCACACAAGCACAATTTCTTAAATAAGATCACCAAACAGCAACTCTTGATTAAAGTTCATTGATGAGAAAGATAACTAAATCAGTCAAAACTACACTACTACTTAGCTAACACAGGATGATAGGGCCCTTGTAAACATTTGGAATTATCAGCTATGGAGATGAATTATTAATTACAAAATTCCATGTGTTCTACTGATCCACAAACAACATTTATTTCCCCATGCCCTTTTGCCCTCTAAAGTATTAACTGATTTGTCAAGAGCCTATAAAATTCAGACAGCCTATTTCGCGATTAGTGTGCAGAAAGGAAATAATGCTGAAACCGCACGGAATGAAGCATCAACACGCAGATGACAATAACATACTACAACAAATACCACTGAAATAAAATCAGTCAACATTAAATTTTGGGGCAAACGAAAATATGAAATTGTGATGCGGGAGCAATCAAGGATCCAACAAACTCTCTTGCACACCCCATAGGTATGACTCACCAATGTTGACGCGTGTCAGACCTCTACCAAAGTCTAACTCATTTTTCTTCCTTTGATAACTTGATTGATGCCACCTTAACATCATATCCCTGATATAGACGCATGTATGACCTTACACCAAGGGCCACAACACCATCGTCCTCCTCCTTGATTTGGTCGTGCCATATTCACCACTCTCTTTGTCCACATTTCTTCCTTCTTGCACTCTCTGTGCTAGCAAAATGTGGTTTCATATGGCTTCTCGGTAATGATGCTCTGTTTAATGACAAGCCTCGCGACTCGCCCTTCTCCACCACCTGGTCCCTATTTCATCATATCAAAGAGTTTATGTTGCTTTAGGATGAGCCACTACCTTCAACATGTCTTAATCTGCCACAATGCTTGTCATCGAGCCAGGTGGAGGCCCTTGACATGGTGTTGCCGGCGTCCAATGGGCGCGCGTGAGAGCTGTTCATCAAAGACCCATAGGGTGTGGTGATGCTCGCATTTGGTTGTTTCTTTTATGTAATATCAAACCGGGAAGTAGTTTGCTAGGTTGGTCTGGTTGTTACTGGTAGACCATATCTAGAGTGCTAGATGTGCGTTGTTTGTACTAAAAACTTTGTTCTTCTTAGTAGCAAGGATACGCAAATCTTTTATGTATTCAAGAAATATGTTAATACCTATCACTAGGGGTGGGCGGTGGTTACCTGGTGGAAGAGAGGAAGATTGCCAAAGAAGGCGAACAAGCGAGAGGTGGCGGCGGGGTGGTCAGCAGTCATGCCCTCGCCGACGGCCCGTCGGAGTTCGGTCGGCACCATCGATTTCAGCCGCTCCATGGAGAGCCCGTGGAGGCGGCTGGAGGGGGAGTGTAGATTGGTGACGTCAGCCTTAAAACCCAAGGACGGGCGATTGGGCCATTTTGAGCCACCCGTGAATAAGGTACATTGTATTTTTCAATCATAGAATTATCCAAGTACACACATACACAATGATTACAAATCAATGGATGGAAGAAACAATAACCAGGTTCAAGTCATACACGAATAAAGTGAACATAAAAGTACACGAGATGTCTAAGTTCACAAGTTCACATACATTAGCTCCCATTAACCAAGCCAAATCAAACATGTAGTACATGGCATCACATATGAGAGCATGCATATGCATATGAGAACAAGCATATGGAAATCCATTATCTGAATACAATTTATCCATTTAGTATATATTCTAGCGCATCGTACCTTCTCTCATTCTTTGACCAGCTTGGTAGAATCCATACTATGGCCCTGTTTGGTAGGGCTTAGCTTCACTAATGGAACAACTTCACAAGTAGCTTCTTTGCTAAAGCTAAGCTGTTTTTGTCCATCCATTTGGCAGAATAGGTTCACATGATGGAACAAAACAATACATGACAAAAATACCCTTGTTTTCTTCTTCTCTTTTTTCCTCTCCATGCGTCCTTTTCTTTTCCCACGCAACTAGCACACGCGCCGGTGGCCGCATGTGCCCGCTCGCCCTGGCGATCGCGCCGACGGCCTAGCAGTCGCGCTCGCTCGCGCCCAGGAGTCCGCTCGCTCTCACCTCGGCGGCCACTCCAGCATGCCCCGATGGCTTGTGCCTGCCCGTGTCCCGGCAGCCACGCGCGCTCGCCTGCTCCCCGGCTGCCCGCTCACACACGCCTCGACGCGCCCGCTCGGGCGTGCCCTGGCGGGAGCCCGACGGCGGCACCCCTGGCGCGTCCCTGGCGAATCTTCCCTTGTCCCTGCCCCTGCCACCTCCTTCCTCAACGTGCCCCAGCCATAGTTGTCATCTTCCTCAATGTGTTGCCAGTGCCATCGCAGTGCTGCGCTCTCGTGAGGAGCTCAGGGTCTCCATGCCCAGCGCCATCGATCTTGCGAGGAGGTCAGGGTCACGCACCGCCCTCGCCCCGCGTCTCGGCGACTCCGCTCCCACCCCGTCCAAGGTGACCCGCGGCCGACTCGCCATGGGGAAAATCTACCCACACCGGTGTTTGGGTCCACTTGTGTCAGAAGAAGCCGAGGCAAGCTACTTTTTTGGCTTCTTCACTCTCTCGCCTTCTCTCTCAACGGGAATTCCGCTCGTAGAGAGCCGTTTGGCAGAGAAAGCTATTTTTCGGCTCTGTGAAGCTCCCGATAAGCCATCCCAAACAGGCCCATAGATTGGCAAGCCACTTTTATTTCCTAGAATTGTCTCATCTATACTTGCTCTTTGCTTGCACATTCATGGTTGCATTGCCGGCAAGAGCAACGCAACAAATCCAGTACGTTCAGCGTGACATTTTTAAGCACTGACGCCTTTATTTGTTATACACATTTAATTTGTTTAGAAATGATGTGGCGTGGAGGGGGGTGCTTCCTGGCCCACCTTGCGGCGCCAACATCATGGCGCCACAGCTGTGGTGTCGCAGATCTTGGCGCTGCAGGAACGAATATGCAGTGGGGCCCACCTTTGTTTCCTCTCTCTTCTTTCATTTCCTCCCTCATCTCTCTCGGGTTTCTTCTCTCTGCCCCACACCCAATCTCTTCAATCGGCGATTTCAACCTTGGAAACTCGAATTTAATCCATTCATCTTCACAAGCAAGGTAGTCTCACTCCCCTTATCAATTTTTATGGTTGAATTTGGTCTACATTTGGTATATTTTGTAACCCTATAGACGATATTGCGTAGTGTGTGTGGTTGCTAAGTTTTTGAGTTGTATGATTTGATAGGATACCAAGGCGTGGTAAGGTTAAAGCTACTTACACAAGGTAATCCCAAGTTGTAACAGAATTGGTGGTCATAGTCATTGTTTTTAGTGCACTTATTACAACTAAATTGCTTCAATTGTAGCTATCGTCAACCCCATCCTTGGGCCCTTTTGCCGCTCCCTGAAGGTGTTCCAGTCCCCATTTGCTGGTGTGACACTCCTTGCAAAGTAGACATATCTGAAGATTATGAGACCTATCACCAGAGGTATTAGATGTGCATCAATTTTGCATTTCGGCCCACTGAGAAAATGTGTCGCAGCAAATTATGTGTGATTCATGATTTATCATGCTTTAATTTATCTAGTTATGGGGCATATTGCATGAATTTTTTTGAGTAACTATTGTCATTGTTGTAGACCCCTCCACCACTATGTGATTTTGAGCAGTGGATTGACACTAAGATTAGTGAGATCAACAAAGGGGTACTGCAGCACATGAAGGAGTTTGATGCAGAGCTAAAGGAGAGACGTGAGAGGAGGCTCTACAGAAGGAGCGCAAGGAAGAGGAGGAAAGGAGGCTTGATGCTGAGTTCATGGTGGGCAGGGAGAAGAAGCTTGAGCGTGTGCACCATGCAAAGGTAGCGATGGAGGAGAATCCCGACATGCAGAGGAAGGGAAAGTGGCCTCATTGGTTTATTCTTGCGCAATGTCGTGCAGTCTTGGACTCTATTCATGAGCAATGTCGTGTAGCCTTGGAATTTTTAATTATGTTGCCATGCACGGCGTGTATGCTTCTTATGCACTTATGTTATGTACTTCATTATCTATTCTGTAGTCATGTACTTCTATGATCTTTGTGATGTTAACTATGGCATCTATGTGTTTTTATGCACCATGTTGATTATATTATGGGTTGATTTGTTGCAAAGTAAAACCAATAGAGTAGTGCATTACATACTTAGACAAGCACAACACATGAACTGGCATGTTGGAACATGTACCAAACCAGGGTACATAGGTCCTGCACTAAACCTAACATGCCTTAGGTAATTTAAACAAACATGAAGCACACTAGCTGGCATGCGAGAACATGTACCAAACAAATGTAGTAATGTCCTGCACTAAACATAATATGCCTTTGGTAATTTAAACAAACATGAAGCACACGCCCTGGCATGACCTAGTAGTGCTCCCACATGTTGAACTATGTCGATCCTTCTCCACAGTATGCACCTAGTGTTGGTGGGGGGGCGCTGGTGGTGGTGGGGACAGAGGCCCTTGTTCTTGTGACAAGGGCAGCAGCAGTATGGAACAGTGCATGGAACCTCTTGTGAGTCTCCAACAAAGCTTTCATCGTCCTCTTCGTAGTTCTTCAAGTCCTTGCTAACCTCCCTTTCTAGATCAAAGATACAATCATGGAGGTAGTTGATGTACTCTTGATGTGGAAAAAGTGGACGAGGATCGACCCACCTAGTGAACCTGCAGTTTTCCTTTGACTCAGAACTCTACAAAGAGTGTGTTCTTGTTAGACATTGTTGAACCAAGAAACATATGTAACAAAAAATCTAGGCAATACAAAATACCCAAGCTCGAGGAACGACGTTCTCCTTCATCGCCCTCGGTGCAATCTCCACAAAGCAGTCCTCACTGTGCCTACATTTTGGCCAAGGTTCCCTCTTCCTAGAGTAGTTTTAGAGTGGATTTTCTCTTCTAAAATCTTTCTAGTCTCAACCGAGAAGTGCTCTATTGGTTCACTAAATATGTCAGGACCAAACCCCCCTTCCCAAGCATTGGGATCTACCTCCCATGGACATGGATTTTTCTTTTCCTTTTCCTTCCCTCTCCCACTAGACGAACCTCCAAACATGGCTATTTGTGTGATGATCCTGCTTTAAGGTATGCATACATATATATAGGCGGAGAGGTATTATAGCCGTTGTAACAGGGTGTAAATGTGACTGAAAAGGCTATATCGAATGCCACTGCAATGGCTAGATTCCCTCGCTGTAAAGTCTACCCTAGGTCAGACTGAAAAAGAGACAGAGTACTGCGGTTATTTATAATGTCTCTAAAAAGCCTAGATTTCATTACTATTGTGAAGTCTATTTGAGATTAGACTGAAAAGTGTACTGATACTGGTAACGCTAAAAAGCCTATGTATACGTTCGGTTCACTGAAAAGGATATTTGAAATGTCACTAAAAAGGCTATTTGAAATATCACTGAAAAGTCTACTCTCTGCACCTGTACGCGCATTCAATTCAGATAAGACGTGTTGTCCTGTCAATGACATGGTATCGCACGACGAAAATATTTAAACTTGCAGGTACGTGTACTGTTTACTTGCCACCTTATCGCCCCACGAGATGTGTTGCGCCCCCAGACTTAGTTCTTGCGGCGCCCCCAGTCATGGCGCCACAGCCTGCCTGCGGTGTCCCTAGCCATGACGCCATAGTCTGCGGCACCACCATTCATGGCTCCGTAGACCTAGACCCTTTATACAAACTTAAACTTGAACTTTCAAGAATATTACCTGTGGTAGCACTAATGAGCAGACGAAAATATGACCAGTAATATGACTAATGAGCAGAGGAACAATCTAGTAGTTGTTTGTTCTTAAGTTTGATCAAGTGCACAAGTTTTACATATGGAATGCAAAGTCATCAATAGTGCGACTAGTACAGTAGTCTTAGTATTACAAGAGCTGAAACATGATGCAGGATTGTCCTCCTAGTGAGCTAAACTCTATGTCCCAGGAGTGTAAGGATCCCTCTGGCGCCTGTGTCTCTTTGGATTGCTAGGCATCATGTTTGGAGTGTACCCAACATCGGTGTGGTCGCGCAAGCGTGCCGTCCTGGACTGACGGGCCTCTGGTTGTGTACTGTGCGTACCCTGTAATGAACACATAGGCCTCATTTATGTCAAATTCTATCAATGGTACGTTATACAGCGTATGTAGTGCACAAGGTTAGCTTCGTAATATATACCTGATCGTCGCCTTGTGTAGACATAGGGGCACCCCCTAGCTGAGACAGTCCAATCTCATCCCACTCATTCCACGATTGTTGGACGGTTGCAGGTTATGATGTACCGTGGCTACTGTAAGAATTGGATGGCTCCAGCCATAGTGGCGGAGTATGATCATGGGCATGATCTCTCTTAGTTATCTTGTCTCCAATGCTTTTGCTGGAAGTTGACCATGGTACTGGTATGTATTTGAACTAAGGACGATGTAGTTTAAAACTATTTTGCTTCCGCTATTTTTGAATTCAAGTTGTAATAACTGACGTTGAACTCCGATGTATATTGAAGTATTTGTGAAATGTTGTAACATGTGACTTGTTGTATTGAATCACTGCGGCCTTGGCTTGTACATTGGTTGGTTTAAAATCCCTTGTGATTTCATTGGACTATCCGGGTTATATAAGAGAAAGTATGCGAGTGTCAACGTGTTAGCGGGGACTTCCATACTTGATCTTGTATAAATTGGGCGGTTCTTTGACAGCGGTGGGTTCCTCTGGTGGTGGTGAATGCTGAAGGCCGCTGCGTAGTCATCCTCCTCCGTGTACTCCACGTCGTCCTCGTTGGAAGGGCCAGTCCTCACGCCTAAATGAACTGGTGTACACATGGTGGAGGTCTCCCCAGTTGGCAGCTCGTACTTGTCCGGCTCCCACAGAGTGTCCATGCAGCTCATCTTCTGAGCTAGCTTTTTGCAACCCCTTCTCATCTTCTACTCGCACAAGAGGCATAGACAAGTTAATTTAAATGGATGTAAGCACAAAGTATACATTTTCATGTCGTTCGAGCTTGTTGTGTACATCAATAAAAGCCCGAAGCACGCCTATGTTCCCCCTTCTCTTGAATTGTGAAGCTAGAAAGCCGCTTCATTGGACATCCTTGTCAATTGTGTGGCCTACATAAACCAAAGGAGTGCAACAATCAAAAGACTTGTACTAATTGACCAATGCATGTAAAATGGATGCATTTGAGTTTCGTACCACGTATCTATCAACGGGGCCTCTCTCTGGCTGTGTGACATGCCTAGTTTCAATGTCATACTCATCTTCCTCGACGTCCTCCTCAGAGTCCAACTCGACTGCATGGTCAGTGTAGGCGGCCTTGATATGTATCCTCGAGGACCTCTGAAGCCACCTCAAGTACTCGTTGAAAGCCTATTGGTCGTGTGGTAGACCATGGTCGATCGGTTTCTTCTCCCTAGACACCCACGCATGGATCCACTCTTCGTGCACCCGAGTCCAGTTCTTCTCATCATACCTCCTCCTGCGGTCCATGCTATAACAAAACCATAATTAGTTTTACTCAACACAAAAAAGATATGAGTAGGTATGAAATAGAAATACACCTGTGCAATGTCGGGTTGGTAGAGTAGAGGGGTGGTAGTAGGGTGCCCAAACCTCTTCCCAACTACCTGCAAACCCAGATGGGGTGGTGCATTTCAACCACATGATAGAAAATAAGGGGAACGTCAGAGCGGTACTCATCGAACTCATCCCAACAGCTTGGACTAAGGTATCCCTCGATCTGTGGATCGTCCCAAGGGCACCAAATCACCTGAAAGGTTCATGACTGAGTTAGATTCCCAACTAGGGGTAAAACAAAAATATTAGATGTACTCACCATTTACATCTTTACCCGGAACTGTGTCATGAACTCTAACTCATTCGAGTACTCCCTGTACTTGTGTGGCACCTTGCCTGTAACCTGTTTTGCATGGCTCCAGAGCCACAAACCAGTAGGCCTTGTATCACTTTCGTCCCACTCCTATAATGTACAAGAAAACAATTTATACACCCAGTTGTACGAACATCGTCCCACTCCTGAAATGTTGTACAATAAACCTAGGAACGAAACCAATTCACCTACAGGCAAACGGACAATTTTGGGGTTGTCAAGCGAAATATGCGGCCTAACCGGCTGCCCAATGGGCCATCTTTCCCAACACCAAATCTGCAATATGTATGCACAACCACCAAGTGAAGAGTTCGGTGAGGTGTGGCAAGAAGCGTCGCATAACTATCTATACATCCATGCCAGCACTACGCTACCCTAGCTGTAACACGCTATGTTCTCCCATGGCTGGCTAAGTATGTCCATAAACATCTAGCTGATAGTGTTTCCCGATACGTCAGGGAAAAGGAAGGAACCAAGGAAGTGCCATATCTAAACCCTAGCATATCTGTCTTTATCATCCTCAGTAGGATGGTTGGGTAACTTGTTGAAGTTATCCACGTCAATGTGACACTTGAAGTTCTTCTAAAATGCATAAGACAAGATGACATGAAAACTAGGAAAATTGAAAACAAGTACTAAATATGGTAATGGCCAAGTCCTCACTTTTTTCTTGGTTGACCATCATCGCCTGGGGGCATCAAGCCATAGAACCGGAACACTTTATCCCCAATTGTCACTTTCGACGCGACCGATCACCGAATTTTCCCCCAACCGAAGAGCAAAGATAGCCTTCACATCCTGCAAGGTGAGGGTCATCTCGCCACAAGGCAAGTGAAACGTGTGCATCTCAGTCCTCCACCTATATTGTTCAGCCACAAGAATAGAATAAGTGTTAGCCACAAGTATGAGAGTAACAAGTTTAATGAGAAAACTACGAATTTTACCTATCAATAGCTGCACTGAGGAGAGAGGGGTTTAGGGGCGGAAGACCCTTGTTGACAACCCTCACAAGCATGCCTTATGTACGACGTGTACCCCTCGTCCCATTGTGGATGTCTGTTGTGTGTGCGCGGCCGCAAATGAGGCAAAGCTGCCCCATCGCTCAAAAAGTGAGCTCGGTGCTTCTTGTCGTACTCCACCTCAAGGATGTTGTACTGTGGGTGCTGCATATGACGGACCCCCCAAGGAGCCATCCTGTTTCAAGAATGAAAACTAAGTGTTAGTGCAAATAATAACAATATTTCGCAACTGAATTAAAATGAATGGAAATAACTTTAACACAAATATGCAAAACATTTAATACAACAAAAATAAGAGTACTAACAACCTGTTGGGCTTGTCTTCTATGCCTACTAGCATTATGACCCAGTTGATGGAAAATTGAGCAAATATTCCTGCGACAGGTCTCATCAAACATCCCCCCTCTGTACTTGTCTCGTTCGTATCCTCTCATAGCGTCCATGTCTCCCTTGAGTCGCTTCTTCTTTCTCCTACCATTTCCTACCTTCTTCAAGTCGGGATGCGACTCATAGTCCTCACCATAATAAGTGGGCCACTGCGTCGGGTCGAGGTATGGCTCGACGGGAAAACTCCAGATGGCCAAAGTGTTAGAACGAAGATACAAGGGTGACATAAATGGTGCGTCTGTCCAATCATATCTGATCACCTTGCAGGCTATGATCATGTGGGAGCAAGGGGCATGCATTATCTGAGGGACATTACAAGTACACTCAAATTTTGCAAGATCGACTCAATAGTTTCGATGACCATATTGTTCCCCTCCCAACCTTGTACCACCCTTACCTTTAACACTTAGACATCAAGCCCTGGACCATATGCCTCAGCTATTTGATCGTTGGCCAATAATTATGCCTCGCCTAGATATTCTTGTGCGGCTCTCCCAAACTTGCCAAGCTCAACCATATCTCTTTGTGCAAGTCCCCACCGTTGCACAAAATATTCATTGCACTTCGTAAAGGAGTACTCAACGATTCTAGACACGGGCAATGATCACACTCCGATGAAGACATGGTTGAAAGACTCTGATGCATTGGTGGTCATGATATCGTACCTGAAACCGCCCTCGCATATGCTAATGCCCACTTCTCCTTATGTTCCAACTGCTTTTTTATCCATTTATCACCCTTACCGTTCAACACCTTTTGCAACTCTATCAATTTCTCTTTGAACAGGTGTTCTGTTCATACATAACATAGATTCTTTACCATGTCACAAACCTCTGCCTTCCTCTACTTACGCCAGAAATTAGCGACAAAATGACGCGAGCACCATCTGTGCACAAGAGAATAATACCCTTTGATTTGTTCTGTTGCAGCATTAATGATCCCTGGGTGGCGGTCCGAGATCAAACAAATTTGCCGAGAATTACCAAACACTTTCATACAGAGAAACCATATGAACCATGACCAGGATTCATTATTCTCCCTCTCTGCCAAAGCATAAGCAATGGGCACTATCTGCTTCTCTAGGTCAACAGCTGCAGCCATCATCAAAGTGCCCCTGTACTTTCCTATAAAGAAAGTGCCATCAACAAGAATCACTAGTCGACAATACTAGAATGCATGTCGGGTCTGCACAAAAAACCAGAACACATGCCACAGGACATGCCGCTGAACGCGCTGCAGATAGGGCTCTCCTGTGTCTATAATCCATTTCATACCAGGGTTGTAGTGCCTCATTGCACATAATATTCGAGGAACCCTGTTGTATGCTTCCTCCCAACTACCCCAACGTATGGCAAGGGCAATTTTCTTAGCATGTCAAGCCTTTCCATACGTTACTTCATACCTCGTCAAATCAAATATATGTCACTGTGAAGACACCGAAACATTGTTATCTGTATCAATGATACCCAATATACGGCAGGAGAGGTAGCGCACAGTGAGCTGCGGATGCACATCCTTCACCTCATTGCTCCTGCATGTGTGGGGTGTTGGACCACTTTTGTTTACTCTCCACTTGCCATCACTCTTTTTCTTCCTTGCATAAAACCTCCAATCACAAGTCTAGATGACACATGCAACTTGGTACCTCTCCTTCTTGTCCGAATGAGTGACGTAGTAGGGTCTATGGTGGTACACATCATAGTCCTGAAGGAAAAGCTTCATCTCTACCATTGTACTGAACACCATACCCTTCCTAAGGATATCACCTTCTATATGGTTATACAATGAGGGCGAACACATGTGCAGCCCGGTGTTACAAACTGCCAAATGTGTCATGCTGACATCTCTGTAGTTAGGAACGTCACTCATTGGTGGGTTCCTCCCCCTGATCTGCATAAGCTCTGCCGGTGTGTAAGGTGGCAGTGGAACGTACGGCCTTGCTTCGCTAATCCTACCCCATGATTCATAAGGGGTATCTTCCTTGGGAAAATCATGGACTAGCATGCCCTTAGTCGGCATGGCATGAAGTACCTCAACTGGAACTGGTGCTGGCATCGGACCCACTGGTTCTGCCATTACATCTATAACACCATTCTCATCATCTGAGTCATCTGAATCAGTGCTAACCCCATTAGCCATCATGTCCTCCCTCTCCTCCTCCTCTTCATGTGCAAACTTCCTCACATCAAAGTCATCATTGCTAATACGACCAACAAGAGTTGAATGAAAGTGCTCATGCGTCAAATGACCATCCAAATCAATATCACCTTGAGTTCCTTCACCTTGTACCCCAACTTCTTCTTCATTGTATCCAACACCGTCATTGTACGACACGTCCTCATCAATTCTTCTTCATTGTATCCAACACCGTCATTGTACGGCAAGTCAACAGTGAAAAGGAGGGAGTGTTAGTTGGTAGTACACCCTAATCAAACTATCAACAATATTACCGCAGGCGTGGGAGTTTCTATATAAAACTTGGAGTATTGGTAGTACAGGATGTGTCGGATGATTTTTTTTTAAAACGTGCGTAGCACTACCTCATTAAGAGAAGATAGAAAGTTTTACATTCCAACAATCCGGATGGCGAGATGCCAAGGGGTGGTCGAACCGAACAAATACAAATGTCGTCGACTAAGACGGCGGAGTTGAGTGTCGTAGTAGCTAAGAAAACCATTGTGCTCCGAAGTTGTGAAAGAACCCCCACCCCCTAAGCAGCAAGCATTGGGGCCAAAGCACAGAACCCGGCCGCGAGCCATTCTTCAGCCTCGTCCTTGATACGTCCAAGCACGGTTGTCGTCGTCAAGGATACATCGTCGAATGTGTGAGATGATATTGATAATCTATTACATATAGATATCAAGAAATTTAGGAAAGAGAATATATTAATACCCTAGTTTCTACATTGATCGGTGCATATAGTTGTTCCATATTAAAAACAAGAGCAAAGTGTTTCAAGGAATCTCAAAAAGAAAGTTTTGAGCCATAAAGAAACCCAAAGTGAAAAACCACTATTAAAAAGCGAGCCTATTGTTAAATCGTGATTGTCTCAATAATCTAGCACCCCATATCCAATTATTGGCGATCTTCCTCCTTCTGTAGCAGGGACTAGGACCTGGTCCACTAAGTCCCCTGAAGATACCTTGCAACTAGGATGGTACTACTACCTTTTCAAACATGATATCATCCCGGTTTAACCAAATTCCCCAATAGATTGCACTTGCACCCACAACAATCTGAGATTTTAGTTTCCTATTTATCCCTTCTAACCAGCTTGTAAATAAATTATGTACACTAGTTGGAGGTACTAAATTAAAGGAAACATGAACAACTCTACATATAAATTTAGCAAAAGGATAATCAAAGAATAAGTTGTATTGACTCATCCAAAGAACAAAAACAACACTCCCTCCTTTTCACTGTTGTCATGCTAAATTATCCTTGGTTAGGATTACTCCCTTATATAAGTATCACATGAAGATTTTAATTTTGAGAGGTAGTTTTAGTTTTCAGATTAAAGTATTGCAAGGTATAGGCTTGTACTCCTACTAATGCTTTGTACATTGATTTAACTGAAAACAACCCATTAAATGACCGAAATTACATACAATATCTTTTTCTAGCAACATATACAGATTATCTGTTTTGTATTAGCGCACCACTATTCTCTCATTCTCCCACCAGCTTGTCAGAATCCATGCTATATGAGATTGGTATGACACTTTCCTTTGCTTCTCTCCCTCTTCACTTGGCACAAACATGTTAACCTATATGTATATGTACGTATAGCAATCTATAACCCGTTCATATTATCTCATCTATACTTGCTTTTAGCCTACACATTCACGGGTGCATTGCCGGCAAGAGCAACGCAACAAATCCAGTACATATACAGCTAGCGTGACATTTGTAAGCACCGACGCTTTTACTATACACATTTTATTTGCAAATGACTGTGTATACTACTGACAAACCAAGGAGGTAATCAATGACGAGCGCGCGGACAGTAGAGCATGCTTGGACTCTTGTGTGGTGCACAGCGTTCGTTCAGCTCATCGCCTGTGTGTTGCCAAAAACCAATGCAGGGTTGATCCAAGAATTTGGACGAGCAAACAAGGTACACCGTATACCAGCTCTGGGAATCGAGATCATCAAAATAATATGATTATAAATCTGACCCTGACCACCTCTCGTTCGCTCAAAAAGTAAAGCACGTGCGTTGTTACGCACGAAAATGAAGGTCGCCGCAGTCGGCATAGCCTCTCTCCTCCTCCTGCGGCTGGCCGCCGCTGCAGTCACGGTCGGCGATGGGGTCACGATCCACGAGATAAACATGGCGGGGGCGACCTCCGGCGGGCAGCGCTTCCAGCGGGAGTACGGCCTGAGCCACGCGGAGCATGTGCTCGCCGCCTCCAGCAACTTCGCCTGGCAAGTGTTCGGCCAGGCGAACCCCGCGGACCGCCAGTCCGTGGACCACATCATCCTCGTGGTGGAAGACATGGACGGCGTCCCCTACCCCTGCCTCCACCCTCCACAGCACCATCAGGGTCAACGACGACTACGTCAACGTCTACAAACACGACCTCGAGAGAGAGGTACGTATGACTAGCATTCGCACCCCCTCATACCCGGCGCCGTGCACACGCGTGTCGTCTTTTGTTCGTGACATCCGTGCGTGTGTGCAGATGACCGGGGTGCTTGTGAGCTTGTCCACGAGACGGCGCACGTGTGGCAGTGAGGGCTGCAGGACCACAGGGCGCACCCGGGGCTCTTCGAGGGCATCGCCGACTACGTGCGGCTGTAGGCAGGGTATGCACGACCGCACTGGGTGGAGCTGGGGCAGGGAGACCGCTGGGATCAGGGCTACGACGTCACGGCGAGGTTCCTGGAGTACTGCGAGTGGCTCAAACCGGGCTTCGTGACCATGCTCAACGCCAAGCTCAAGGACGGGTACAACGAAGACTACTTTCGGCAGATTCTGGGCTACGACGTGCAGCAGGCGTGGCTGAATTACAAGACCATTGGAGTCACGAATGAGGAAACAGTATTACGTACCTCAAAGCTCTTCTCCCAACGAGTTTAGCTACCGTTGTTATACAATTTGATGGACGACGACGGATAAATAATAGAGCGCTACAGCTACTCCCTCTTTTTATAAATGTACACTATTTTAGTTTGTTCCAGTTACTTACTTTTTATCAACTTTATATAAATGTACTCCCCCTTTTATAAACGCAAAGGAATTATAATGTTAAAAGGAAAAGAAGTTGAGCATCAATCTTAGAAACGCTAGTGTTAAAAATACGAGGCAACCATTTTCATGAACCAAAACACAATCGAAATGGATCGCCTCCCATCTACGACGGGTAATGGTGTACGTACAAGAAAGTCCCATAACGAATAGTGAATTATTTCCCGATTTCTGAGCCATACATATCTTCATATTGGCAAGGCAAAATATTGTGCACAGTTATAAATTTTTTTAAAAAAAACAGCATTTATCATGTACAAAAAATTGAAGATCATATGGCATGAACAATTCTACACTGGATTTGTCCATTACATACAGCAGGCGTGCCCAACCCTAGCCATGTGCGAAATCATTCATGGACTGGATGGGTAACATTTTGTTGGCCAGCACAAGTGGGATGACCGTATGACAGAACGGTTGCAAAACTTGCCAAGCATTTGGCAAGCCTATATATCAGGTAAGGTCAGCAGCAACAATGTCAATTGTAGAAGTTTCTGCCTTAAACATTATCAGGCCAAAATTCCCTGAAAAAAGCCATCTCGAATTCCTTCTCTTTCAAGCGCTTCTCCTCTTCTTGCATTTTTCTTATCCTCTTTGCAGCTAATTTTGCCCTTTTCTTTGATGGCATCTCCTGCTGCAACAGTGACATGTATGAAACTGTAAGTAAGAAACCCCAGCAGACAATGTGATGACTAAAAGTAGACAGTTTAAGGTATCTAAAGGCTTAATAAAGAAAGAAGCAATAGTCTATCATTGACTAAATCTTACGAATACTAAACAAGGCAATGCAAGGAGGGCTTATGTGTCTACTAAAAAAGTAGCCATTCTAAGTTACACAACAGAATTCAGTATGGGGAGCAACAACTCTGTTACAGTAAAAAAAACAAATCAAGACTGACAAGAAATGGAAAACACCACCTCTATTACAGTAAAAAAAATGGATTGAGACAATTGCATTGCATCATTAGCTCACCTTGGCCTTTTCAGGATTTGTTTCAACATCATCTTCAACCTTAGGCTTTGGCTTTGGTTCTTTAGAACCTAAACCACGCTTGTTATTCTTAACACGAGTCTCTACAGGCTCCAACCGTCCCTGATCCACACACAGTTGAGGCTAGTGAGTAAACAATAACAAACAAAGCACAGAGCAACTGTGGTGCACTGTACACTAGCTTGAACAAGTGTCACATAAGCACAATTTCTTAAATAGATCACCAAACAGAAACTCTTGATTAAAGTGCATTGATTGATGAGAAAAATAACTGAATCAGTGTAATCTACACTTCTACTCCCTCTGTTCCAAATTATAAGTCGCTTTGACTTTTTTGGTACATCCAATTTACAATGCATCTGGATAAATAGCAAACAAAACACAGAGCAACTGTGGTGCAGTGTACACTAGCTTGATCAAGTGCCACATAAGAACAATTTCTTAAATAAGATCACTAAACAGCAACTCTTGATTAAAGTGCATTGATTGACGAGAAACAGAGAGATAACTGAATCAGTGAATCTACACTACTACTTAGCTGACACAGGATGACAGGACCCTTCTAAACATTTGGGATTGCCAGCTATGGAGATGAATAATTAATTAAATTACCAGAAAGAACATTTATTCCCCCCTTGCCCTTTTGCCCTCTGAACCGATCTGTCAAGTGCCTATACAATTCAGACAGCCTATTTCGCGATTAGTGTGCAGAAAGGCAATAACGCTGAAACCGCACGGAGTGAAGCATCAACACGCAGATGACAATAACACACTACAACAAATACCACTAAACTAAAATCGGTCGACGCTAAATTTTGGGGGAAATGGAAAAATGAAATTGTGACGCGGGAGTAAGCAAAGGATCCACAGACACAGACCTGCTCCTGCGCTCCGAGGCCAGTGCCCTCCTTCCATCCAGACTTCTTCAGCAGCTGAGGCCAATTTGAGGAAACGAATCAAACCCTAAGCAGCAGGGCGCCCAATCAGGAAACTACCGACCTTCATGCGGGACATGGGGCGACGCGCGTACCTGGAATCCGATGTTGGATGACCCGATTGCCGCCATCACCTCTTCTCCTCTCCTCCCCTCCCCTCCCCTCCCCTCCGGGCTCCGGCGCCCGGGCAGCCGCGCTCCCCTCTCTCTCTCTCCTCAGGCCGTCAGGCGTCTCGTTGTCCTGTGCGATGCAACCGCGATGCGCCGGTTTGGGTGAGGCCGGTCTCCTCGTCCCGGGCCGGGCTCGGGCCCTTGCCGTGCCGTACCGTGCGCGTCTCAGACTCGTGCGCCGACTTCGGTCACGAGTCGGTATCTTCCCAGACTCAATCATGGCCGTCCGTTCCCGATCAGACGTCGTACACCCGCACAGGAGATCCATCCCGGCCTCCATATACAGCACGGGGCACACGGCACGGCTGTTGGCCACAGACCAAAAAAAGTTCGCAACAACCCGCCGCCGCACACCGGGATCTCGATCGACTCCGGCTGCCGCGGGAAGAAGCCAGGGACCGGGGGTCAAGATGCAGATCTTCGTGAGGTCGCTGACGAGGACGATCACGCTGGAGGTTGAGTCGTCGGACATGGTGGCGTCCGTGAAGGCCAAGTTGCAGGACATCGACGGCATCCCGGCGGACGAGCAGCGCCTCCTCTTCGCGGGGACGCAGCTGGACGACGACGATGGCCCTGCCGCCACGCTGGCAGACTACAGCATCGGCAGGGAGTCGACGCTGGACGTGTGCCTGCGCCTCCGCGGCGGCGGCGGCAAGAAGCGCAAGAAGAAGACGTTCACCACGCCCAAGAAAAGCAAGCACGAGCACAAGAGCGCCGGCCTCGACGCCGTGCTCGGGCGGTACAGGGTCGATGAGGCCGCGGGGAAGGTGGAGAGGTTGCGCAAGGAGTGCCCCAACGCGGAGTGCGGCCCCGGCGTGTTCATGGCGGCACACGCCGACCGGCTCGCCTGCGGCAGGTGCGGCCTCACCTACGTCGTCGAGAACCAGAGCGCAGCAGATAGCTAGGTCGCTTCGTATGTTTTACGAGTCGGATAATTAGTTCAGGCAATCATGCTGGGAATTTTTTTCCCTTGGTTTTTATGTTTTCTTATATGAAAAATGAGCCGACTTCTGAGAAATTCATGTGCTCCATACAGATATTAGTGAAAATATGAAATTTTGCATTTTATAGGGCAATCTTGATGGTAGTGGATTATGGCATCCTTTTCTTCTGATAAATCAGGTCGTTTAAGTGTGATTGTAATGTTCGGGTGGCTTTATCTACTGCATCTGCACTCTGCACCACATAGGTGCTTGTAAACTTCGCGAAACAGCTCGTTTGGCTAACGAGCTGCAACACCATGACATTTCACATTTGGCAAACAGGATGCTGATGACAAAGCACTCCGGTTAACAACAAATCCAGGATATAAGCAAGGGTTTTGCAATCATATAGCTGTGATACATTGTTGAATAAAAAGTGAAACAATAAACTAGAAAACAAAACGCTTTCAGTGTGGTCTGGTGGAATGCAACAACAAATGAAGACTCACCAAATTTTGGTGTCATTGACTTGTCTATACAAATAGCTATGCAATATGTCAGGATCATACGTCGGCTCTCCTCTCTCTCCAAAAACATGTATGCGCCTAGCTACAATGGCAGCTGTTGGCCACAGCACCAAGTTCGTTCGTTCATTGACAAGGGACCTCAACTCTGGTGGCTACACTAACAAAACTGTGCCCCTTCCTAAAAGGCCAACTCCTCTTTCTCTTCAGCTGCAATCGGCAGCGATCCCTCTGAGGCCGCGTCCCGGATCTTGTCAGCCTTCTCGTTGCTTATGCCCAGCAGGTATTGTAACCTTGATAGCTTCTCAGGCTTTGGAATGCTTTTTAGGTAGATGGCATATAGATCATCTAGCTCTCCTGGTGTGGGCCATGACAAGGGTTTCGATGCAGGGACTGCTGTGTCACATGCAAGCATGTCATTCAAAGATGAAACCTGCAAGAAGAATTTTATAGTTAGTGCACATGCCAAAATTACATTAGTTTTCCAGAACTGACTTTCAAAATTACGTTAGTTTTCCAGAACAGATTTTTCAAGACAATAAAGGGGAACTTAGTACCATACCACATCATCTCTCTTCTTCTGCCGAAGCAAGGCAATTGCCTGGACAAGGGCGTTCTCCAACCTACCCTTTGCAATATCCTGAACAATTGACTTGGCCTTCTCAGAACTTATTATGAGATCAGCCGGAATCTTTACGTACATTTCCTCTTCATCGAAATCCCCGGTACCTGAAGAAAAGATCTCTTCAACAGTTTTCTTATAAATGCTTTCTCGCTGCGGCTCTCCAATCAAGCTATCCAGCTGGAAGTTTGCTTCTTTCAATCCTCGGACCTGCTGTATGCCTATCTGACCCCGAGCAACAGAGGCTTCAATAGCAGAAGATAACTTTGTAGTTGTAATTCCCTTAATGATTTTCTGTGCATTTTCAGTTGGCAAACCGACCTGCTTTTGAATCTTAGCAAGCTGGTCAGCCTTAGCCTCTGTTAATTTCCCATCAGCAAGAATTACTTCTGCCTGTTGCACAAAAGCTTTCTCTGCAAACTTAATGTGAACATCTTGAGCTTCTTTGCGAGTCAAACCAAGTATGTCACCCAATTGCTTTAGCATTAAAAACTCTGAATCGTCTTTCTTTGTAGAGATAGCTGTTCCAAATGATACATTAGTCGTCTCCCCAGTGATGCAGAACATCAAGTATGTTTCATACAGCTCGGCCCTATCCCTCAATGGAATGTCATCCTTGAGAGTTATCTCATTCTGACTTGACTTTCTCAGCTTTTCTTTGAGCTCTTTATCAGGTCTAGTCTTTCTCAGTGTGTCCAATGATTCCCATTCATGTTCATCATCCTCCCCCTCGGATTCTGATGCTGCACTTGATGCTTCAGTTTCAGCAACTGGAGATATCTCTCCTTTAATGTCAGCTAAAAGCTCGCTAACAACAACTATGTTGAAGGAAATTAACTTCTTCAGCTCTTTTGCAGTTTCAATGCGGTTCCCAGCTTCTTTTGCTCTCTCAATGTAGCTCAAGAATAACTTCCGTACCTGATCATTTGAATGTGACAACTTAGAATAGTGAATAGCTTTGCTAAAGGAAATATTTAAAAGAATACACATAGCATATATCAGAGAAGATCAGGAGAAAATAAGGTGCATCATTTTTCAAAGGAAATATACATACTGCTTTACTAAAGATCGCCATGGCAGCCTCCGGTTTCAGGTTTAGACTTTGTGCTGCCTTCCTAACAGCCTCTCGTCTATCAGCATTATATCCATCAACAGATGCAATGGCTTCCTTGACAACCTGAAATGTCCTAACAAATGTAAGAGCACTTATGCAAAACACGCCATCAGCTTTGCCTGAACAAGATATGGAACAAAATCTAAACAACTACAAAGAAGTTCAATCAAAAAGATTTGGAGTCACCTTTTCGAACAGTTGTCCACAGATCTCAGTATGAGCAGCGTCCACAGTTTCTTGAGGGATGCAGAGACGCACTTGGAATGCCATCAGAGCTTCCACTTCCTCCTTGCTCAGCTCTCCATCAGCTACAAACTGCTGAAGCTTCTGTCTGTAAATTTCTGAAGTTTGAAGAAGAAACAATAAGCATGATATTCTGAATGTAAACTGAATACTGGCAAAGCCAGAAATGTTTTTGAATTAAAATCTAAATCATAACTCAAAATGGCCTAGTTTGCATGGTATTAATATACTTATACATACAATTTATAGTATTATTAGTATTATTACGAAAATAGATGTGAGTCTTCTTTTGGTCAACACTTGTAGCATATATTTTTGTTGGTGAATTTCATCCGTGATCATAAGTAATATACTCAATATGAACCAAACTCAAATTACCTTTCCAAAAACATATATATAATATATATACTTCCTGCAGTCAAGGTATAGCTTTGACAATATAGCAGTCTAAAATAACAATGCAGCAGTATCAGCATGACAGCACAGAGATTATGGTGTAAAGATGCCTTGTATAACAGATTGCCATTCAACAAAACCCCTTATTTACCACAGCAGACAGCTGTGCTGTGGAATTAATGTTGCAAGAAGAAAAAAAATATGTCGAGATTGTACCTTCATGCATCTTGCTAGCCAGTTCAGGATCAAACTGTAACTTCTCGCAAAGAATTTGGAGGAATGCTGCTTTGCTAGGGACTGAAGCCAATTCCGTGTTAAATGATTTAGCAAGTGCCTTTCTATATATGTGAGCTTTGACATCAGACAAGATTCCTTCTGTTTCCCTCTTCCCCAGTCCAAATATGTTTCTCAGTTCATTCAGAGGGGCAAGCTGCATGGTTTAAGCACAGAAAAACTTGTGTTCAAATACTACAGAATAAATAACATCTTTATGGTCAGAAGGCATGTGACAGACAATACAAGATGCTGGTACTAGCTGACGGTGATCTATTATTTTGATGACGAGCAATGCAGCATTGCAAAATTGAACTTGACAACTAAAATCAAGCTAAAATTTCTGATAGGACCTATTCCAATTTGCCAGATCTTCAATTTATTTATGGCTAGGCTCGATTGACTAGCTTCTGTGTTCTTTTCCTCTCTTGGCTGCCTGTTGCATGCCACCTTTTATACCTTTCATCTATGCAGGTTTGTCTTCATTTTCTGTAACTCCTCTTCATTCTTTTTTTAATAGAATGCACATATTTCCCCTCAAAAAAAAAGAACTGGAAAGGGGTTATACTAACTTGTCATCACACAAACAAGCACCATCAGTAAACTAGAAATTAAATCACCTTCTCATCGTCGACAATTCCATCTGAAAGTACTTCTGTAGCATAGGCCTTATAGATTATCTTGAGATCATCAGCTCTCCTATCGTGATCATGCTCTCCAGCTACGCATGACACACACACCCAAAAAAAATCTTAAACAAGGTCGAGCTCACTAAAAGTATGATTGCATAAATTTTAAATGTTTTACCTAATGAAATAGGTCCAAGACCACGCGCGGCACGATCAGCTTGAGGGTGTTTGCTTAATGTTGTAAGCAACCTATTAAATTTAATAACAATGTTCACTTCTTCCACAGCCTGAGTTA
>CM041629.1:48113409-48128715 GCA_023333625.1 Bothriochloa decipiens
AGTTCAGCAGTAAGGTAAATCCACCAATGCTCTGAAATGGTACAGTCTAAATCTATAAGCATGCCAACATTCAAAGGATTGACCACTCCTGCACAAGGATTCATGCAGGGACGGAGCTTCATTAAGACCAGCATGGGCCATAGCCCCTCCTGTTCATTTGTGATGTCCATTACATGTCTACTTATCAGCTTAAAAATAGAAAGCTCTTTCCTACTTAATTAATCTACTGTCTGGCCTTGCTGAAGTTGCTGCCAAGCTCCGCCGTTCGGGATTCGTGCTTTTGCTAATTATTACTGGTCAGAAGTCAAGCAATTTTGTATGCATCATCATGATCTTTTCATGCTCCATCAGAAATGCACAGGTGCCTTGGCTGCTACCAATGAAACTTAAATACTCCCTCTAGCAGTAAAAGCATATGTATATACCAAAAATAATCATTAAATTTATTGACAGCACACCTAGCTGATAGTTTATGAGCAGAGTTAAATAGAGATTTGATAAAGTTATGGCGTTGCTTATGATAGACAAGACAATGCTGCAACCATAACATGGCAGGGCCATGTATGAGAAAGGTTGGCACAAAAATATGTGACGGATCATCTTGTGTTTTAAACATGGATGAAAGACAGATTATTACCCATTGCTACATATAAGGTATATTTTCTCCATTATATGACCAAAAAATTGCAAACCAATATATCCGGATTTAGAAAAATGGCTACGCTCTTCCTTGAAACCACAGGCTATCTAGCTTAGAACATCACTCAGGTTTCTATGCACATCTAATAATGAAATCTGGTAACATGCTTCTCAAAGGGTAAGTAGGCTTCATACGGAATACGTGACTTCAAGATGTCTAATGCTGATGAAATGTTTTCTTGAACTAGCTTCTTCACGTGCTCGCGGAACATATCAGCAGCAATCTGCAAGAAATTTAGAATGTCACTTAACAAAAAAAAAATGCTTAGATTTACTCTATTTATCTTTTCCAAGCAAACTTAGATCAACACCAATGATATATAGTGACATTTTATTTATGTCTAAACTCTTGAGTCTTGACTAGTGTATATGCATCATAGCATGCATATAAAATGGCATTGTTCTACAAGTACTGATGTATTTCAGCCCAAATGAAGAAAAAGCAAATAAGCAGCAATAGAGTTTTAGAAGAAAAGAGTTACCTCATCAGAAAGTTTATATGCAAGTTGCGCTCTCCTTACATCAATGAGTGTGTCTATGTCAAGACCTAAAACAAGAGCATTTTGAGTTCAGAATGTTCTTGAGATGTAATAAGAGATATATCAAACAATAAATATAACAATAGAAAATGACATTACTGTCTTTGCAGCACACTACAGATCTACTTGATAAAGCAAATCCTAAGAATAGTATGACTTCAGAATTGAACTAACACCGAAACAAAGCTATGTGTTCTAGCAGTACCTCTTCCAATAGACTTGAGCTGTACCAAGTATAAACTCTTGGCATTTTCCCTCATAGCAATGTCAATCTAGAAACAAACATAATGTCAAATTGATCTAATAATGATATTTAAGACCATGGTGAGTAAAAAAAAAGACATTCTTATTTGGACTGCGGAGTAGTGACCTTAACACTTCACAAAAATTTGTCCAAACTATTTTAAATATCAACTGCATCAAGAGCATCCTGACAACTATGCAAAGGGCTATTTCATCATACTATAAAATAATTCTCGCATCCATTGAATATTGCCAGAAAATGGTGAAACTAAACTTCAAATTCCGAACAAACTACTTTCTCCGTGAGATCAAAGCATAAAACTGAAAAAAGATATGAAGAAAATCAACAAGTATTTTTATAATTATTTACCTGAGAATCAGTCACCCCAAAAAGACGTTTCCAAGGAAGTAGGAATGCAGATGCATCTCCAAAGACAAGATTGGACACATAAATTAACTTCTGAAATGCCTGCAAGGAATTTGACATGGTTATAATATGGGCCAACAGAAAGTTCTAAGTATCTCATTCATATATCGAAGCATAAACACTTGCCCGCCTTTGTTCCATGTCAGCATCACGATCACTTGTTTCCAGCCTCTCTCTGTATATGCGTCTACCAATCTAGTACAACAAGCAAAGAGGAAAAGGTATACTTATTGGCATAAAACATAGCGAATGTGGAAAACAGAGACGAAAACAATAAGAGCGTAGGAAATAGCTGACAAAATATAAAAGGGTTTGGATCAGGAGGCAATACCTCCATGTGCATGTTAGCAGCATCTACATCATCAAGCCCAAGAGCTCTTTTAAATTTTATAATTGCCTGAACCTCCGTGCCTTTGAGATCTTCATCTCCTGGAGGAAGTACTGAGTAAACATACCTGCATAAAAGCAAGGTCAGGACAAGGATGAGCTGAAATTTAGAAGGGTGAGCCTTTGGGGAATAATATACTCTGACCTAAAAATGATGATACGTGACTACGTGAGTATTATATAGTTTATAAATTTAACAGTAAGCATTCATCCATGAAACCAAAAGGCTGTAACTAAAAGTTGGACACACCACCCAAATACACAAATACAAATTTCATAACCAACACCACCAAACAAGCTTGGTATCTGCTTGTGTCGTGCACATTAGCTATGGTCAAAGAAGGGAATTTATGAAGAATAGGTATGATTAATGGTTCTTAACTAGGCAGCACTAGGCATGCGAATTGGCCCTGCCTAGAAAAACAATGTGTTCCCTAACCAGACCAGCTGACCCCACATTTCATCACAGTCCACTGCACATCGAGGGCACGATGGCATGAGCCTTCATGGACATGCAGGCGGCCATGACGACAGACAAGAGGCGTATGGCCAGGCCCCCATGCTAGGCTTTCTGAATGCTTTGCTCCTCATATCTGATGTAGGCATGTCTCGTCATTTTCCCCTTTGTTTGTTTAGCATTTGCTACCATGTTGTTTCTTCAGTAAACACAAACACAAGATGGCACCTAACAACTCCAGTTTTTCTGTTCTGAAAACTGAAACTTTTGCTCAACAAATATACTGAACCCGAAACACAGAATAAACCGAGTTGCCACGCCTAATAGCAATAGTTGATTTGCTTGCACGAGTTCCTTAAAATAGATTAGAAATATCCAGAGACCAATTGCTCCTTAATATATAAGGAATAGTATGATTGCAGCTAGAAGATTGTGGTTATTCCTTTTGCTTGCAATTGTTTGCAGAAACTTTCATGCCTCCAACTGATGTAATATGCAGGGGGCAACAGGTAGTGAATAGTCAGAGTAGCAAAACACCAGTTATGCGACGAGGCATGACGACTGACTATCACCTTACGCATAGCGACTAAAGCATGAGGCGAGATGATTGCTTAAGAATTTAAGAAAACTTAATGGATACAAGCACATGCGCCAGCTGGGGAAAAGGGGGGCACCAAGAAGCTCACCGGGCATACAAGTCACAGAGCTCTGCTTTAAAGGCTTCATCCTGTGTGCTAACTCCATATCTAAAATTAAAATTGCACATCATAAGAATATGAAGAGGAGCAGCAGCAGCATCAATAATTAGCCTCCAGAATAGACAATGGGGAGTGATTATGGCAGTTTAGATTCCCAAGAGACAAAAGAACTTACAAATATGGAAATTATATATAGCTTCTTTTAGCATAACACATAACTAGCTAAACCAAAATTTACTTGCATTCCAACAATAAATGGGACTATGGGAGCTTCAAAACTAAGTAACCAATAACCAAATCAACAAGCGTGCAAGACTTAATGAAAACCAGAGGGGGGACAAGAGTGCTTATCACAACAAAAGGCGGAGCTAATCACAATACTGTTATCTATCTGCGAGTACTAATATTTAGTTGATGAATGAACAAAACAAAAACCTCACATAAGGGGCACTTCATTGGATCCAGGTAGCACTATAATCTCCAATTTAGCAAAATAATAATGGCAGTTATCAAATTTTCCCAATATAAGAATAACGACCATTCATTCAGACCATGAGATTACATGATTACCAGGACTAGTCCTACAGTTTCAGCAGCACAGCAGTAATAGCTCGAACCATTTCACCAATTATGAACACAATGCCGCACCAAAACACACAAGAGCAAACTCACTTGTTCGCGATAGCCTCCACCTCGCCGCTCTCCAGGCTGGCGGGGTCATCATGGCCCGTGACATAATTATGCAGCCCCACGGCAGCCACCTCCGGGACCACGGCGTTCACCGCGGCCGCGCCCGCCACGCTGGCCGCGCCGAGCACGGCGGCCCCCGCCACGGCGACGGCCCGCGACCCGCCGCCCGCGCGGAGCCCGATGCCGTAGCCCGCCGCCGCGGCCGCCGCGGCGACGGCCAGCTCCGCCGCCGTCCGCGCCGCCGGCGGCAGCGCCTCCACCAGCGGCTGGATGCCCGTCAGCTCCCTCCGCGAGCCGAACACCTCCTCGCCGCCCGCGGCAGACGCGCGGAGACGGAGACGGAGGCGGAGACGCGCGGCGGCGGGCCCCCGCGGAGGGAAGTGGAGGAGCGGGAAGGGTTTAAGCGGCGAGAAGAGGAGTGGCGGCGGCGGGCTGGCCCCCGCGCCCGCCGACCGAGGCGAGGGCTTCGCGGAGGCGAGTGCCAGCTCCATGGACGGGATAGGTAGAGGTACCTGCTGCCTCTACGGGCGCGGCGCGGGCGAGCCTGAGGTCAGCGGATAGCGTTGGAGGAGGGGATGGGGTGGGGTGGTGGGATTGATGCGGCGGGGCGAGGAGGCGAGGGCCGGCTGGCTGGACCAAGGCAAAGGCCCAAAGGGATTGCCTTGCCGCTTGCGCGGGCGCGGGCACACGGACGGGCCCCGCCGGCCTATTTCAGGGGTTTCTTCCGTGGTGCACGGTCGTCTGCTCGCTTTGCTAGTTCCGCGGCTCTCTGTCCGTGACATTCCTTTCCTTGCCGGCGTCTAAGGTTATCGCGTCTCGCGGTTGCTATCGTGCGCGTGTGTGAGGTTTTCGGCGTTTTCTTGGTTTCATTCACTTTCGTGTTCGGGATATGAGCGTCTGTGGTTGTTCTGTGAGACTGTGACCTAGTTGTCCATTCTCTGGTTGATATTTGTTCCGTGATCACTATGATCAGCTGGTTGTTCCTAGTGTTATAGTTGGAATCCAAGCTTCGTGGACCTATTTTTTCTTTAGTCATGTGCTAATAATGAACATGGTGATTGTTACGTAGCATTACGATGGCTGTTCGGTTGATAGGTTCTGCGGGTGATAAACCAACCAACATTTTTTGTTGTGAGAGAAAAATATTATACCATGACGATAAGTTAGGCTAATAAGTTTAAGCAAACATTCCAACAAGGATTTCGATTAAACGATAATGTCATCTTGTGTCCTTGTAATGGCTTATATGATGTAGGATTTCTCATATATCGTCTTATATTGATATAATCATCTTATAGAGTCATCTTCGCTTAGTCATTTTTGTATTTTGATCATTTTATCATCCAGCTAGCATCGTCTTCACTTGCTTGAACTTAGCTATCCATCTCACAATTGTTTTTTTACATCCCCTCCAACATGTTAATGCATCAATCAATTTGATACGCAATTGTCAATCGGCATGCATAATTACAGAAACTTATGCATGCTACTGATTGAAATCATTAGATCTGTGTAAATAAAAACATAAAAACCTTATATTTGAAGCACTATGACAAACAGACATCAACATCTAATACAACTAGTTGACTATTTTCTTCCTTAGTAATTCAAACTTTTGAGTAAAATGGCCATGGGATTCAATATGATTTCAATGGAGGTGGGAGACCTGATTTTTTATGTTATTTTTAGGACAGGGGTATCTTCCATCATCCACCATGAGTCATCTGTTGGTGAGAACGAGACGTTGTTGCGAAAAACAATGTCATTGTCTTTATAAGAGAGATCATGGAGCAGAGTTGCCCAATACATTTAACCCTTAACTAAAACTCATTTCCACATAGTCGAACTCAGTACCTAAGTAGTGCTATTAGAAGGAAGTAGCTTAGCTAGTCTTGTTTGTAAAAGATTGTCATTGTTTATTATGTAGTAACGATAACTTGATTAAAAGATGTTAGCCTGGGTGCACTAAATTTTGCTTTTGCGGTTGGGATGAAACCATTACTCCATATCTATGTTTGTTAATCTTCTCTTATTACAAGATCTATTTCGAATTCAATATTTATCATATTTAATATTAAATTAAACCACCGGTTACTGCATAGAACAAGTTTCTCTTCGAAGCTTAGAAATCGAATTTTTGTTAGAGGGGGCGACTATTTGTGCTAGGATATCTGACTCAGCAGATGGTTGTTGTCTTCCAAAGGACTATAACTCATTTATTCTCGCACGTGTTTCCAAATATTGGATCAGACATTCATCACATTTGTCTAAAGAGGAACATAGTCTATCATTGAAGGAAGGTTGTCACATGATGGAGGGAAGGGTACTTTGAGTCTCTGATACTTGCGGTTTGCGAAATTGGTTCAGAATTGAGGCTTGAGCGAGTTTCTAGAGTTGTATATATCGTTGTGTGCTATCGTTTGGTACAGTGTGCTGGAGGCTGAAATGTTATTATTCCTTGGTTAAAAAAACATTGCATTAGGCTAAGCTCTGATGGGGACTGTCAGTGGGACCTGCATATATTTTTGTATCCTGCAATCTCCATTTTTTTCCCGAAAGGTGTCCTGCAATCTCCTCCGGTTTTCTTTTCAGCATGGATCTCGCGATCTTCAAAGCAAAGACGTGCAGGTACGTGACAGTGGCGGTATCACCATCTCTCTTTTCTGCCCTATTTCTCAAAGATCAGAAAGTGAGTTACGCCCTAATAATCATCTGACTGAGGGGGCTTAAGCCTTTAAGCTCAAGGCCCACGCAATCACAGAGTATGTTTGCTTCTTTGAAGCTCCAATTAAAGAAGTGATGACAAGACTGCAAAAAAGGAAAAGAAAGAACAAAAAGAGGCAAGGAAAAGATAAAGACGAGATGAAGACGAAGACGGTTTCTGATTCCTTGCACTCTTTGGTCACCAGCCAACAACCAAAGAAGTGTGAAGGCTGCTGCTGGCTGAGTCGCTGATGGTTTGTACAGAAAAAGTAGTAAAGGTCGGCGTCCCGGCACGTCTCGTCGGTCGAGAAAGCACCCCAGGTCATACCAGATCGCAGCCATCCAATTTCTTCGGCCCACCATCTATCGGTTGGTGCAACTGCTCAATCGAGTGAGCAACTTCACTCTAATCTCTAAATCTTCTCCAGGGACATATCAGCCAGAGAACCTGCGTATTATCCAAAACATTATGCGCTGTTGAGTATTTATATGATTTTCCATCCGTAGCTTGTAAATACCATCTAAGCAAATGTACGAGACCACAAATACTCCTTGAGATGATTTTACACATAGCACATTTATATTGCCAAACTAAAATTTCAATACTCGGAGCGGTCAAAGTTGATTAAATATTAATCAAAGCAACAAGTTTCTCTTTGAAACAAAATGGAGATGTAAAACGTGCGTGCACATAGACACACCCTTATGAATTAACTCTATATAAACACATATGTTCCTCGGAGCAACTCCAAAAGATTGAACCTATATATTATAGGCACATTGATATTCACAAGCATGGTGTCTGACATATAATGAAATACTTGTATTAATAAAAACATATAAGGTATGTTTGGTTGCTCTACTTAGGTAGCCATCACCATCAAACGCCTAGAAAAGCTGCCTGGACTAGGAGGCGCCAAGGAACATGAACCAAACACGGTCTATAGGGTGTCAATTATAAGACTTATCTTAGATAGGCACAAGTACAACCATGACATTTGGTTCCCATGATTTTTTTTTTTGTTGATCACAGGGATTGCGTCCATAGACCATTTTAGTTTTTTCTTTGGTTTTACTTGGTCTGGTTAGATTTATGGGACAGTAATATCTGCACCATCAAATTCATTATTTTGAATCTAGTATGAAACAATGTAATATTACTTAATCTGCTCCGTTCCAAATTACACTCTAACTAATAATATTATGACTGCGATATCGAGTGCAGAAGTCCATTTCCTTTCTTATTATCTTTGTCTTTTTTTAACCACTTTAGAACTAATACTTGAAATGTTTTGTACATATTTACACGAAGGTACTGAGGCAATCATGTTCCCCAATCTGCGCCTAAGAATGTAATGGCCAATGAGAGATTGTTTTTCGTTTTCACATAGGGGAAAAATCGGCTCTAGACCTCTATAGAAAGCCGTCTAGAATTAGTGATGTCTAGAGTCATTAGATCATCATCCAAGGTTTAGATCACAAAAGACATGTTTTTATATGAAAGGACGAGGACAAATAAGATGTTTGTATTGGCACAAATCACAAATAACAAATCTCAACATATTCTAGCACAGATAGCAAGAGAGATGAGACTGATTTATTGCGACAGAAGGTTAGGAAAAATGATATATTTTTATTTCCCAAAGTACTTCTATGCACTCCATGTCTCATCGTGACCAGGACTCACTATCCGAACTCATACATGTTAAATATCATACATACACTCCATGTTGTGAGCAAACAACGTCATAAACATATTAAGGTTGCATTGTTGGTCCTACCTATAGTCTACGATTACTAACTTTAGATAAGTGTCAACTTAATTTTTTATCAATGCCAAATGAAATCTTACCTTGTACACTATGACACGTGGAACTTAAAAAACATTAATTACTTTTTGCCAATAAATATGCTACATTTGATCAAACTCGTGTGATGCAGACGATGCGGTGTCCACGGCGGCGTCGACGGCACAAGTATAGGGCGTCTGCGGGACGTGAGGCTCCTCTGCCTCAGCCCGTGCGGGGGGGCCGCGCAGCGCCACCCTGGACCGCAGCGGGCAGCGAGGATCCTGGTGCACCAGCGCCTTGTCCCGGGTCATTGGCCGAAGGAGACTGTCGTGCCCGACGCCAACGGGTTCGTGATGGTCGCAAATCGTCGCCACCGGCGCCGGCCACGGAAAGTGGCACCTAAGCAGCGACGTCCAGTCCCACCGGATCTTAGGGGTCGATGCTTCAACGGCCTAGCGCACGACACATCGCTGCCCAATGTCGATCTCCGTCGCGCTGCCTCCGCTGTCGGGACACCGGTCATCGGGCATCGGCGTGCAAGCGTGGCTGCTCGCCACAGCGCATGCCTTCGGCCTCGGTGGTGCGGCGCGCCATCGAGGGTGACATGGGACGCGGCCCGACTGGTCCGTGGGACGGTCGTGGTGCCTCCGGACAGGTGACAGCAAGGTCATCGCCAGCATCGCAACAGCAACAACAGCAACCAGGTCCCACATCGTCTTCGTCGCCGCAGCAGCCTCGCTGCCTACCGGAAGCTCCATCTCTGGTGGACGTGGATTGCCGCCCCAGGGTCCAAGCCTTCGTCGTCCAGGGGAGAGGGGACCTTGCCACCTATGGTGAGGCCTTCTCCATGGTTCTTGTCGCACTTGCTGGTGTTGCCACTCCGGAGGAGTTCATGGAGCACCTTTCCTTGAAGTACAATGTGGCCGTGGGCGTCGTCGGGGGCGGTGAGTGTCAGCAAGGTGCTCTTCCCTGCATTGCTATGCAGGGAGACGGAATGCGGGAACTTGAAGGGCTCAAGGTGCCTGAGCCCGTGGTGGACAATTGTTTGGAGAATCAGCGTCGGGATTTTGATCCCATGGATGTTGAAGTTGACGTGGGTCTTACTAGCCAGGCTGCTGCTGCTACAGAATGCATGGTCGAGAGGAGGGCCCGGTTGCCCCACCGACCTTCGATGTGACAACAAAGCTCACAGACCTGGTGGCGGAGGCGGAGGCGGCGGACAATGACAGTGTTGCCGTGATGCCACCGCCCGTACACTGCGGAGTTGCCGGCGTGGCGCTCACTGGGACGCCGACTTTGACCGATACTGGGGCTGCTCAGTGACCTCAGAGTTTGTCATGGACTCCGTCGAGGCCGCACTTGGCGCAGTACCTGTTGACAACCCGGTCGCCGTTGAATCCGTCGACGACTTCATCAGCTCCTTCATGAAGCCGTTGCCGCCGTCGCTGCTCTCCACACCGACCTTGCGAGTCACCAAGGCGGGTCCCAGCGAAGACACGCTGGAATGGCTGCCCAAGCATAGTGCCCGCCTGGCCGCTAAGAACAAGCTCAACAAGCCGGATGTGCAGGCAAGGTTTGTCCTCACGAGGAAACTCGGGTATGAGGTCGAGACGCAACGCCCCAATGAAGCAACGTTCGAGGAGTTTCACCAGACCGCGTTCCAGGTCGCACTGGCAGGTGACGCAGAGGAGGCCATGCATGTTCTGCTTCATGGCAAGAGGCTACGTTCAGGGAGGGCCAAGACTGAGCGCTAGAGGCTTCGACCTGGTAGCGGCTATCTTAGATTGTTGGTCGCAATATTTGTTCAATATGTAATCCCTTATGCTGTATTCAGTAGCTAGGTTTTTAAACTCTTGTCTATCATTTAATGTGTGCTCCTTGCTAACATCAGTTGTTTGACGACCTATTATGTTTTTATTTATTCCTCTTAATAAAAAACAGATAAAGGCCCGGTCGTGAAAAAAAGAGTAAAGAGTACGTAGATTGCGTCAGTTCCTCTGGTCTCAACCAATTCAGCACTCGGCCACTCGGGCTTTATTAGCTTTCACTCAGTTCTTCTCCCACGCTCCAGCTGCGTCGTCCATCGGGATCGGTTGGCCCGTCGCTACAGCCGCGACCGAACTGCCCAGATGTTCACGTCGAATCCACCAAAAATCCAGCGCCCTCCTCCTGCTACCAGCACGCACCACTCAAAGGCCGCCTACTACCACCCGGCGTCTCCACGTATCTTATCATGCTTCTCTCTCCGGCGCCCACTGCCTCCCTTGCCTTGCACATCTCGGCAAATCCTCCTGCAAGGATCGATCTGTTTATCACCCTCATCGGTGCAAAAAGACCGACTTCTTTTCATGCATGCTCCCTGCTTGACGACGCGAGATTATCGAGGTCACCATGAACGGGAGCAAGTGTGACATCAGACGCAAGTGGAGGCCATGGCGGTGGTGGCTCGTCGCCTCGTGGGTTGTAGCGGTGATCCTGCAGCGGGGCGCTGCGGGGGTGACGGAGCTGGACCTGGAGGAGCGCCGGGACGAGCGGCGGGACCTGCTGGTGCTGCGCGACACGCTGCGGTCGGCGCTGGACCTGCACTCCAACTGGACGGGGCCCCCGTGCCACGGCGAGCGGAGCCGGTGGCGCGGCGTGTCGTGCGACGGCGACGGGCGCGTGGTCGGCGTGGCGCTCGACGGCGCGCAGCTCACGGGCGCGCTCCCGCGGGGCGCGCTCCGGGCCGTGTCGCGGCTCGAGGCGCTGTCCCTGCGCGGGAACGCGCTCCACGGCGCGCTCCCGGGGCTGGACGGCCTGTCGCGGCTCCGCGCCGTCGACCTGTCCAGCAACCGGTTCTCGGGCGCCATCCCGCGCGGGTACGCCTCGTCGCTGCGGGCGCTCGCGCGGCTCGAGCTCCAGGACAACCTGCTCAGCGGCACCATCCCGGCGTTCGAGCAGCGCGGGCTCGTCGTCTTCAACGTGTCCTACAACTTCCTCCAGGGCGAGGTCCCCGGCACCCGCGCGCTGAGCCGGTTCCCGGCGAGCGCGTTCGACCACAACCTCAGGCTCTGTGGCGAGGTTGTGAACGCCGAGTGCCGGGAGGGGCCGACGGCGGCAGCGTCCGGTGGTGATGCTCCAGCTTATGGAAGCAGCAGCAGCAGCAGTCCGGTCGTGAGGCCGGCTGGCGACGGCGGCGGTCGGGCGGCGCGGAAGCACTTGCGGCGGTTCAGGCTGGCGGCGTGGAGCGTCGTGGCGATCGCCCTCATCGCCGCGCTGGTGCCGTTCGCGGCTGTGTTCATCTTTCTGCACCACAAGAAGAGGAGCCAGGAGGTCCGTCTCGGTGGCCGTGCCAGTGCCGCAGGTGACAGACAATTCGGTTCACTTCCTGATATATCGACTCCTCTTTAATTCCTCTGCATCAACGGCCTTCTTGTTTCTGACGGGGACTTCTCTGTACAATGCGTGCGAAAGTGACGGCGGCGGAGGACATCAAGGACAAGGTGGAGGTGGAGCAACCATGCCGAGGGAGCGGCAGCCGGAGCACGGACTCCGGCAAGGGGGCCGAGCTGCAGTTCTTCCGCGCCGACGGGGCCGCCAGCTTCGACCTCGACGAGCTCTTCCGGTCCACGGCGGAGATGCTCGGCAAGGGGCGGTTGGGGATCACGTACCGGGTGACCCTCCAGGCCGGCGTCCCCGCCGTCGTCGTCGTGAAGCGGCTGCGCAACATGTCGCACGTGCCGCGCAGGGACTTCACGCACACCATGCAGTTGCTGGGCAAGCTCCGGCACGAGAACGTCGTCGGCCTCGTCGCGTGCTTCTACTCCAAGGAGGAGAAGCTGGTCGTGTACGAGCACGTCCCCGGCTGCAGCCTCTTCCAGCTCCTGCACGGAAACAGAGGCGGCGAGGGGAGGACGCCGCTGCCGTGGCCGGCGCGGGTGTCGATAGCGCAGGGCGTGGCGCAAGGGCTGGCGTACCTGCACAGGTCGCTGCCGTACTTCCACCGGCCGCCGCACGGCAACCTCAAGTCGTCCAACGTGCTCGTCTTCTTCTCGTCGTCGGCTCCCAGTAATGGCAATGGCAGGCAGCAGCAGAAGCAGGCGGTGGCGAAGCTGACGGACCACGGCTTCCACCCGCTGCTCCCGCACCACGCGCACCGGCTGGCGGCGGCTAAGTGCCCCGAGTTCGCGCGCCGCGGCGGCCGGCGGCTGTCGTCCCGCGCCGACGTGTACTGCCTCGGCCTGGTGCTGCTGGAGCTGGTGACGGGGAAGGTGCCCGTGGAGGAAGACGGCGACCTGGCGGAGTGGGCGCGGCTGGCGCTCAGCCACGAGTGGTCCACAGACATCATCGACGTGGAGATCGTGGCCGACCGGGGACGCCACGGGGACATGCTCCGGCTCACCGAGGTCGCTCTCCTCTGCGCCGCCGTCGACCCCGACAGGCGGCCCAAGGTGCAGGACGTCGTCAGGATGATCGACGAGATTGCCGCCGCCGACGGACCAGAGCTGGCCTGGCGTTGAGCTAGCTCTGCGACGATGCAGCAGGGTGTGGGCTGGTCGACATGATCTTCTTGATTTTCGAATTTATTTGATTTGTATGCCATAATCGTAACGATTTCAGTTTTTCTTCCTTTTTCAATTGTAACATTGCAATCGAGCTGGAAGTAGTAGTACATCCCATGCTCCCTGATCGATTGCTCTGGTGCAATCAGAGAAAAGGACATGAACTCGTCAATTTCATCATATCTGTTGGCACTGAAAACTTGTAGATTTGAGGTCGAGTTAGAGTTGGGGATGAATGAGCTCCGGTGCGCATTTTAATTCCAGCCACTAGTCCATTAACCTGTGCTCCCACACGGGTTAGAACTTTAGGAGTAAATATTTGTATTTTGTAATCTTTAAGTGTCATGATGGTTTAAGATTAGTGATAGAGTTTGATGTGAGATTTATTATAAGGAAGAAGTAGGCACCTATGGCATATACTAACCTTCTCTTTTATTGTTTTCATCGACTAAATTTTTATGTGGTATTGGTTATATTATCAATACATATATCAAACATTTTTGCTAACATATTAAAAATATTTATATCTTAAGTATGTGTGTTGTTGTGATTTTCATGTTGGCACAGTATGTATGTTTAATTAATTTTTATTGTATTAATATTTGTAAAATGAGAAACGGTGATACATATTTGTGCTTTATTGTGGTTTTTGAGATTTTTTTTGATAATCCGTTAAAATAGGATTAAGATGTAGATAATTTAGATACAAATCTAAATATGTGACCTATTATTATCTTTCATAATGTTGTATTATAACTTCATTTTCTAGAACATAGAGTCCTTAAAGTTAAATTATAAATATTTTTCTGATTTCTTCTGTTTGTCTCAATTTTTGTCACTATGAAGGTTGTTCTGGTTTCTTCTACTATATGTATGAATTATGAATATGTGTTCTTAACCAATAGTTATCAATCAGGAGAAATAAAAAAATTATAATCTTAATGATAGTTTACCTGTTAGTTATATGTTGATATTTTCTATGTTAGAAATAAGCATGTCTATACTTAAGAACCGAAAACTATACTTTGGAATGTCTTATGTATCTTTGATCTTTTTCTACAGTAGTGTAGGTAAGAAATTGCGTACCTCAGTTCATCATTCTCCATTGACTGATATATTTCTCTGCACTCGTCTGACATTTGCAATAATGTAAATTTAACCTTCTAATGACTAGTTTTAAATTTTTTCCATATAGGCCTTAATAATAATACAATGCATCTTTGTCCTCTATTTTTTATTATCAGGAGCACGTAAACCGGAAGTAATCTAATGGACAATTAATAAGGATCATATCAAGACTAACTTGTTCGCCATTGTCGAGCAAGATTGCATCCCATACTCTAGTGACGTCGCCCTTGCTTTGATTTTTCATAATTCCTTTATTGGGCAATCTAATTTATTTTATATTAATTAACTATGAAACAAAAGTTTGTAATGCAGATCAATATTTTTTCTATACACCTAAAGTTTTTTCTTTTTATTTTAAAAAATAATTAGCATAATAGTAGTGATGGGTAATTTTGTACAAATATACCCAATGGCTACCAATGGATAGACAAGAGTCTTTTGATTTAGAATAGCTGGATGTGTCTCTAATTAATGTGAGATTTTTAGTATTATTTCGTGTAACATTCTAGTGAGGAATAATATTAACTAACTAATAATGTGTATTAATAAATTAACCAAGTGAACCTGATTGGTAGATCAATCTAATATTTTATATTAACTTATATGTGAACAAACATTTGTAATGTTGGATCAAGTTTTTTGTCGTTTGGCCAAACATTTACACTTCTTCTTTACAACAAAAATAAATTTATTAATAGATCCATAATCGTGATGTCTCCTGATATTTTATATCAATATTTATTTATATATTAATTAACCAATCTATCTAGGTCTAGAGGTGCATGAGCTTCGTCACATAGCATCATTCATCTTTTCCACATGTAACCCTTCTTTATAATATACCAGTGACAATAGTAGATTACAGATATGTAGGTGCGCGCACAACTTACCGATGCTCTTTATCGTCCGGTGAAGAGTGCGATCAATGCGGCAACAGGTACCCAACCCTGCCACTCATGCATTGCGCATACTCCTGCTCATGTTGATGTACGAAACCTATATGC
>CM041629.1:48128725-48168691 GCA_023333625.1 Bothriochloa decipiens
TTGATGTACGAAACCTATATGCCAAGATCAAATTAAATAGGAGATCATTTTTTGAGCATAAATTAAATAGTAGATCGATGAGGTAATAAAAGGACAGCAACTACTTACTGATTAGCCTCTAGATTAGATCGATAGCAGGGCAGCAGGCCAAGGTAGCCAAGAAACCGTGGCACAACGTGAGGGAAGCGCCACCGAGTAAGTAGCATGTAGGATGGAAAGGTTAGATACTTTTCTCTGGTTAAAGGTCGGCTGCTAAATTTGGGTGGCGGCTGAGCTTTGCTAATACCACGGGCTCGAAAGAGATCGGATGAGAGGAATAATATAATCAAATTTTTTTTCTTTTCAGTTTGATCCGTTACGTTGAGGTTTCATGAATTAATACCATTGTTATAATTTGTAATGGCAAAATCAGAAAATAATATATAAGTCTAGGGGGTTAATTTAGGGTATTTCCATAATGGCAATGGTGGATAATTTTTATAATAAACTATAATAGATCTAGTGGCTATTAGCGGTAACGATGATTAGTGTCTAGTAAATCAAATGCTAGATGTTTCTGATTATTGTGATAATTTCTAGAATTTATCTTTTTTCTTTGCGCGTCTCGTAAGAGTTAACTTGGTGCCTCCGTTGGAGCCTCTAATTAGTAATAATAAGATGTTTGTATATATGTAGGTCTAGAACAAAGGAAAATGTTCTTTGCTTGATGATGAAACCAGAATGAGGTACACTGGTGCATAACAATTATCAGATCAAGATATCAATCCTGCATCATAGTCATACAATTCAAGCTATAGGATTAGGCTGATGTGATTTAACTGTGCTCGTCCAATTGCTATGCTTGCAGTAGATCAGTTTCCGGTAGAGTGTATTTTGCACTGAAAATTTTATTCAACATCTTGTCTGTGATGTGCATTTTGTTTTGCCGATTAATATGCTGAACATGTATTATTAATTTTCCAGACAGTATCTGTTGTTCGCAATTTTTGGCCTTCTCATGATTACAACTCGTAGATGATAAAACATTTTAATCATAATAAGAATAATAAGAAAATAAAATGTGAAACCAAGTAAAATTAACCGATTCTACAAATTGCCAACTGAACATGCTTTCCTAGGGCTCAAATGCACACTATGCAAAAACACAAACAAGGTAAAGTTCAAATGCAGCCCATACTTGATACTGCATCCCCGATTAAAAACCGGCCCGTGGGGAAATCCTGACCAGGGACAGGGCCACTAGTAGTGCGGGGCGTCGGGGACGTTTGAACGGGACCACGAGTTCGATTTTTGGGTGAACCGTCCTTAGAATCTGCACTAGCAAGGATGTTCTTTTGCTTTGGCCGGAGAGAACAGAGTAGTTTCGACTTGTTTGTCTAGGCGGGAGAGCGAGTTGCTCGGGTGACGACCGTACTCGCTGTTCCATGGCGAGCCGGGCATGGGTCGCAGCATGGTCGCATAGTTTTGTTTGCTTCCGTGCCCACCGTATATACCATCCGTGGGCAACGGATACAGAGCATGCATATCATGTATCCGTAGGGAAAACGTACACCTACTCGCCGTACTGCGCCCGTGATCTGGCAGTCTGCACGCTCGCATGGACGGGCGGCACGGCCCCTGAGACGTGCCGCCCAGCTGGCCCTCGGCGCCCACACGTGGCGCGGCGCCGCGCGCGGCTCGGCCACGTTATAAGCCACGCGCGCTGGACGTCGCCGCACCTCCTGACCCGACTGCACACTCGTCTTCGTCTCTTAACAACGCCTGCAGCTTGAAACGAAGAAGAGGTACGCAGCGCACGCGACGCGGCTGCTGCAAGCGAGCAAGGAGAGCGAGCTAGGCAGGTTTTTGCTTGGGTTTTGAGCTTTTTTGGCGGCCGACGACGACATGAGCACGGGCGTGCGGCCGGGGCTGCGGTTCACGGTGGGGCGGAGCGAGGACGCCACTCACCCGGACACCATCCGCGCCGCCATCTCCGAGTTCATCGCCACCGCCATCTTCGTCTTCGCCGCCGAGGGCTCCGTCCTCTCGCTCGGTACGTACGGGCGTGTAATACGCATGCCATCTTCCGTTCAAAAGTATCTGACCTGACCATCGGGATTTGTGTTGCTGTGCGTGCAGGGAAGATGTACTACCACGACACGACCACGCCGAGCGGGCTGGTGGCCGTAGCGCTGGCGCACGCGCTCGCCCTCTCCGTGGCCGTGTCCGTCGCCATCAACATCTCGGGCGGGCACGTGAACCCGGCCATCACGTTCGGGGCCCTCGTCGGCGGGCGGATCTCCCTCATCCGCGCGGTCTTCTACTGGGTGGCCCAGCTCCTGGGTGCCGTGGCGGCGACGCTCCTGCTCCGCCTGGCCACGGGCGGCGCGCGCCCGCCCGGGTTCGCGCTGGCGTCCGGGGTCGGGGACTGGCACGCGGTGCTGCTGGAGGCCGTCATGACGTTCGGCCTCATGTACGCCTACTACGCCACGGCGATCGACCCGAAGCGGGGCCACGGCGTCGGCACCATCGCGCCGCTCGCCGTGGGGTTCCTCCTCGGCGCCAACGTGCTGGCGGGCGGGCCGTTTGATGGAGCTGGGATGAACCCGGCCAGGGTCTTTGGGCCGGCGCTCGTCGGCTGGCGATGGAGGCACCACTGGGTGTACTGGCTCGGACCGTTCCTTGGTGCCGGGATTGCGGGGCTGGTGTACGAGTTCCTCGTCATCCCGGCCTCCGAAGCCGCCGCCGCCGCGCCGCACACTACGCATCACCAGCCGCTCGCGCCGGAGGACTACTAGCTAAGTAGCTAGCTAGTCAGTCGGCCGGCGACGCGTCGTGGCGCGGTGCGTGGCGTCTCGTTAGACCCAGTCCTGTTGTCGTCATGTTTTGTTATGCACGTACGTATTTTCGGTGTCGCGTCAAATGGTTAATAAGCGGGGGCATACGTGCTTGTCGGTCGCCCCAGCGTTCGAGACGGTGAGAATCACCTGTTCGAGACGGTGAGAATCGGGTGATGTATGTACATCTCGACTTGTTACAGTGTGTAACTGTGTACTCCCGTTTCAAATTATAGTTTGTTTTGACTGTTTTGGTGTATGTATTTTGCTATGTACCTAGATAAATAATATGTCTAGATACATAATAAAATGCATGCATCGAAAAAGTTAAAGTGAACTACAATTTAAAACGGAGGGAGTATGTAATAAGAATTTCAGGTAAAAAAAAAGGCAGGACTTGTGGTACCACACGCGCTAGGATGTCCTAGCTTCAGGACAGGACGTCCTAGCTTCAGGACAGTCATCCGCATGGCCCAATTATCGTCGAACAGTGAACAAAGCCCACGAACACTCCCCTTCTACGACCTCCCCTGCCATGGCGCCCCCGCTGCCGTCCACTACCCCTGCCGCTGGCGGTAGGGTCTCGCGGGAGCTCCGACAAGCTAGGGCTACCGTCGGCGGCGACCGCCCTCCTCCCCTCCCCCAGGCGCCTCCGGCGACCTCGTCACCACCATATTCTCTAGCTCCGGTGACCTCGCCTTCGCCCTAGGCCTGGCCTAGCCGCCTCCCCGCCGCCAGGGCACCCTAAGCCGCCCTCCTACCTCCCCACCGCCTGTCTTCCCTTCCTTTCCCCGGCCGGCCGAACATTTCTATACCCGGGGAGGAGGACTAGGAGGTGAGGGGTGAGGTGGAAGGCTCGCCGGTGCCGGAGTTGGAGAAGGGAGGGGAGAAGATAGGAGGAGTGAGAGAGGAAGAGGAGAAGAGAGAGGAGGAGGGGGCCTACCTGGGCCGGAGCTCCAGCGCCGCCGTCGTGGCCTCCGCCGTCAACTCCGCCGGAGGAGCTATGGGAAGTGGGGGAGGAGGCTGCCGAGGTAGGGGAGCTCACCCGTCGAGGGCTCGTGCGGCGGCCTGCGGCACTCACGAGATCTGAAAGGGCGGAAGAAGGAGTGGGTGCCGGTCTTGGGGAGGGAGACGGAGAAAATGCCGGTGAATAACGAGAAGGTAGATGGGCTTTCTGGAGGAGTCGGCCCATTGACCCTGGTGTCCGATGGCTAGGACGTCTAATTACAAGCATTACCGTGTATAGTATCATATCTGATTCTAATTATCGTTTAATTAGTGGGTAGTCATTTCTCATTAGCACATGGATCGATGGCTCAGCAATGGCTATGGGACGCAGACTCCGTCTCGCACGGTTGACGACATTGAAAATGATCTCATCGGCGCGTCGCACATGGCAAATTACGCGACATCGCATGAGGCAACATCGATCCCACGGGACGCCTGGTGGAGCCGGATCAGCGGGAACAGGCGCACTCCATATATCGGAGTCGGAGCATACTGTCAGCTACCTGGCAACGCACACGGGTATATGTAACACCTCTGGTGTTATATTAACTAAAACATGTCATGTCATCATATGCATTGCAAAGCGTTCATGTTTAAATCAACCTTAATGTGCATTAACTAAAACAAATTTACATTTCATAGGTTGATTGTATTTCTGAAATGCTTTGTCACGTAAAATAATAAAACCCTATTTTTGAATATCATTGCAAATACTTGGGTTATATTCTATGTACTTGAGGTGTAAACCGTGTTTACACTAGTGTCAAGCATAGTGTATAAACCTAAGTTCAACCCTTAAAATTTGTTTCCATATTTGAAGTTGAATTTGGGTTTCAAAGCTTATTTCCAAGCCTTGCAATTCAAATTTAAATTCAAATTGGAAAGCTATAAAGTGTTTTTTTTCGAAAGTCAATTTGGTCAACCAAGGGTGTCATTGGGTCAATGACCTAAAAATATTCTTGGATGATGTTTGTGATCACTAATGACCAACCAATTAAGTTAAGAACCAAATCGAGTTTGATTTCAATTTCAAAAACCCTTTATCCTAAAACCTAGTTTTACCCCCTTTTCTATAATTCAAAATCTATAAATAATTTGAAGATACTCTAAAATTATAGTTTGTAGATCTTGACAAGAGCTACAAAGTTGGTATATAAAGTTTTTCAAGTTTCCAAAAGAAATTTCAAATGAATTTGAAAATACAGTTTTCCAATATTTGACCTCTTTTGATTTTAAAACCATAATTCAAAAATTATGCATAATTTTGGAAAACTTTGTATGTGAAAAAGGTTTGGTTTGGAAATTTAAAAATTTCATAGTTTTGAATATTTTCAAGTTTTATTTAAAAATAAAAAGTAATTTCAAATGTTTGTTTCTAGGGTTTTATCCCCTTTTTGAATTTGAATTTAAATTTCAAAATCCAGACAGAATTTGAGGATGCCAGTTAAAGGAAAAGTGTAGCTCTTGAAAAGTTATGCAAATGATATTTTTGGAGATTTTTAAGTTCTTATATAAATTTTGGAGTAATTTGTATTTTTAAACAAATGGCATTTTTGTAATTTTTGCGAACAGTACCGAAACCTATCGTCGGCCGCCATCGCCGGCTTCTCAACCCACGCCGCCGTCCACCGCCGTGAATATCTCAGTCGCCAGCTCACTCCGGACACTTGAACCTTCGCCGTCGTCGTGTCGCCCATCCATGCGTCGCCGATGGCCTATAAATACCGGTCGGCCGCCGCCGTTTCTCCTTCTTCTTCTTCCTGCCATCACCGCCGACGACTTCGCTCCGCCGCTCGAATTCATCGCCGTCGATCCACCGCAGTCCAATTGCTCTTGCCATTAGCTCCGCCACATCCTTACGGTCGGTTTGAGCTAGCTCGTGCTTGCTCTCCTCGCCCGAGCTGGCCACGCGCCGTCATCTTCCTCGCGGCCGGTCGCCGAGCCGCCGCGAGCTTTTCCGCCGTCGACCGCCGCCGTGGTTGGTTATATATCTTCATCACCCCGCTATCATGTTCTCCATACTATCCTGCTCTTCATGCGCACCTTGGTTCACTCTTTGGTGGGCAGGATACGCCGGAGCACCGTCCTTGCCATCGGAGCGCCGCCGCCGCCGCCATCACCGCCGTCGCCCGCAGCTCGATTCAAGCACTCCGGGCCTTCATCAACGTGCGCATCAGCACCGTGGTGAGCTCATGCAGCTGTTTGCGCTATCAATTTCATCCTTGCCGTGTCGTAGCCGCCGGTCATCGTAGCTCGCCGCCAGCGTAACGTTGCCAGCGCCGCCGCACGCGTAACCGCCAATGCTAGAGTTCCAGTCTGGCTTCATATAGTTGTCAAGCACGCTCGCCTGAGTGCCCTGCATGTGCTCGTGACCTTGCCGTCATCAGGAATCGCTCCGGTGAGCTTCGCCGCCGCGCCCGAGCTCCGCCGCGTCGCCATGGCCGCCGGCGTGGGTGCCGCCGCTGCTCCGCCGCGCCGTTAGCTACCTCAATCGACTCGCCGTGTCGAGATGAGCCTGTAGGGACAAACCTTGTCGCCGAAGACCTCGCCGTCGGCGAGTAATCGCCGGTCAACCGCCGGTGGGCCGTCGGTCAGCGCGGGAGTACTGTGCCGATTTCTCTTTTTCTATTTTCAAAAAATGATTTAAATGCTATTTTCTTTGAAAAATCATAGTAATTCATATATAGCTCTAAAAATTCTAAAAATTTTTGTAAGTGTTCTTTATGATGTCATCTACCTAGGAAAAATATGAAATGCTAAAATTCAGTACTTTTTGCAGATGTTAAAATTAGCCCTTTTAATTAAAAAATAGACCTTCAATGATTTTTAATAAATAAAATAAATGGCTTTTAATTCTAAAATTTATTTTGCCATTTAATTAGGCTAAGAGATTTCCAAAATAAAATTTTGGGCTTAATATGATAAATTTAATTTTTATGCCTTTATTTTATGCTTTTAAATAATTAATTAACCCCTTTAGTTAGAGTTAATCATTGTAGGATTTGTTTGACTTTGGGATTGATTGATGACCTTGGGTCATTAACCTTAATGACCTTTGGCACTTTAATTAATTATTTGCGCTTATCTTAATCATATCATTAGGGCTTAATCAATGTTATTTCATGTGTTTAATTAATTTCTTAAATGGCGTAGTTAACCCTAATGAGCTTAATAAACGAAGTTTTGTTGGCTTGCAACTTTATCGTGAAGAAAAGTTGTACTCAAGCCCTTAATCTGATCATGCATCCATCGAGCATCATGTTTACTATTCCATCATGTTAAAGCATATTAATTATCGAATAGTTTCCGTTAACGGAGAGTTAATGTTGTCGCACCAGATCCCAAGGACGAGCAGATTCAGGAATCGGGAGTTGATCCAGAGTTCGAGACCGTCTACCCCGAATACCAAGGCAAGCCCCGGATGCATTCAAACCCTATTCTATTTTTAAAAGTTTTATCGCTTCAGTTATGATATGTTGCATTAAGTAATAGGAGTTGAGTGAAAACCCACCAATCGCATTACCTGTCTTATTTCCTTATTCCTTATTACCTGCTTTGAAAGATAAGTAGTAATGCTTAGCCCTGCTTAATTAGTTAAGTCTTCAAAAGTAAAAGAATAAAAAAGATGAGATTGGTTTTACTTGTTGGAATCTTGATGATAGTTAATAAATCGAGTCCGGATGGCTAACTTGCACTGGATATGGAGTCCCTCTGTAGTGTTTTCGTCTATTGATGCCCTAGGTCCCATCCGTTGGTGAACTGGTGATATCGAGAATTTAGAAATCCACAAGCATGAAGTGGTATTCAGTGGGCCAGAGTCCCCACACATATCATGGAATGACATATAGTGGGCCAGAGTCCCCACATATGTCATAGTGTGTTATACTGTGGGTTTAAATTTTCATGTATTTCGGTACACGGGGCCGAAACGCTCAGGTGTATCATGTGGTGATATATGGCTGCGGTTGTTATCCCGGTATATCGGTTCATCTGGGGTGTATCGGTGTTAAAGTCTCCGGTATCCCAGTGACCTAGGTCCCAGCTGGGTATGAAAATGGATTCGAATCGCCGTTGTTTCTCGGAGAAGAAGACTCGATCGGTGTTCATCATCGTAGTAACAACTTGAACAATGATTAAGGTTTAATAATGAAGTTGGTTGGTAATTGGAGTTAGATCCAAGCAAACTTTTCTTTCTATTAAGCTTTTTCGCAAAATTTCTTATCTCTTTCAAGCCTTACCTTGTCCCTCTAACCTGCATTTCTTGAGTCTTCACCCCTCTGTTTCGTCGGGTCAGTCTTGTTGAGTACTTTTGTACTCAGGGTTTGTTGAACCCTTGTTGCAGGTAAGCATCATGAGCAGGAATGCTTCGCATCCTGCTGCATGACAGTCGTTGAGGAAAGTGATGACGAGTAAGATGTTTAGCTCTTAGGCAGAGCTTATCGTTTGGTATTGTAATAAAGTTATCTACTGCTACTCCACTACTATTATGGTTTGTACAATCTAAACTTATGGTTGTAAATATTTGAAACTTAAAGGTTTGTAAACTTATGTTATTGTAAGTCTTCCGCTATTTTACTTCGATGTATATTATTGTAACACTCAGGTGTTAAGCAAGCATAATCATTTGCATTCTTAAGCATAAGCATCATTATGCATAGCATTGATGAAAAGAGTGATTGTCATTTCATGTATCATGTGTGATTATTCAATTTATACTTGCCTTGCACATGAATTGCAAATGTGGTATGAGTGTTTGGTGTTGGATGACCTCTAGGGTAACCTAGACATGTTTAGGACACCAAATTAACCTAGGTTTATGTTCATGGTTTTGGTTAATTAAGCTTTGTTGTCATGGTTGACCAAGGTGGACCATTAGAGTAGTTTTGTTTGACTGAATTGGAAGTGGTAGCTAGAGTGCTTGCATGTGTGTGTGCCCTAAATGAAGTTTGTAGAGAATTTTATAAGGAACAAAAGTTGTTTTTACCACTTTTCATGAAAATGCTTGGAAGGTGTTCAAAAATGTTAAAAAAGGGCAAATTTGGGGGCTGATTTTCCATTTTGGGATTTTTTCAAAGGCATTTTATTTGGATTTTTGTATTTCAAAATCTAGGCAGAATCTGGTAAAACTTCTTTAAGATGAAATGTTCTACTCTTCAGAAGCTACATTTCATCTATTTTGAGTTTTTGCTAATTCGGCTTAGTTTAAGAGTTATTAAGCAACAAAGTTTGTTCTGTATTCATGGAAATAGCTTTTTGGTGACGGCTGTACCCTGGCCGTCAGGAAAATGTTCGGCCACCGCCCATGTCGCCCAGCCCGCGCGCTCCGCGTGGCGCGCGTCGACCGGCCGTCCGGGGCGGCAGCGGCCATTCGGACAGGTTAAAACGAGGCGCCCGCTCTCCCTCTCGCGGTCCCCTCCTTCATTTTCCCCTCCCTACTCCTTCCCGCAGCGCTGCAAGCTCTCGGCCGCCGCCGCGTCGCCCGAGCCCGCCTCGCCGCCATTCCAAAATTCGCCGCCTTCGGCCACGCATTGACCCGCTGAGCCCCACAATCGGACGCGCCCGAGCCCGCTACACTGTCCTCCGCCCTCGCCTCGGCCCGTTGCTCCAAGGTATACTCGAATCGGCGAGTTTTCTCCCCGGCCGCCATGGCCGCACCTCGGCTCCGCCGTGGACCCGCCGCTCTGCCCATCATTTTCTTGCCATTTTGTGCAAATAGGATGCGCTGTGCCCCGTAGCCGCTAGAGCCCTAGCTAACCGAGCCGATTAGGGTCGGCCCTCGCCGGAATTTTGAGTGCGCCGCCGGCAGAAGGTCGCCGTCCGCCTGCGCACGTGGCCCGAGTGGCCTCGGCTTCGCTCCGACCTCGATTCTCCCTGCAATCGACTCGCGCTGTCCCCCTCGTGCTATCCCTAGGGTCGGAGTGGCCGGAGAACCCCGGTAGCCGCCGGCGAGCCCGAGCCGACGCCGTCGTCCTCTCCCGTCACTGTGCAGGGACGTCGGGTCAGAATTCAAGAAACCCTAAGGGTCTTTGTGCTAAGTTGCCAGACACAGCAATTTACCGGTTAGGGCTTGGGTAGTTTCTGGAAATGCTAGGGTCCCCGGTGTAAAGTGGTTTTTCTTTTTCTTTTTCAGAATAGATTTCAGATTTCGGTTTAAACTTTGAAAATTCATAACTTGCTCATTTTTCATCCAAATGAGTTGGTTCAACTTGCAGTATTTTTCTTATGAGATGATCTATGCATGAAAAATATGAAATGTGGAATTTGTGAAACTTTTCTGTATAGCTTTATTTATCTCTATTAATTGTATTTATCTTAGGAAATGCATAACTAATTCTCTGTTGCTCAGAAAAATGTGAGACCAAGTTTGTTGGTTTTCTTATGTCATGCTCTATCTGTGAAAAATGTTGTTAGGCTATGTCATATGTAAATTTTTCTATGTCTAGTTATGGTGCCTATTTTCATGTGAGGATAAATAATTCATAATAAATAATGTATAAGGAATTTGTGCATGAAACTTTTTGGAGAGTGTTTTTATGTCAATCTAGAGCTAATTATATTCTGAGATCTGTTGTTTGATATACTTTTATGTACAAAGTATTTTATGCCCCTGAAATTGTGCTGACTTGTTATTTTTGTGCAGGATAAAGTACTTACTGTTTTGACTTGAAATTTTTATGGTAGTCTTTAATTGGTATGATTAAGCTTCTGTAATTTTTACAGAATTTTCTGAGTAGTCTAAAGTCATGTTGTAGTTATACCCTGATTTCTTTCGTTTATAAATAATGCTTTAGAGTTATCATTTCATGTGTGTAAAAATGCTTTTTATGCTATTCATTTGGTTCAGTAGAGTGTAGTGTGCAAAACAATGGTTGTTTATAATTCTTTATAGTGTGCGAGTAAAGTTTTAATGCGAGGCTTAATTGGAGATTTATCGGTAGAAGAGAATGCGGATGACATGTGCTTATCATACATGTTTCAATATATCATATTATTCATCTTAGTTGAGCATTCATTTACCATCATCATCAGCATTGTATTTATATGTATGCACGGTATTCATACGCACTATGCATCATACAGGATCGTCAGAGCTCGCGACGGTAGTTCCCGGAGCACCAGGAGAGGAAGACCAACAGGAAGCTTTGGTGCGGGAAGCAGCAGCCGAAGAGGATCCCGAAGCTGATCTTCCAGAATGTCCCGACCATCAGCCAAGTGCTTTTCTGAAAGGCAAGCCCCGGAGCATTCTCCCTGTGGTTTGCAAAATATCTAACTTGAGTCCTTTACTTGTTTGTTGCATTAATTTATAGGCGTTGTTTTATACCATTGCTGCATTACTTATATTCCTTGCCACTGTTTATACTTCAACCCTGTTAGGTTCAGGTACGATTATATGCTTAGCCCTGCTTAACTAGATCGGTAGAAGTCGGGTGATTTCCTGTCATCCGCGAGTTATAGGTGGTAACTCGGATGGTTGAATACATTGTTATCTTGGATAACCATGTGGAGATAATAAATCGAGACCGGGCGGGATTGGAGTTGAGAATGAACTGGAGGTTCAATGTGGTTTATCCCGTCTGTGTCGAACTAGGACCCCGTCCGTTGTACGTCCTCAAGTCATATTGAATTTATGCCTCACATTTAGCTGGAAGGATAAGTCGTTCCGACCGCGAAGCCTAATTTTGATTTGGGCCGGGAGTCGACCTGCTGTACGCATCGCATTGGTGAAGATGGGGGACCACGGGTTACGCGGTTGTAAGGCCTGAATAGAGCATGGTGCGCCCTGCTGGCAGCCGGACGGTGCCCGGATGTGATGGTACCTGTTGATCTCGCGTTTTTCCTGAATTGGATGTCGGTGACCTGTAGCTCACCGTGGCTGGTGAGTGTGGTTTGTGTGAGGAGTACCCGCCAGCTGGTTAGTAATCGATTATAATCGCCATCGTTCCTGGACAGTGAACACTTGACTTGAGCAGCGGCATCGTAGTAAGAACTTGAACAAGAGATGAGATGGTTGAGCTGTTGAGACTGAAAGATACTCAACCGGAAATGGTTACTTGCTGTTGAATAATTATTACCATGCTTGTTTAGTACAGGAGCTAATGTAGCATGATAAGGATAATCAGATTAAAATACATTGCTAGAAGGTTCTTATTAAATATTTCTTAATGCAAGCTTTTTCGCAATTAAATGAGTCAGCTATCCTACTTATACAGCCTTGCATACTCCTTGGAGTCTTTTATTTTAGTTTATGACGGGTAAGTCTAGCTGAGTACATCCTCGTACTCAGGGTTTTATTTCCCATGTTTTTGCAGATGGTGAGATGCTTTATGGTTATTGTCAGAACTGTTTCTATCCCGCCTTGGGCGATGACTAGACCTTGGGCATGGTCACTCTTCTCTACTTGATGCTTTTGCTGGATGTGGACCAAGGACCTGGCACTATATTTCAAATGTGTGTGTGGTATTTGAACTTAAATCGCTTCCGCTTTTATTTGAATTTGAACTGGTTGTAATAACTCTATTTCGTACTCCGATGATGTTTTAAAACTATGTGCGAACTGTGTACTTGTGAATGGAACCGCTAAACTATTACGATCTTGGTCGTGTCGGAAAAGTTTGAAATCCTTCGAGATTTCACGGACTACCGGGTTTATTAGGTCTCAATCATATGATTTGCTGAATTTATGACGGATTATGTGCTTGTGCTCTAATAAATTGGTCGGTTCTGTTACAATTATTTATATCAAACTGTTGTAATACTGCAATGTCTCTTTATAACGATTGATCCTGCTCGGAGAATTATGGATGATTCGGGATTTACCCGACAGACTTTTTAAGTCGTATGGAACACAGTCATGGTTATTTTAAGTCTGTTTAGACAATAATCATGCGTGTGGGCCATATGATTTAGGAGATTCTGGTACAGTACAGTTCGCCGGCGTCCAACACAACGACGGCAAGGTAGCTGATCTAGGTTATTTTCATGTCCTTCTCTGAACACTCTCTTGCCTCGCCGGGTTCACGTGCCCGACCGAGATGTTGATGGCCGAGGTCCATGGTTCATGAAGAACGTGAGGTCCATCAGTGCATCCTGTGCCGGAGCCGGCGACGATGTCCTGGCCTCATGCTCAGTCAGTCAGACGGCAGCCGCGACAGCTCATCAGTCATCACGCAGCGTAGAAAGGCATCTCGCTCGCCCTCTTGTCGTCGGTGCTGCGGCTCCTCGACCTCCAGGCCTCCAGCTCGACGCCAGGGATTGCCTACACGTTCGCCAAGACCGTGTGCCAGGGATTGATTGCCTCCAGCTCGCTGCTTGTCTTGTCCGAGCTCTGGGGGATCGGAGGTCGTACGGTTGCCGGCGGCGACTGACCAAGCAAGAGCACTCGCCACGGGCTCATGGGGAAGAAGGCGAAGGAACACTGGAGGGTGGCGACTGGCGACTTGGCGAGAGACCATGAGCAAACCCGATGAACACGCCGCGGCGTTCCCTTGGTCATTGCAGAAAAAAGGCGGTGAGTGGCGGCGGGTCAGAAAAGCCCTCCGGTTAAAGGGAAGAAACATCATGGATACTCAAGCTCCTGCTCACAGAGAGAGTTCCAAGTCAACAACTCAGCACAAATCAGGGCCCAGAAAGTAAAATTGGCAGTCAACATCTGAACATAATCAGGGGCTCAGAAAGTAAGAATGGCAGTCAGCATCCCCGCACAAATCAGTGCTCAGCAAGTAAAAATTGGCAGTCAACAACTGGAAACAATAAGGGCTCAGCAAGTAAAATTGGTAGACAAACAAACAGAGTAGCACATCACCTAGCCGTGCCAGTGTTCAGCAATTATTTGGCAGAGGCACAAACAGGGTTAGTACATAACCTAGCTGTGCAAGCAAGGCAATATCAGCCTACTTGCTCATGTAGGAACAGTAGCCACAACAACAGTTGCCCTTTCATTGAGGCACTGCAACATGTATCCTGGATCAAATAGATCTTTTTTACGTACTCTAAAATAGTATGTGGGTGAAGCAGAATTATCTGTGACTTTCCAGTCAAAAACTTCACTAGAGAGAAGTCAAATGGACAGATGGTGCTTGTTAGATGAACAGAATCAGCTATATCTCTGCAGCAAGGCTTTGAAGAATCTTATACACATTATTCTCATTTTCTGCAACATACAACGAACAGAGGCTGGCGCTTACTTGCCCAAAAGTTATGGTAAAGAGTGGAAACAAGAAAAAGATCATGTACAGATAAAACGTCAATATTTCCTTTTCCCAGGTAAATGCAGGTTTCAACACCATTGAATAGACAAACTGCATCCACTGCGGCAAAAAGCCAAGGGAACTCAGAAAGGGTCAGTGGAACTTGTGGTACTTCGCGAAATGGCTGGCAACCCATGGCGCGAGCTGAGTGTTCTCAGGTTCTCTTTTGTTCTTGTTGTAGTAGTCTGACCACAATGCCGGATATATTTCTGGGTTGAAACCGTCACGGTATACACAAAATGGCAGCCAGCCTTCACCGTTCATCCGACGTTTTCTTTCTCGAGGGTATGCCAGAGGGGCTTGCACATACCTGCATTGGAGGAATTTTATATCGTTAGTTATAATGACCATCATGAATCTTGGTCTCAGAAACGGCCAGACCACCAGATCAGTACCTGATCTCATCAACCACAGAATCCCAACAGAAATGAGTGTGCCCAAAAACATGGCAAGCTGCTCCGTCTTTTCTGTTGCTGTGTATATCTCTGAGCCTCCTCTCCAAAAAATCAGAGCCAATGACCTTAGGAAGGTATGGGTAGTAAAGCATACGTTTCTCTGGACACAACTCTTGCCTGCAGTGTTGTATAGAAGACATTAGTTTTGGGCTTGAAGTTTCATGAATGCATACTAAGACATCCTAAATGTTCAATGGGCAATTTCAAATCAACGCTGAAAACGCAAGTATGGCAGGAGCAAGACAATCCAGTTAGGTATGGAAGGATAGCTTCCATCACAGATTCACGATTGATGGTATATCTGCAATTTCATATAATTAGACAGCCAGTATGAAAACTACTGTTTTCCATTTTTCCTCCATGTGATTTGCAATTGAAATGCTACACAACCATACAAAATTGTCTTCCTTTGGGGTGACAAAAAGGGTCAAATATGAAGTCTCTATTGCAGATACTGAGATATAAACATTGCTTCCAAGTTGGCACCTTGATTGATAAGATAGTTTCTCTTTGAGGTGTTTTCATCATAAGAATGCAACAAGAAATTAAACACACTTGCCAATAATAATTAGTACAAATGCTTTAGGATGCTGACAAAGCAAGAAAGAGATGCAACAGACAAACTGAGATGCTAGGAAGAATAGAAAAGCCAAAAAGGTAATTATTGAGCGACTATTATTAATTGCATTTCAACAAGTAATTCAGTCAAGAATACCCAGAACTGAAGTTCAAACAAATATCAAACAGAAGCTCAGAAAAAATGGATGGTCTAGGTAGGAGGAGCAAAGCACACCTTGGTACGAAGTGTGAAAATGTTAATATATGTTTGCTGCTACTTTTCACTTCTTCAATAGCATCATGATTCTTGTCATTCAACTTGTCAAAGTAAAGAGCAAGAGCCTCGTCATCATTTGTCAGGTCTGAAGGCCATTGGCAAGCATGGAAGTCCTTACAAGCCTGATTATACAAAACCATAAACTATCAGTTCAAAGATGTCAAGGAATCGTGCAATTTTCTACATAATAAGAAAATATTTTTGCTAGTCCATACCAGTAAATACTTGTGCCTATGGCTTATGTGCATGCTACATTTCTCATTGAACATTATAGTTTGGATAGCTAGTTTGTTAGTTTGGCAAGTACGGGCGACTTCTTGGGAAAGCTCATTAACCAATCTAATAATATTGTTGCTCTACACCTAGGGTCACTCATCAGTCTATCAGAAGCCTCTCATCTAAATAATTTGCTCAAGGTTTAAATTGCTGATATTGAGATATCTAATACTGGAAAACAAATCAGGCAAACACCTCGAGGGTATGGAATATATAATTCAAGAAATCTTAAACTGCACTAATTAACAGTACTTGGTAACAAATGGTGTTATGCAAATGAGTAGGTAGTAAGGGAAAAACCAACCCACCATCTCTAGCGAAGGAACACGCACACTGTTAACATCCTTCTCCTTGTCAAAGCTCTGGAGGACAATTAAGCAAGATGAGAAATCTGGAAAATGCTATGAAAGTAGTGCATTATATTAATAATTCAGACAAAATATTGAATGTTAGCAAGGAAATTGAGCAACCTTGTGATACCATGAGAACAATGGTATGATTCCCAAGTCACCTATTGTTCTTGGGCCAGTATCCACACCCAGCTCACTACACGCATCAAGCAATGCAGTCAGTTTCTCCAGCGAATCCATCTGGAAGGAATAATTTGAGTAACTGAGAGAGCCTCAACAATGATATATATTATTAGCAAATAAGGCCCTTCTGTCAATAAATAAACAAGTAGAATCACAATACTACACGGCAGCATAAAACAACATCTACAACTGGAAAGCAATTCAGATAGACGGGGCTGCCAGAAACCAACGAGCAAAATGAAAACCTCACTGGTAAACTCTGCGCTGCAGTGCGCCTAAAATTAGCCCCCCTAAATAAAACAGGAAGACACACTAACCAGGCTGCAGGCAAGCGTTGCAATGTACCATTGGATCACAAAAAAATTAAGTGGAATTACTACTCGTTTAGCTCAAACCATCAGAGTGGACGGACTAACCAAACATCATAGCATGCCGTAATAGGTACGCCAAGGGGGCATACCTGTCTTGCAGCACACGGGAAAAAAAAAAAACGCACCGAGTAAAAAATGGAAAGGAAATGGAACTCACGTATCGCCCGCCCTCGCGGCGCAGCCAGAGATCGTGGTTCCCGGGCACGTAGAAGACGGCGTCGAACCGCTCCCTGAGCACCTCCATGGAGCGCGCGAAGTTGTCCCTGGTCTCGGCCACGTCCCCCGCCACGACGAGCGCGTCGACGCCGCCGGCGCCCCTCTGGCCGGCGCCGACCTCGGCGGGCAGGCGGCGCACCCAGTCCATGTTCTCCGGGTAGTCCGTGTGCAGGTCGGACACGACGAAGACCCGCGTGCGCGCGGTCGAAGCGGCCGGCACGGCCGCCTGCGGGGCGGGGGCGGCGGCGGCGCAGCAGCGGACGGACGACGCGGCGCGCTGCGGCGGCCAGCCCCGCGGGCGCAGGCACCCCGCGGGCGCACCCCGGCGCCGCCGACGCCGCCGGTACTGGGAGTGCGGCGAGGAGGATGGAGGCGCCGCGGCGGCGTCGAGTAGGTGGTGGTGGTGGCGGGATGTGGTGGTGGTCGCGGCCGTGGAGGAGGAGGAGCAGGAGGAGCGGACGGCGGGCAGATGCGGCGTCATGTCGGGGGAAGGTCAGGTAGCTGCTGCCGGTGGCGGTCGTGGCGGTCGGGTCTCTCTCGCGGAGCTGGGTAGGTCGCTGCCGCAAAATCTGAAAAATCTTCTCCCCTTTCCCCTCGTTCGTTTCCTTCCTTTTACAACGAGGGGGGGGCAGTTTGGTGATTTGCGACGGGAGGGAAGGGAAGGAGAAGGGCGGCCGGGAAAGCAATTCAGATAGACGGGTGCGTCCCTGCGGATATATACGGCATCCGCCGCGGCGAGATGCGCTGGGTGTCCTAAACCTCGCCCGCCCGCCCGGCGGTGAGTTGGTGGGCGACGACGTGGCACTGGGGATGGGATGGGAACGGGTGGTGGGTGGGGGAGACAGCCAACGTGGGGTGGATTAGTAAAATAATCATAATCCGGGTCATTAGGGGCGTGTGATGGTTATCGCGGCGCGGGTTTAATCATTGCCGCCGCGCGCGCGGGCTCGGTGCGACCGCCGCCGCGCTGACACGCTATCTCGTTGCGCGTCATCGGCGGTTGGCAATCGTCGGAGAACAGGATTAGCGGTGTGGATGGATGGGGACGGAGTGTGAGACCACCAGACGCCGGAGCCAACGCCATCGATTTGCTAGCTTGTGCAAGCCGGACCAACCGTGTTTCCTAACCCTTTTTTGGGGCTTCTGTATTGTTTGGAGGGGGACGTGTACTATAGACTGTCAAGGCTGGCATAAGTATTGAATTGCTGCACGATTTTGTTCACGTCCTCGTGCGCGCGAGAAGCGAGTCCCATACATCTGGAAGCAAGGAGGTGCATTTTCCATGTTGTCAAATCTTGTTTATGTAGAAGTTCTCGTATTTCTATTAACTTTACTATTACTATACATATGTCTGACCACGAGTTACTTTTACTAAAACTCAGTAATCGGCCACAGATGCATAAGCTCAGAGGATTTTGTATCGAACGCGGATACGTGGATTCAAGTGGTTTTGTTCTGGAACCGGGTAAAATATAAGCTTTTGGTAAAGGATAATTTGTATCAGACGCGGACGTGTCAAAGGGATTGGGGACTTGATCGAGATATCAGACGATGATGATAATATAGCTTTTTCATGCGAACATAAAGAAATATACAAGTAAGTACTCAGAAATTGAATAGATGATGGATATTACAACCTTTTCATGTGTAGATAGAGATATATGCAAATAGAGACACTCTTTTGAGTGTCACTATCAAAGAAAAAAAAGTACTCGAGATGCCAGATCTTCCTCATCAAACTTAAAATGGGCAAGCCGAAGCGGAGCTTGACAGACACAGTAGGTACAAGTATACTCATGGTCAAATATTTAAAGTAGTTTAGAACATTATAATCAATTGTTGGGTAATGAAATCACACACATATATGTAAGGTGAAAACAATATGCTAATCGCAATTGTATTTTATTTTGTCCAAAAACTTACACTCCAGGAGGTATTTATAGACCTCCCTGGCTTCGCCATTCAAAGAATCTTACAAAATTAGTCATGGAACCTCCTATACATTTACCTAGAAAGCACATCGGCGAAGTGGTGAACACACCTCGTCCCTTTCCTTTTGTCTCCTTAAGCAACTTTGGACTTGATCATGATTTATTGACTTAGCTGAGAACCTCATAGACTCTTCATGCGGAGCCGCCACGTCGGCTTCGCTGGTCATCAAGAGTCTAGCGAAGTCGTCTTCGCCGGATAACCTGAAACATATGAAAACATATATGCGAAGTCTAAAATAATCACGGCGAAGTGTCCACGTCATCTTCGTCGAATATTGAGTTGTCTCAAATATTTATAGCGAGAGTTTTGTTCTCGACTCCAAAGTTTGTGATGGAAGTTTGTATGTCAAAGTTGTTCCCCAACAGTAGTCCCTCGCGGGCGAAGGCCTACTCCAAAGGTCTGAATCCCATGAAGTTTTTATGAAACTTTGCCTAACAAATGCCGTCCAAACTTTGGAGTTGGCATGTTTGAATTTTGAATCCAACGGCTAGCTTTGACTGTTTGACTAGACCCGTCTATAAATAGCGATGCCTCCCCCTGGAGCCGTCGTTTTCAGAGGAGGGGAAGCTCTGCCAAAATTTTTCTTGAGCTAGAAAATTTGAGATAGTTTTTCTTTGACATGTGGTGTTTTGGGCTTGTTTTCCTCTGGTTGCACCAGCGGAGTTTGTTTGACGACTTCGTTCGAGATGTCTTCTGAAGATTTGCAAGATCGAATTTGGTCCCAGGAGAGTGACAAAGTTGATGAAGATAAATCTTATCTGGATTCAGATGATGAAAATTTGGAAAATGTTGATGCTTCGGTCGAGGATTTGGTTAGGGATGACGAGGGTTATACGTTGACCTACGGCAGAAGTCTGTTTGATAAGAGCTGCCTTGATGAAATGGTAAGGCTGCGAATTCTTGATCGTGACCTCGTCAGGATTTCCGATGCTGATGAAACTAACCCTCAACCTCATCCTGATAAATGTATTGTTTATCGTGATCTTTTTACTACTGGGTTTCGGTTTCCATGCCGAGATTTTCTTGAAGATGTTTTAAAGGCCTTCAACATACAGATGCATCATTTGACACCTAACGGAGTGGTTAGGTTGTCACAATTCATTTGGGCTGTGAGATCTTTAGAAGCCAATGACAACATTGTTGCTTTTTGCGAGCTGTTTGAGATGCACACTCAGTATAAAACATTTATGCTTGAAGGGCGCTTGATTACTAAGCATTTTGCTTGCTGCAGTTTTAAGACAGCTCGTAATGCTGCTCAGATTTCTCCTGCCACAAAGAACAAGTGGGGAGTTGGTGAGTGGTCCAGGTACTGGTTTTATCATAAGGTGACAATGGTTGAAGAAATGGATCCTGTTACAAAGAGGATGGTGAAAAAGTATCCTTTGGCTGTGAAAATGGTTATTGAAAGATTTATGTGTACTCCTTCCTTTCCCCCTACTATGATTTCCAAAACTGCGGTAAAGGCCTTCAAGGCTACAGATTCGCTGCAATGCACTCATGATATTGTTGAAGAGTATGCTGCAGTTAGAATCTGGCCATTGAAGAAAGAATGGACCTTCTTGCGCTTCTATCCTAAGCAGATTCATGGCATCAATTACAAGTTTTCTGACAATGATTTTTGTCGCCCGAGGGCATGTGATTTGGATGAACAATTTGTGAAGTCTGTCAAAAATAGGGCAGATGATTTACTTGGTAAATATGTGAAGAGCGAGAAGGATAATATATATAAAATTATTGGTTTGGAGTATAAACACTTGAACAGGGTTTTTGAGGTTGCTAAGGTTGAATATCATGAGAGACCTCCTCCTGCTTACAGCCGTGAGAAGAAACAAGGCCGAAAGAAAGAAACTACTGCTCAGGCGAAAGGAAAACGTAAGGCTGCTGAAGGTGCAGCTAAGGTTGTTGCGAAGAAGATCAAGAAGAATAATAGTCCTGCTGTTCTTCTTGATAGCAAAGAACTTGACGCTATTCTTGATTGAGCTTTGGATATTGAAGGGAATATTGTTTCTGATGTCGGTGCTGGTGGCGAAGGTGGTGGTGAGGCTGTCAGAGGTGATGTTGGTGGTGATGGTGTCGATTTTCCTGTCTCTCAATATGTTGAGGATGAGGTGAGAAAAATTTGTATGATTTTCTCTTCTAGTGGTTTGACTCCACTATTACTTACTCCACTTGACGAAAACTTGCAAAATTTGCAAGCTCGTGGTACTTCTGCTGGTGGCCTTAGCGAAGTTGGTGCGGGAGTTAACTTGGTCTCTGAGAAAGAGACTCAAGTTGGGGATTTTCAAAAAGTTGCTGGGTCGACTTCGCCAAAGTTTGGCTCTGAGGTTCCTGTCATCGGATCTCATGATGAGAATATTGATGCTGGGAAGACTACTTCGCTTGAAGACCCTGCACCAGTTGGGGTTGGCAAAGTCGGTATTTTGAATGTGGCGAGAAAAGCTGGTGGCTCTAGGTTTTATTCTCTTAATCTTGAGGAGAGTGATGACGAAGTTTTTGATGATGTGGTTAATGAACAAAGGTTGGTGCGCTTGTTGAGCTCCACTATTCATGTTGAGACTGGCTAGAAGGTTGATTGCAGTTTGGGAGAGCGCATTTCTACTGGTGAGTATTGTGCCCTCATGTTTTCTTTTTACTTGAATTATCTTCTTTTGCTAAGTCTTGATTTCTATTTTTGCAGAAACTATGTTTCCTCATGCACCATCTTCTCCCCAGAAGAATATTGATTTTGGCAAGATGAAGGACGTTCAGCAAGACCCTGCAACTCCTGTTGCCCCTGCTATTGACGGAGGGGAAGTTTCTGATGCGCTAAAGCGGGGATTGTAGTTTTGCCAAGAGAAAAGTTTAAGTCTTGATTGTTTCAAGTTTATAGGTATTGGGGCTGATAAACTTCAGATGAGGCCTCACACTTCTAAGGTTCAGTTATCAAAGTGTATAGATGAGGCTTTCACTGTCCCGGATGCGGAGCTTGAGATATCGAAGAAGCCTTTGCTCGAAGTTGCTGATGCTGGCTTGTCTATGATGTACAAAGGTTCTATCTTAATGAGAGGGTTGCAAATGGGTTTAGAAGAGAAGGAGAAAAATTTTGCTCTTCGCGAACGTGACTATCAAGTTGAAAATGAAAATCTGAAGAAGCAACTTGCCGAGAAAGAAAAGAAAAGAGCTAATGTTGTAGATGCCCATAATAACTTAGAGACTAGATTGATTAGTGCTCTTGCTGCTGTTGAGAAGAAAGAGGATGAGATGAAGAAGATTATCACTAAAAATGAAAAGTTGAAGGAAGGTATGTGACGTGTTGAGAAGAAGTTGCAGGAACAGGACAAGTCCTTCTTCGACAGTTGCAACCGGATTTGGGAATTTTATTTTGAATGCTATGACAAGTTTGGAGCTTGCCCTGAGGAAAAATGTTGGGAGCTTTGTGATCGTGATAGCTTCTTCAGTTGGCTTTGTCATCAATACGAAGATTTGTCCCGAGTTACCGAGACCATAGTTGATATTAGGGTATATTACTCTGCTCGTGCTTTGTTTCATTTGATGAAACAAAGTCAAGATCCTTTGTTTGCGCAACTTTGTGATGCCAACTATAAGTTTTCTTATGTGAATGAACTTACCAATGTGACAAAGGCTACACAAATATTGTGCAACAAGTATCTTGAGCAGTATTGGAGGTCAGGTGGTCGGGCTCATTGCTTTGATAAAGCTAGAGAGAAATTACAGAGGGTAAATTTTACACTTAATCGTTTTTGTTTTCTATTGTGTTTCATATCTAACTTTTCTCTCTTTTTATGTTAGTAAATTGCAAAGGAGGCGGAGGCTGCTCGGAGGGAGGCGGAGGAAGCCGCGAAGAGGGAGGCCGATGCTAGGGGTCAAGGCGGTGTCGGATCTAGCAATGTTAGTGGCGGCCATCCTTAGGCTTTAGCTATTTTTTCTTTTGTGAGATGAGAGGATGTCAAGATACAATGGTTCACAGTTATTGTCTTTGTAAGATATGTACTTGGAAGTTATTTGACTATTTGTCGATCCTGCGTAGGTTTCTTATGCTGAGCCTGTGCAGGATGTCGAAGATGCTATCCCGCTGCTAATGTGTAAAGATAATTTTGTTTTCGAGCCTAGTGAGTTCTATGATTTTCGTGCGAAGTATGATGATTATAATGTCGATGATTTTTTTGCTCGTAAGTTTTGCTCTCGTTGTTTTAAACTTGAACTTTTTTGGTGATTCTATCTTACAAATCTTTTGTAGATGTGAATAAACGATACTGTAATATCAGGCCTCCTAATTGCGGAGTTTTTGATTTCACGGACTTTCACAGGTAAAAATTTGAAGTGTGAAGTTTGCTTTTCTTCTGTGGTTGGACTCTTGTTTTCTAGCTTCTTCTTCTTATAGTCATCTGAGTCATGTACTTCGCCGGTAAATGTTTGTGAGGACTATTTACGCCATGAAGCGGACGAGATTATTAACGAAATTATGAGCGACACACTTGGTGATGCTGTCGAAGTCGTTAGTTCTCAAGATGACTAATTTTGTAAACACATTTTTGTAATTGGGTAAGTTGTATTTGCAAGACATCTTGTAATACTGCGAAGTGTGTGAGTTCACCTTCACTTGTAAATGAATATTGTATAATCGATTTTATCGTCTTTCTTTAAAGATCCTGCTTTTTGTTTGAGGATAGTTGTGTGTGCTTCGCTTAAGGACTGGTAATATTTTTGCTCTGATGAGACTGATTTGAAGAATTTAATAAATTTTGAAATGCTGTTCCTGCTTTTCGTTCGAAGTATGCGCGTATACTTCGCTTAGAGACTGAAAATGTTTTCTTTTTAGTGGAAAAAGTTCAAAAAATTTATCTTAGCAAATTTTAAAACGCCGTCCCTTCTTTTTTATTTGAAGCGGATGCGTACGCTTCGCTTAGAAGCTGAAAGCACTTTCATCTTAGTGAAATGAAGTCAAAAAATTTGCCTTAGCAAATTTTGAAACGCTTTTCCTTCTTTTTCGTACGAAGTGAACGCGTACGCTTTCTTAGAAGCTGAAAACATTTTCACCTTAGTGAAATGAAGTCAAAAAATTTGTCTTAGCAAATTTTGAAATGTCGTCCCTTCTTTTTTGTGCGAAGTGGACGCGTACGCTTCCTTAGAAGCTGAAAATATTTTCACCTTAGTGAAATGAAGTCGAAAAATTTGCCTTAGCAAATTTTGAAATGCCATCCCTTCTTTTTCGTGCGAAGTAGATGCGTACGCTTCCTTAGAAGCTGAAAATATTTTTACCTTAGTGAAATGAAGTCGAAAAATTTGTCTTAGCAAATTTTTAAATATCGTCCCTTCTTTTTCATGCGAAGTGGACGCGTACGCTTCCTTAGAAGCTGAAAACATTTTTACCTTAGTGAAATGAAGTTAAAAATTTTTGCCTTAGCGAATTTTAAAACGTCGTCCCTTCTTTTTCGTGCGAAGTGGACGCGTACGCTTCCTTAGAAGCTAAAATCATTTTCAACTTAGTAAAATGAAGTCAAAAAATTTGCCTTAGCGAATTTTTAAACGCCGTCCCTTCTTTTTTATGCGAAGTGGACGCGTACGCTTCCTTAGAAGCTAAAATTATTTTCACCTTAGTGAAATGAAGTCAAAAAATTTGCCTTAGCGAATTTTTAAACGCCGTCCCTTCTTTTTCATGCGAAGTGGACGCGTACGCTTCCTTAGAAGCTGAAAACATTTTCACCTTAGTGAAATGAAGTCAAAAAATTTGCCTTAGCAAATTTTAAAATGTCGTCCCTTCTTTTTCGTCTAAATTAGACGCGTACGCTTCCTTAGAAGCTGAAAATATTTTCACCTTAGTGAAATAAAGTCAAAAAATTTGCCTTAGTAAATTTTAAAATGTCGTCCCTTCTTTTTCGTGCGAAGTGGACACATACGCTTCCTAGAAGCTGAAAACATTTTCACCTTAGTGAAAAGATATCAAAAAATTTGCCTTAGCAAATTTTGAAACACCGTCCCTTCTTTTTCGTGCGAAGTGGACGCGTACGCTTTCTTAGAAGCTGAAAACATTTTCACCTTAGTGAAATGAAGTTAAAAAATTTGTCTTAGTAAATTTTAAAACGTCGTCCCTTCTTTTTGGTGTGAAGTGGACGCGTACGCTTCCTTAGAAGCTGAAAATATTTTCGCCATAGTAAAATGAAGTCAAAAAATTTACCTTAGACTTCTTTGAGTTGGATAAGTTAGCATTTTTTGGATTTAATAAAATATTGATGCTAACTTAGTTTTGTAAAATTTATGCCGATATGGGAGTATATGTTGGATATACTCTTCGGCATTTTGTACTTCAATGTGGAGACATATCTCTGAGGAAACTACTTTCTTATTTATATTCTATGAGATTTACTAAGAGACTGCCTCGTTAAAAAACCACTCACCCTACAAAGGGTTTCCCCTGAGTGAAAAAAGAGTGCAGCTTGATTACATTTTGAATTATAAAGTTGCTTGGAATGAAACTTCTACTTTTACTTTGCAGAAAGTAAAACTACTCTTCTAGTTTGGCTACGGGTAATATTTATGAAGTGCTACTATGTTCCAAGTGTGACTAAGTTCTTCACCTTTCAGATTTGCTAGGTGATACGCACCTTCTTTATTTGTTCTTGTGACGATGAAAGGCCTTTTCCACTTTTGTTGGAATTTTTCCACTGTATCTTCATCTCTTTTTCTTTTGAGGACAAAATCTCCTGGTGCTAACTCTCTTGGCTTGAATTCTTGTTGTACCACTTTTTTGTTTCAAGTTGGTACTTCTTGATATTTTCAAGTGCTTTGTTTATTTCTTCTTCGAGCAAATCTTTGCTTGTTGCTTGGTCTTCTTTTGTGATCATTTGAATATTTGTTCTTGGACCTTCGTATTTTATTTCTTCGGGAGTCATTGCTTCATCTCCGTAAGGTAACTTGAATGGAGAAAAACTGTTGGCTTTGATTTTGAAGTGTTGCGAGACTAGATTACTCTTGGTAATTTGTCGACCCATTTTCCTTTTTTCATGTCTGTTAAGCACTTTGATTTCCATTGAATGGCAGTATTCTCTGAAGTCTTCGCTATCAAACTGGGTTCCATTATCTACAGTGATGTGTCTCGGAACTCTGAATCTGCATATGATGTTTTGCCATAGGAATTTTTTCATTGTGTAAGAAGACATGTTGGTGATTGGCTTCGCTTCAATCCACTTGGTGAAATATTCAACTACAACTATTGCGTATTGGTAATTGCCTTGAGCCGGAGGTAATTTTCCAACTATGTCTATTCCCCATCTTGCAAGAGACCAAGTTGGTTCAATTGGTTGTAGGTTTGTTCCTGGTGCATTGACTTTACTTCCTGCCATTTGACAATTGTGACAAGTTCGAATGATTTCTTTGCTGTCACTTTGGGCAGTTGGTCAGAAAAACCCTTGTCTAAAAGCTTTTCCAACTATTGATCTAGCCCCAGCGTGACATCCGTAGACTCCCTCGTGTATTTCTTTTAACAAGTTTTTCCCATCTTCTCTTGAGATGCACTTTCGTAGTGGTTGGCAAACTCCTTCCTTGTATAGTTCTTCGTTGATGATTTTGTAACTTCTGGTTTTTTTGCTTCATTCTTATTTCGTCAACTTCGATTTCTGGCTCGTAAAATCCTTTGAGGAATATCATAATTGGATCTCTCCAGTCTTCGCTTTCTATGATGTGTACTTCTTTCAGTTTTTCAATTTTTGTTTTTATTGAGGTTTCGGTGATAGTTTGGAAGAATACTTCTGGTGGTAACTCTAACTTTTGGGTAGCGGCTTTTGCAATTTTATCTGCATCTGTGTTATTATTTCTTGAGATACTTTTCACTGTGAATCCAGCGAAGTGTTTTTCTTGTTCTCTCATAGTTGGAGATAGTTTACTAGTTTTGGATCTCTTGCTTTGTAATTTTTCTCTATATGCCTAGCCACAACTTGAGAATCTGTCTTGATTATTAGCTTTTTAATTCCCATTGCTCTTGCTTTACGAAGTCCCAACAATACTGCCTCATATTCTGTAATGTTATTGGTGCATTGAAAGTCTAGTCTTGCTACGTATTTGAGTTTGATTCCAGAAGGTGAGGTTATGACTGCTGCTGCTCCTGCGCCGGCGAAGCCCCAAGCGCCGTCACAATAGATTATCCATTCTGGTTGCTCCATTCTTTCTTGATTGTACGTTGAAGGTGTCCAATCTGCTACGAAGTCAGCCAACACTTGGGATTTGATTGCTGTTCTTTTCTCAAATTTGATGAAGTATTGAGACAATTCTGCAGCCTATTTTTCTAATCTCCCTAAGGACTTACAGCCTTGTAGCACTTCTTTGAGAGGTTGATTTATTGGCACTCTTATTTTGTGTGCTTGAAAGTAGTGTTTCAACTTTCTGGATGCCATAAGTACTGCATATGCAATTTTCTCGATTTTTGAATAGTAAATTTATGATCCAGACAAAGCTTCGGATGCGAAGTATACTGGAACTTGTCTTGTTGAGTGCTCATTTTCTTCTTCTTATATCAGTACTGCACTAACTGTACTTTCATTTGCTGATACATATAGTAGCAAGTCTGCCGTTGGGTTAGGTGTTGCCAAAGTTGTGGGTTTGGATAGATGCTTCTTTATTTCTTAGAAAGCTTCTTATTGTGCTTGTACCCAGTTGAATTTTTCTTTTTTTCCTTTTAGTGCTTGAAATATTGGGAGGCTTCGCTCAGCTGATTTGGATATAATCTGTTTAGTGAAGCTAATCTTCCTGTCAGTTTTTGGATGTCCTTGATATTTCTTGGCTGTTCATTATTGCCTTCACCTTCTCCGGATTCAGGTCAATTCCTTTTGCGGATACGATGCACCCCAAAATTTTGCCTGTTCGAACTCTGAATGTGCATTTTTCTGGTTTCAACTTTAGATTTACTTTTCTGAGGTTTGAGAAGGTTTCTTGTAAGTCTTCGACATGGTCTTCTCTTTTCTTGCTTTTGACTACCAAGTCATCAACATACGCAAGAAGATTTCTTGGTATTTGATCTTTGAGGACTATGGATGTCATTCTGATAAAAATTGTTCCTGCATTGCGGAGCCCCTCGGCCATTCTTTGGAAACAGTAAGTTTCGAATGGTGTAATAAAACTTGTGTACTCTTCATCTTCTTTTTTTATCCAAATCTGATGGTAGCCTGAATAGCAGTCGAGGAAATCGAGCATTTCACTTCTTGCTGCCTGATCTACCAAAGTGTTTATTATTGGTAATGGAAAGTTGTCTTTTGGGCACGCTTTGTTGAGATCTGTGAAGTCTATGCACATTCTTCACTTTTTGTTTTTCTTCTGTACCATGACTATGTTTGCAAGCCAAGTTGTGAATTAAACTTGTCTTATGACTTTTGTATCTAACAAACTTTGGACTTCGGCTTTTGCAGCTTATGTTCTGTCTTCCGACAACTTTCTGAGTTTTTGCTTTTTCGGCCTGAAGTTTGGGTCGATGTTTAACTTGTGTTCTATGACATCCCTGCTTACTCCTCCTAAGTCTTATGCAGACCAGGCGAAGATATCCTTGTTACTTTGCAGGACTTGTATTATCTTTTCTTCTTCTTCTTTTGATAGATTTGTGCCGATGATAACTTGTCTTTCTGGCACCATTGGGTCGATTGGTACTTTCTTTGTGTCTTCGCAAGGCTTCACTTTTTCTTATGTCTTCACGTTTTTAGTTTCAAGCTCATCATCATCTTCTTCTTCTTGTATGACGTGGATATTTTTGAAAGCCGGGCTTGCATCTCTTTCTATATTTCTTGCCTCTGTTTGATCGCCGAAGATGGTTATGATGCCATTGACTGCTGGCATCTTCATGCATAAGTATGGGTAGCTTACTATGGCTTCAAAAGCATTTAAACTTCCTCTTCCAAAGATTGCGTTGTACTGGCTGTGTGTATCGACAACATCGAATGCTATTTGCTCTGTTCTCGCATTATTCACTGTTTCGAATGAGACTAGCAAGACAATTCTGTCGACAGAGTTTATTTTCTTTCCGTCGAAGCTAACTAATGGGTGCTCGGCCCTTTCCAAGATTTTTTTGTCAATTTGCATTGCATCTAGAGTTCTTGTGAATATGATATCTGCTGAGCTTCCACCATCTATAAGAATTTTTGTTACTGCCTAACCTTCAATGTTTGCTTCTATGACCATTGCTTCCATATGAGGGTAATCTTTGAGTTTGAGATCTTGTTCTGAGAATGTGATTGGCATGTGGGACCATCTTGTTTTCTTGAATGGACCTTCGACTGCTATGGAGTTTACTCTTCTGAAATAATTTCTTCTTTCATTTCTTGTATCAAGCTTCATGCTGTTTCCTCTGAAGATTATCATAATTCTGCCTTTACTTGGGATGATTGCGTTCCCGTTGCTTGTTGACGCTTTGGGCATGTTGTTGTATTGAATTTGGTGGTTGCTATTTGCTACTGAACTTTCAGGGGTGGAAACTTTGCTGCTGGCTTGGGCCCCATTGATTTTGCGGGCACGTTGCTAACGGTTGACAATTATAGATTGGCTGAGGTGGTGGCAATATATGCTGGGGGTAAGTTGTTGGCAAGTAACTTGTTCTTTGGAGAGCTAGATGATTGGCAACTTTCAGCTGCGAAGCTGCTCTATTTTCTTCTTGTATTTCTTCAATGCTTTTCTTTACTCCTGGACACATCTTTGATGTGTGACCAACCCCTTTGCCATGTATGATGCAGTACATTTCTTTGGGTCTCAAGATTTTTTTCAAAGTTTTGCTTTGGTTGTTATAATTTGCCCTTTGCTGGAAGTTTTCCTTGTAACTTCTGTTGTTTTAAAAATTTCTTTGATTATTTGATCTTGGACCTTGACTGGCAGCTTCGCTCATGTTGTTGATGTGATTTATCCTCTGAAATGGTCTTCGCTCAGCATTTATTCTTGAGTGTTGGGAACTGTTATTTGATCTTGACATATTTTTTTCTCCGTTCTCTTCTTCTATTCTTTTTCTGTTGTCTTCGTCGGACTCACAGTATTTTCTGATTTTTTCATATAACTTTTTCACTGTGGTTGGTCTTTTTCTTTTGAAGTGTGATGAGAGTTGGCCTGCTCGCAGTCCTTTGATTGCTGCTATGATGACAACTTCGTCTGGTATGTTTGGTATTTGAGCTTTTGTTTGTACAAATCTTTTGTAATATTGGCTCAACGGTTCTTTTCGTTGCTGCTTGATGTTAAAAAGATCATCGCTGGTGAGTTTGATTCTTTGTAAGCCTTGGAAATCTATGAGTAAGGTTGTGCGAAGTTGATCCCAGGATTTGATTGACCTTGGTTTTAGCGAAGAGTACCAATGCTGCGCTGGTCCTCTTACTGCCATGATGAGCGACTTCGCTAAGGTGTTCGCATCTCCCCCGCTTGATGTACTGCTGCTTCGAAGCTCATAAGGAATTGTCTTGGGTCGGACATGCCATTGTAGGTAAGGATGATGTTGAATTTGAAACCTGCTGGCCACTTCGCTAGCTGAATGTCGATTAACAAGGACGACTCTATATCGATTGTTGCTATTTGACTTTGGTTTTCTTTGCTGTTAGTGTTTTTGCTTGTTGAGTTTGGATCTTGAATCATGACTTCGCTCTCATTTCCTAATTCATCGTTGAGCTTTTTTAGTTCAACCTCAGCTTCCTCGATTCTTTGTTTTAGAGACTTTTCTCTTGTCTTCGCTCTTGCTTTCTCCAGCTGCTTTTTCTTGACGATGAGTTGATCTTTGAGTTCTTTGAGTCTTCTTTCTTCGTTCTGAATTTATTCTTCTTCTTGAATATGTCTGGTTTTAATTTCTGTTGCATCTTGTATGATTGGGTCTTGAGTGGAGTTGCCATCAGCCGGAGCTGTCTTTCTACTGGATCTTGCCATTTTGGTGGTCGTGAGTGTCTTTGATCACACAAACGGAGGGCGCCAAATGTTGGGTAATGAAATCACACACATATATGTAAGGTGAAAACAATATGTTAATCGCAATTATTTCATTCTGTCTAAAAATTTACACTCCAGGGAGTATTTATAGACCCCCTGGCTTCGCCATTCAAAGAATCTTACAAAATTAGTCATGAAACCTCCTATACATTTAGCTAGAAAGCACATCGGCGAAGTGGTGAAACACACCTCGCCCCTTTCCTTTTGTCTCCTTAAGCAACTTTGGACTTGATCATGATTTCTTGACTTAGCTGAGAACCTCATAGACTCTTCATGCGGAGCCGCCACGTCGGCTTCGCTGGTCATCAAGAGTCTAGCGAAGTCGTCTTCGCCGGATAACCTGAAACATGTGAAAACATGTATGCGAAGTCTGAAATAATCACGGCGAAGTGTCCACGTCATCTTCGACGAATATTGAGTTGTCTCAAATATTTATAACGAGAGTTTTGTTCTCGAATCCAAAGTTTGTGATGGAAGTTTGTATGTCAAATTTGTTCCCCAACATCAATCAATTCAGTTTAATCCTGCCCCCAAAAATATTTGACCTTATAGGTTTCAAGTGTTATTAAAATATTTGAACTTTACAACCGATACTCATTTCTCTTCCGAATATATCTGTGTCTTTTCGCAATACATTTCTATCTCATCTCTTCTATATCTCTCATTTTTGTTTTCTACTATGTATCTTATTCTTTTCATTTCTAAGGTTCCCAGACCTACTTAGAAGGTCAAATTTCTAGAATGAAGATAATAATTGTTTTGGATATATTGATTAAAAAAGAGCTTCGAGAAGCTTGAGAGCTTGTTCCACCAACAAGGAAACATATACAGTAAGTCGTTGTTGTGTCCCAAAGAGTAATTTATTTGTCCTGCCTTTGAATCGAGCACGAGGAATCTTGAAGACCAGCACCAAGTATTGGTGGGAGTTGCTCACGTCATACCGCGTTGAAACTTCTGTACCTGTTGCTTGTTTTATTACTTTGGTATTCCAAAACCGAATGGCATTTTTTTCCAAGCCGATGGCATTGATCATCACCTTAATTAAACTTGAGTCTTCGTGTAGAAGAATGACTCAGAATAGTTTATCTCCTATCTTATCGGAAAGGCCGACGATTATTGCTGATACGTTCGGGATCTGCCCGCAACCTGAGCTCCTGGTCCCGGATACGTGTTACGTGTACAGACTACACTCCGGGGAAAAGTTGAACGAAGCCTCATGGCAACCTGCCGCTTCTATTTTACTGTCTTTCGAAGTGCGAAGGAACCTGTCAATAAACAAATTCATAATAATCTTAGGATTATGACCCGAACCTGCCCCTGCACATTATCTTGTTTGACGATGCAATAGAGAATAGAGCATAAAGTTGGCCACCGCGGTGTACTACCCGGCCATCGCTGCCCCCCTCCGCAAGGCACCAGTGATCAACGAAGCGGCCATCTCGGTGACGAGCAGCAAGGGGTGTTTTCCACAACTATGGAGTGCAACATATATTATCCAAGGGCACATGTTACATTAAAATTTGTGAAGCATATTCATCCACCAATGAAGTGAGGAGAGATAAAGGAGTCAACAATACATCTTGACACGTGTCACATAATGGTGGATTTGGTGTTGCAACACATAGTCGTTGGAATATGTTTTTGGACGCATCATCACCGGATTACCGCGTGTCCGCGTCGGATGTCCCAGCAAACCCTCACAGCAGTGGCGCCAAAGAGAAAAATGGTAATCAATAATGACATGGTGTGTTTGGTTTGAGAGATTAAAGAATACCTAATAATTATTATTAATATATACATGGAAAATGGATTGATTATATTAAAATTCATAAATGAACTCATGATGCAGCGTACTACTCCATCAATTTTAACGCACCCTATAATATTTCGATGCCACAGAAATAATGATATATGTGAAATACTAGATGAATTTCTCGCACGTTGCTACGAAAATTTGGGTCAATTTGGAGAAACATTGTACGGATAATTAAAACTGAAGCAGTAAACCATCCAGGATCGCACAACTCTCCCAACATAAATTGTCGGCGCAGCATCTGATGGGAGGTATGCACAATTGAGTGGCGCGGTGCACCTTTTTTAGGCAGGCAAATATAAATTTTGTCATGTTTGTGCTTTAATAGTGTATATTGTATATAGGTGCCCTTTGTTTGGGAAGGCAAATAAAAAATTTAGCATGCTTGGACTTATATACTGTAGGTCAACATCCGTTTACTTTTACATTTTTGTACGATATATATCATAATTTTGCCATGTTTGTGCTTTTTATATTGTAGGTGCCACTTTTTAGGGGGGAAGGCAAATAAAAATTCTAGCATGCTTGTACTTCTATACAGCTATATTGTAGGTCAACATCCGTTTACTTTTGCATTTTTTATATCGTAATTTTGCCATGCTTGTGCTTTTATATTGTAGGCGCCACTTTGTTTGGGAAGGCAAATAAAAAGTTGAGCATGCTTGCACTTCTATATTGCTGGTCAGCATTCCGTTTACTTTTGCATTTTTATACGATCGGTCAATCCGAATATCCGATCAATGGTAGGGAAGAGGTTCGGGCGGGCGTCGATTCTACAGTGTTGCTTGTGGTGGTGAGTGGTGACGGTCCTCTTGACTGGTGGCCAGCTCAGATAAGTTGATGACGTGGATCATTGTATGATTAGATAGAACGGACAGTGGAGATTAAGGTTATAAGAGATATAGATTAGCAAGTTTATACTATAATAATAGCAACACATATTTAACAGTTTTATCTAGCCCATAATAATTATCTTTTTTTTTTGTATATACGTATTTCGTTAAAGCTAACCAACCTAGGTTGGTCAACGATCTACATCACGTCACGTCCTCTGGATAACGTTAAGTAAAGTCATAACGTTGATCGGATATTCGGATTGGCCAATCGCGAATCATCCGGTCGATCGATTCCATTCGTCTTTCGCACCGGGCCGCTTCTCTGGTGGGCCAATCCTTGCGGACCGCTCCGGCTGACAGTGCGGCCTGTCGTCCACGCCCAGTGGGCCCTGAGCCCCTTAAATCCCCACGTGTACCCTCTGTAGCCCAACCACGTAATGAGGCAGTCTGGGCGCTTCTGTGCTCCGGTGCCCATCTCCGACAAGACGAACGCGACACATCCGTCCGCATCCGCGCTGGAAGAAAACAGGAAAAAAAGTGTGCACCGGCGACAAAGTTCAGCAACTCGTGAGTGACTCGTGATGAGGCCATAAATAGCGCGAGGGGAGCACAAGTGTTGATCCACGAAGGCAGGAGTGACCGACCAAAAACGAGTGATAGGAGGTTTTGGTTCGCAGAGCGGGGAAGGCAATGGCGGGTGGTGGTGGTGGCTCGTCGCCGGCAAGGCTGGCGCTGCTGTTGGTGCTGGTGGTGTCGGCGGCGGTCGTGGCGGGGGGCAAGGTGGTGCAGGTGGAGGAGGCGCACCGGCGGAGCATGCTGGCCAATGGCCTCGGCTCGGCCCCTCCCATGGGGTGGGTAATTCACTTTCTTTTGGGTGTTTTTCCCTGTGTGATGACGTCTTGCGGCCAAGTGTCTGGCTGCGCGGGCGTGTAGGCTGTTGGTCTCATTTTCTGATTTGATTTCTGGCCGACCGCAGGTGGAACAGCTGGAATCACTTCCAGTGCGACGGCAACGGCGAGGTGGTGATCAGAGAGACCGGTACTTGTTCTTGTGTTCCTCAGTTTCGTTCTAGCAGCTGATGAGCTTGCTTGCTGAATAAAGCAGCTGATGATGAGCTTGTTCCCTATCTGTTCCTTTCCTTTATTTCTCGATCGGTTGCTGCCCATGCCTTGATGGCTTGATGGTCCTCAGCTGACGCACTCGTGTCCACCGGCCTCGCTGCTCTTGGCTACAGATACGTCAACATCGGTGCGCTAGTCTCCCCGGTTCTTCAGCCACTTGTTGATATACTTTTGTTTTTCTTTTTGGACGATAAAAAGACAATCTTTAATTGAACTGGATAATCATATCATACGTGTTCGCCTTACTCTCTCCCCATCTCTCAGATGATTGCTGGGCAGAACCAGAACGCGATGCTAAGGTACAAACAGCCGATGCTAAGTTAACTGAAGTGAATAAAAATTGGCGACTAACAATATTGTGCTTGTGTATCTGGCATCTGCTCCGGGGTCCGGGTGTTGCAGGGGAATCTGGTGGCCAACAGCAAGACGTTCCCGCACGGGATCAAGGCGCTGGCGGATTACGTCCACAGCAAGGGGCTCAAGCTCGGGATCTACTCCGACGCCGGGTGAGAACCCTGCTCTGTTTCTGCTTGCCCGGAACAGTTTGCCCCGGCACTTGTTTTTCACCACCACCGTCTGCCCCGTCTGTTTAACAATTGCTCTGCTCTGCAGGTTCAAGACCTGCGCCAAGGTCCAGCCCGGGTCCCTTGGGCACGAGGAGCAGGACGCCAAGACCTTCGCGGCATGGGTGAGCAGAAAAGCAGCATCTCCCGTCTGATACCAATTGTTTCAAGGGAAGATCATGACCCAAATACTCTGTTGTCCACGCACGCAGGGAGTGGATTACCTCAAGTACGACAACTGCAACAACGGCGACCTCAAGCCGCTCGAGAGGTCAGTCAGGCTCACCGCTCACACATGGCCTTCTCCCTTTCGTGAGCCCCTTCTTGGGTCTAAGGCCTCGTTTAGTTCCACTCCGAAATTCAGAATTGATACTATGCAGAATTCCTATTTTACTTTAAAATTCAGAATTGATATTATACAGAATTTCTATTCCTCGTCACATCAAAATATCGGCATATGCATGAAGTACTAAATATAGATAAAATAAAAAACTAATTGCACAGTTTTATTGTATTTTACGAGACGAACATCTTAAGGCTAATTAATACAATTTTTATTAAATATAAATAAACTGCTACAGTAATTCCACTACATGAATTCTAGCGCTAATTTTGAGATCTAAAACAGGACCAAGTTAAATGTGCTTCTTGTCTATCTCAACGTCTCCCTCCCTGCCTGATGGCATGATGATCGCATCGGCATATGAATGCGGAATGCCTGAGGTAGGTACTGCAGGCAGCCGAGTAAATGTACCTGACACTGACAGGGTTTTGTGGCACGTGAACAACACAGGTACCCGGAGATGAGCAAGGCACTGATGAAGGTGGGGCGGCCCATCTACTTCTCGCTCTGCGAATGGTACGGTAATCACTAACCATTGATCACCATGATCGGTTTCGTTGCAAGTGACAAGCGAGTGACTCGTGCCTCTGCCTCTTGCATTGCCGGCGATTGATCGGTCACTAGGGGCGACATGCACCCGGCCAAGTGGGGAGCGGCCTACGGCAACGGCTGGAGGACCACCAACGACATCGCCGACACCTGGGACAGGTCAGGAGATTTCTCTAGCTCACTTGTTCTTGCGGCTGCGGTCTCGCCGTTGTCCTGCCCAGAATTGTTTGTTTCAGCCTTCACTGAGAGAATACCTGTCGTCGTTGCCGGCGTTGTTCCAGCATGATCGCCACGGCGGACCAGAACGAGGTGTGGGCGGAGTACGCGCGCCCCGGCGGCTGGAACGATCCGGACATGCTGGAGGTGGGCAACGGGGGCATGACCAACACCGAGTACGTCGTGCACTTCAGCCTCTGGGCGATCTCCAAGGTCCGTGTCTGGAGGCATACATACCTGCTCTCTCTGCATCGTCTTGATGCAGTAGAGACAGAGCATCTCTAGGGCCAGTTTCTTGTCTGAACTCGTCCGGGCCTTCCCAATGGATGTGTGCAGGCGCCTCTCATCATCGGCTGCGACGTGAGGCACATGTCGCAGGAGACGTACGACATCCTGGCCAACAAGGAGGTGATCGCCGTCAACCAAAGTGAGAACGCCGAGCGTGACCACTCACCATTAGCATTCTGCATTCCCAGTTCACTGACGGCAAGGCGGTGGACTGCTTTCTGTTCTGTTTGGGCATGCGTTGCGTGCAGACCCGCTGGGCGTGCAGGGGAAGAAGGTGCGGATGGAGGGCAGCAGCGAGATCTGGGCGGCGCCGCTCACCGAGTACCGCACGGCGGTGGTGCTCCTGAACCGGCACGCCAAGGATAATGCCACCATCATCGCGCACTGGGACGACATCGGCCTCCCCGCCGGCACGCCCGTCGAGGCCAGGGACCTCTGGCTGGTACGTACTAGTACTGTACGCGACTGTCGTCGTCGTCGTCGCAGCATTATTCGCGGCATGGCACGAATCGGTCTGCTAGCGAACCTGCTTGAGCCCTTCTAACTCGGTGTCTTGTCGTCGTCGTTGTGTGTGGCGTCGCAGCACGAGACGGTGGGCGACACGTTCACGGACAAGATGAGCTTCGACGTCGCGCCGCACTCGTGCCGGATGTTCGTGCTCAAGCCCAGGATCAACATCCGGTGAATGTGGATCGTGCTCGTGCGCTTCACAGCAGGGGGACTCGGCGACGACATTTGGTTGATACCAGTGCCAGGCGATTCATTTGTACTTGCAGGCTAGCAATTGCATACACGTGGAATCAATCACCAAGTTTTTTTCTTCTTCTTTTCTTCTAATGTGCCGTGCGTGTGCGTGTATGTGTGTTTTCTGGGTATTTTTTTTTAGATTAATGTGTGTGTTTTCTGTTGGAATGGTACTCAACTGAGATACTGGGCCCAGGGTACAGGGAGTAGCGAGCCGATTACTGTTCCTCTTCCGTCTGTGGTTTGCATGACTGCCAACCATGCTGAAGGCTCAAGCTCGACTGTCCACGCTACGATACAAATACAGTTTCACTAGTTCAGTACTGCAAAATCTTTGACTGAGACCATATGACAGCTAAGCTACTAGGACAACCGATTCCCACATTGCGTGGATAGGTCATAGGTGTTAATCTCCTGACTGTCTCGGGCAATTTAAAGGCCGTGCTAGCTACGTCTATTGACAGAGACCGAAAAGGATTTGAAGACGACCCGGGTGGATCCGTTGAGCGGTTCTGTGTGTGGGCCTTATCTATCGTCAAATCGTCACGGTAAGTTGCTGCCTGATTATCTATCGATCCTGGTTTGCATTGACTGAAGGCGGGCATCATACTGTTGGCTGCTAGGATGTATAAATTGGTTCTATTAGATTAGGATGTATATATTAATCATCCAATTTTAATTAGGTTCTAATCTAATTATTAGTAAGTTTTTTCTTTTTTATTTAATAGTCTCTAGCTATCATTAAACAAAGGGTAGAGCAATTCTTTTTTCTAGAGATTCTAGAGAAAATAGAAATTTGTGGATGAGTTACGTAAACACCTAAAAGATACTAAACCTCAATTCTAAGAAATTATATCTTGTAAGACATTCACCGAGTGTAACATCCCAGATGTTAATACGCAATTAAAATATTAATCAAATGCATTATCAAGCATAATCATTGAGCATCATGGCATAAATGCATTCATGTTTTAATAATGTATTTTATGTGGTGCTTTGTTTTATACATGAAATGATGAGTTGATTGCTAATTCAAAAACTATTTTTAAAACCCTGTTTTACCCCTCTTTCTATATTTTAAAATTTACAAGGAATTTTGAGATACTCTAAATATATGATTTGTAGATCTTAACAAGAGCTAAAATTATGGTATTCAAAGTTTTTAAGTTTCCAAAAAAGAATTTCAAATGAATTTTGAAAATACAGTTTTTCGACACTTGTCTCCTTTTGATTTCAAATCCATATTTCAAAATTTAGGTAGAATTTAAAAATGTTTGTTAAAGGAAAAGTGTAGCTCTTCAAAAGTTATGTAAACTGTATTTTTAGAGTTTTTAAGTTGTTATGTAATTTTGGGAGTATTTTGCAAAATTCCAAAATAACCTCAGCAGCTACAGTACATGATGACGTCACCTTCACTTCCTCCCTCACTGCCACTGGCGTCGCTGTGTCGATCCCGCGCCTTCTCGTCGCGGGGGCACGTAGGCGCGTCGTGGCCGAGCTCCAGAAGCCGCCTGTCACCTCCTCACCTCGTCCCTGCTCTTTATATACCGGAGGACGGCCGTTGTTTCCCTTCTTTTTCCTCTACCCGCCGCAGCTGCCGTCGTGCTCGCCACCGGCCAATTTCGCTGTTGCTCGTCCATCTTCCACCGCTCTATCTTGCAGACAGGTTCGCCTCATCGTTGCGAGTCCAACGAGCCCGCTCGTGTCGGCCTATTCCGCCATAATCGGCCGCAAGCACCGTTTCCGTCCCGTTGGTCCGCCATGGCCGTGAGCTCGAAGCTGCCAGTGTGCCTCCTTGTCCTCAGCTCTGAGCACCATCACCTTCACCTCGTTATTCTGCACCTCCTGCGCCTCTTCCCCATCTCAAACGCCACAGGAGAACTGCTGCCGCCGTGCCGCTCCGTCACCGAGCCGCCGGCTCACGTGGTCGGGCTGCTACGGTCCATCTTGGGCCAAGCTTCGACCATCAACAGGTGCGCAAGAGCTCCAGGATGCTTTCCCACATCTCCATCGCCTCCGGGAAACCACCCCATCGTCGGAAATCACTGCCCGATGCTCTTCTCTGTTTCCAATTCGCGTCAAGGACATCGCGTGGCAATTCGACAAAGTACATGGTGTTTTCTGCGAAGTCTATGACTCAGGTGAATAGTGCCCCGAGGACCTGTTTGTAGCAGTTTTTCTCAAACTTCAGAAATTCATATCTGGAGTTTGGTAACTCCGTTTTTGGTGAACCAAATTTTGTTGTGTTCCTTGTGATGTCTAGTTTTTATTAAAAATATGAAATATGCCATATTTTATAAAAAATAAATAGTTATGTTTTATGTCTTTTTATTTAATGTTTAAAAATAGGAAAATTCATATATCTTGCTGTGTAGCTCTAAATGACTTGAAATTTTGATGGTATGCTGCTAATGCTATGTTTATACTGTAGTTTAAATTTTAAGCATGTTAGATGGTGTATGATTTAGTTATGAATTTCTCTTGTTTATAATTGTTTTATCTTTCGATTTATCTTGTTTGTTGCTTATTAAAAGGTTTATGATTAGCTAGTTAACTAATCTTGTTATGCTTTCACCAATGCATCATCATGCATCATGCCATGATGTAACACCTCTGGTGTTATGTTAACTAAAACCTGCCATGTCATCATATGCATTGCAAAGCATTCATGGTTAAGTCAACCTTAATGTGCATCAACTAAAATAAATTTACATTTTCTAGGTTGATTGCGTTTCTGGAATTGCTTTGTCACATGAAATGAAAATTTTTTATTTTCGAATGTTATCGCAAATGCTTAGTTTATACTCTATGTA
>CM041629.1:48183691-48194962 GCA_023333625.1 Bothriochloa decipiens
CAATAATCATGCGTGTGGGCCATATGATTTAGAAGGTTCTGCCACACATGAGCTCGTCATACTAAAACATGCATCATTACAACGTGTAGTTGTTTCGAGAGTGAGTTGGACCATGTGAACAATTTTTAGAGAGTGTTGTCCACCATTGATGTTGAAGTCGAGGATCCATGGTGTTGGTGTCGTCCATCCCTAGAGTTGGTGTCAAGAATAACATCTGTGATCCCTACGAAAATTAACCATTGCTGCAACTCAGGCAAGCCCCGGTGCATGCAACCCACTTCTATTTTATAAATGTGTATTTATACTTTAAGTCTAGTGTAATGTGCATTAAGTTAGTAGGAGTTGAATGATACCGTTGCTGCACGAGTACCTTGGTCTACCTTATTTCCAGATGATATCCCACTTTTATGTGTAAATCGATCTCTTATGCTTAGTCATGCTTAGACTTCGGTAGAAGTCGAATGGTGATTTCATCGTTCGCGAGAAACAGGTTTTGCTTTGCTTCTCGTGACCTAATGATAGGTCGTGAGGGCATATGAATATGGATATAATAAGCTGAGTCCGGACGGGTAACTTGTATTGGGAAAAGAGTCCCTCTGTAGTGTTTTCGTCTGTTGATGCCCTAGGTCCCGTTCGTTGTAGGCCTGCTTGGTCGAGACTTTGCAACTGATCACATACCTGTGGGCAATCTTTACCCGAGGATATTCCATTACTAGAACGGTGAGCCCGTGCACTGGGAGTGGAGAGATGGTGGGAGTACAAGATACCCTCGTGGAACAAGGTTCCAGATTGGAGGCGTACGTGTACTCTTGGGTGGCGCGGAAGTCGGTCTGGTTCTGGAATGTCCGACAGGTACTGTTGATATACTTGTGGGTTAGAGTCCCACGTATGTCATGTGATTAGGGATCCCCAGCTGGGTACAATCGGTTCGAATCGTCGTTGCTCCTTGGTTACGGAGACTTGATCAACTGCCCTACATCATAGTAACAAGTGGAACATGGTTTCTCCTGAACAAGAGATGGATCGGAATTGTGATGTTTAATACAAGTGATTGAGATAGAATAGGTGCAAAAACTTATTTGTCATAATCCTCACTAACTTTTGATACTAAAACTTGTTTAAAATTTAAAAATAATAAGGATCAACTTATAGTAATGCTTTTCTGCAAAACTCCCCTTTTCTAGCTCAACTACTTTCATAAGCCAGCATATCCTTGGAGTCTTTTATTTTAGTCGGGTAAGTCTTGCTGAGTACCCTCAAGTACTCAGGGTTTGTTAAACCCCTGTTGCAGGTACTAACTGGTGCTTCTAACCAAGATTATGTCAGTGGGCTCGACGTGATCTGGTTGTTCTCTCACAACTTAGGTATCCTACCTAAGTTGTCTTCTATAGTTCTACTCTGCTTCCGCAATTGAAGATAAGTTTATAAAAGAGAACTTATTTATAATTTGTAAATTTACTTTTATCATTCTTCCGCACTCTGATTTTTATTTTATAACAAATATTGTAATGTTGCGGCTACTCCTTTGTTGATCCTGGTATGAGTTGTCAAATGTGGTTTAATTGGGGTTCTTTGAGGACACCCGACAGGGCTTTCTAAGTTATCTGGAACACATGCATGGCTGTCAGAGGTCTTTGAGACAACGACAGGTGTGTGTGGGCCGTATAATTTAGGAGATTCTGCCACACCGAGCAGACAAAAACCCTTTTAAAGAAAGCTATTTAGGAACAGGTTGAACTGTTTTTCCTTCAAGAACAAACATAAATAGAACATGTGTACTTTTATTAGTATAACTCGTGTTAGTAGAAGAGGAATCGTTGAGAAAGATTTTTTATTTGAATCATGCATTTTTAGTTTTTAGTATAGTTATTTAAAAAATAGAGAGGGGTGTGTGTGGTGTGGGTGTGTGGGGGTGAGGGTGTGTGTGTGGGGAGGGGGTAAGTAACCAAAAAGAACTAACTACTAAACACGAGCACGTCAATCTTCATTAATTTGCCTTGTCAAAAGAATCTTCATTAATTTGATTTCTTGGTGATATACTCAGGTACAAATTTTTGATCTTCTGTATAAGTTTGTCAAACAAAATAATACTGAAACATACAAGTGCAACTTCATTCGTGTAGCATAGTTGCATTGCATGTCTTCTACATTTGTGCTGCTAGTGCCGCTACCACATATGGCCCCCTTTGCTTTTGGTTAGGGGGGCATGTGCCCCCCCTTGGCTTCACTAGTGCCGCTACCCATAGGGTTCATCTGTTCTCTAGATTCATATTTTTTTCCAGAAGCACACGGGATACGATTGAAGTGCTAGTTGTGCTCCTCTTGTCGTCGGTTCCGATGATCTTGAACAAGACGACCCGTCAAGCGAGCATGGCAAGAGGAAGGGAGGGAGGAAAAAGGCTTTCATACTCTTTTAGTATAATCAATAGATTATTTACTATATTTGTATTATCTACATTAAATTTAAAAGTTTGTATGTGTAGGAGGCCACCCCTCGAAAAGCATGCTCGTGAGTATAAGCGACCACAGAGTCTATGGCATTGACACCTAGAAGCTTTAAAAAATATTAAAAATTTACACACCAATAGTATATCACTAGATGGGCATTGTACCAAAATTTAAGATTCAAACAACTTTTATAAAAAATTATATGAAAAAAATTCATCAATCCTAAATTTTGTCATATAATGGCTAAAATTTGTTTTTCTATATAAACTTTTAAAAAAATTGTTTGAATCTAAAATTTTGAAACAATGTACATCTAGTTTGGTACTATTTATGTATAAAATTTTAAATTTTTTTAAAACTTCTATATGTAAATATCTAAACTTTTAAAATAAAGTCCACGGCCGCTTGTACTCGTGGTATTTTCGTTGGGACACCATCTCTCCGTAAGTGCAGGTGGCGCTGCCTCCTAGATGCCTCCGCCGTCTTGATCGGGTTGCTATTGTCGAGCACTTCATTTGTATTGGCTGCTCAGCCCAGTGGCTCTCGGGCGCGTATATATTAGACTGACGAGAACACGCGCGACTAGGAGGAAACACGAGTCGTTGGGAGCGAAGGCGCGAAACACCAGTGGAGTCCTGATTTCACCGTCCCGCTGCCTTTTCGTACCACATGTTAACACGGACAGCGCGTGGGCGGAACCACCAGATCCGATTCCGATCGAAGGTGGCGCTGCAGGTGTACGCGTGTATATCCTTCTTGTTCCTTGGACATGAAGCCATGGCCGGTGTGATTGTGATTGAATCATGGGCTCATATTCCGAGCTACTCCCTCCGTCTTATAAATAATTATATATTTTGACTTTTACACTTTATATTTAATCATTCGTGTTATTCAAAACTTTTTAATAAATATAATTTGTTTTATTATAACTTATTTTATTATTATAGATATTTTCATAATAACTTATTTATTTTATTATTTATATAAAAATTTTAAATAAAATAAACGGTTAAATAGTAAATATAAAAATTAAAATATATAATTATTTATGAGACGGAGGGAGTAGCGTTGCCCCCACAGTCCTTGGTCAGGTGTCTGAGTACGAGTAACTATCCTCTCGCTCTCTCTGCATGTCTGGATTTTCATGTGTGGAGCTAGATAGGCGACGTTAGCTGCCCCAAGTGTCCAACTAACCTCTGCATGCTAGAAACGTCGATCCGTGCAATATGCGCTTGATTGACGATTGGCATGGTATGTTGCCATGTTGGCAGGCAGCCCAAGGGATCAGGTGACATGACGGCATAGTCCACTAATGACACGCTAAAACGGAGAGCCCAGAGGGAGAGAGCCAGAGACAGAGAGGGCCATCGATCACTTGTCCAAGTCCACTCCACTAACCGCCGCATGTGCCAACGAAACCCGCCCATCAGTCCACACCCGTGCGCCGAGCTCACAATCTCTCACCACGCTACTGACTACATCGTCTGAAAGTCTGAACATGATGCGTCCTATTCGCAACACTTTTGTTTTTGTCAAAAAAATATAACCTTTTCCTTTTCCGAGTTTCCTTGGTAGTAGTGCTTGTAATGTAAACAGAGCCAAATTTAGAAGAAAATGGGTAGGATGTGCTCACCATCGTATTGAATCGCATATTCGTATGCACAAGTCTGACTGACGCGACGCGCATGTTGGTCGAAATGGACAAAATTTAAAATATTCAAGCGGCCTAATAAAATGTCTGTACAAGGGATATTCTAATTGACCACTCTCTTGTCCTCTCCGAATGAAGGATCAAAGGAAGAAAGGCATATTTTAAAAAGCAAACCCACGCACGGCCACTCGTCACTATAGCCATGAGATTGGGGAGACGACAAACACATAAGGAATCGTGAACTAGCTCATAGTGGAGATTCAGGCCTTGTTTAGATATCAAAATTGGTACATCAATTTTGTATAGTAAATTCTATTAAACACTGTAATAATTTTATTTTTATTTAATAATAATTTTCTAAATATTAATTAATTAGGTTTAAAATATTCATCCCGTAAAGTATAACAAAACTATATAATTAGTTTTTTATTTTATCTATATTTAATATTTTATATATGTGTCGGCATTTTGATGTGACGAAAATTTTTTTATGTAGTAAAATTTAGAGGTAAAATCTGAAATCTAAACGAGGCCTCAGTAAAGAGTGGTGTTAACTGACGCTCCCTGCTCTCTCTCCCTGCGGTCTGCACTGTGCACATCTGAAGAGTCACCAGCAGAGCTGCCGGCCATGGCGAGCGCCCCGAGCTCGTGGTCGTCCCTCATCTTGGTGCTCGTCGTGGCCGCAGCCGCTGCCATGACCGCGTCGGAGGCGATCAGGGTGCCCGCGGCCGTCGGCAACTGGACGGAGGAGCTGCGCGGGTCTGCGACGAGGCGGGCCGGGCTGCGGCACGGGTGGCGCTCGCGGCGCCGCCGGGCGTTGGAGAACGGCCTCGGCCGAACGCCGCAGATGGGGTACGTATACACTCGTTGTCGTTGCTTCTACGGCTGCCATATCCGACCCTGCGCCATTGCCGCCACCTCCTCGGCGGATCCTCAGCATCAACAGCTTTTTGCTTCGTGTTGGCTTTCATCGTCATGACTAGCTCGACCCTGAACCTTTTGTTCCTTGCCTTTCTTCCTGCATGCCCGCCCCTTCCGAGTGGCAGGATTACTTGCTAATTGCTACTACTCCTAGTGGTATACTACGCGCCGCGGTCGAGTTGGTGGTGGAGGTTGTTGTAAAAGAGAGAGCGATAGAATGATAAGGACAGTCGTGCCTATTCCTGAAGGGAACCTGTTTGCGACAACAGAGACCGGAACGTTTCTATATTTCCTAATTTCTAAAAAACCTTTCCGTCTCCGGTGACAAGAATTGTGCGTGTACTGCTGTGTTGTTTAGGTGGAATAGCTGGAACCACTTCGGCTGCGGGATCAACGAGGACCTCATCAAGCAGACAGGTACGCCCACATTCATTCATTCATAAACTTGCCATCCATCGTTACATAAATTTGGTGAGATCCTCAATTCTGCTCTAAAAGTTTTCCTTTTCTTCAGCTGATGCACTAGTCAACACTGGTCTGGCGAAATTGGGCTATGAGTATGTTAATATAGGCATGGATTGTGTTCTAAAACCTCATTTCATATGACACATACTGGGCAGAAATTATTCCTTAGCTGAAAGGTTTTCCGTATCTTCTTTCAGATGATTGCTGGGCAGAATCTGACAGGGACTGGCAGGTAACAAAATCAAATTTGCATGCATATGCAGCACGCCAACCACTAACCACTCCAATCATTTTGGGCATTAACATCAGTGCAAACAAAAAAAAATGTGGAGGGGAACTTCTAGAAAGCACAAAAGTAAATGGAGAGGAACTCATCAATAACAAAAGTACCTTATAGAGAACTTGTGTTTTTATATATATGCTAATGAGGATTTAAATAGTAAATACAGAACTAGAATGTGGACTATTGCAGCTACAATGAGTAATTGATGTTCTTTTCTTTTACAAACTTTTGTGATCTAGTGGCCAAGAAACACTCCTACTTTTATTTTCCTATAACAGGATGACCTGACTACATTTTAGTATCGTTGGTCTGTCACCATTGACAAAGTTGCATTATCATTTCTCAGGGAAACTTTGTTGCAAACAGACAAACCTTCCCCTCTGGCATCAAGGCACTCGCAGATTATGTGCATGCACAAGGGTTGAAGCTTGGCATCTACAGCGATGCTGGGTATGCTATGCTGCTACCTATCAAAAATCAGTATAATTATTATGATATATAAGTGCCTGTTTATTCTGGTCCTTGAGTAACTGTAATCCTTAATACTCGCCAAATTCATTTTAAAAAAAATACCCCACCAAAAAAATAATTTGTAATAGCAAACCTGAAACTGAACTGACACCGTTCATTGCAGGGCACAAACATGCAGCCAAAAAATGCCAGGATCACTTGATCATGAAGAGCAGGATGTGCAAACATTTTCATCTTGGGTAAAATTGCTTTCTGTTGCTTCCCTGATGACTGTGCCAAATCAACAGTAGCAAAGTGGCTGATCATCTGATGATTCTGAGTTTCTGGTGTTCGTCTGACTCCTTCTCTCAACACCAGGGTATTGATTATCTGAAATATGACAACTGCAATGACACTGGCAGGAGTATAATGGAGAGGTAAACAAGAGCGATACCTTAAAATTGCATTTTGATTGATGCATCGAGCATTGTGGCAGATTGCTCAGTAACTTATGGCTATTGCAGATATACTAAAATGAGCAATGCTATGAATACCTATGGAAAGAACATCTTCTTCTCGCTGTGTGAATGGTGAGTTTCCTCCTAGCAACACTTCTGAGGAAACAATATTACTGATACTATCAAGTGTGCCTCTTCTACACAGGGGAAGAGAAAATCCTGCTACCTGGGCAGGCAGCATGGGAAACAGCTGGAGAACAACTGACGATATCGCTGACAACTGGGGCAGGTACTGCTCATTTCATTTTAATCTCCCCTGGATAGATACTGAAATTGACAGGAGTAATCACAATTACCATGATATTTCAGCATGACATCCCGTGCAGACCAGAATGACATATGGGCTTCCTACGCTGGACCTGGTAGGTGGAACGGTAAGAGTTCAGACATTAGAAGATTCTGTCCGTGCCTAAACCTTTGTGATAATCCACCAATTGATAATAGATTCTCTTGTGTTTGAACATCAGATCCTGACATGCTTGAAGTGGGCAACGGTGGTATGTCTGAGGCAGAGTACCGCTCTCACTTCAGCATCTGGGCACTTGCCAAGGTACTATGAATTTTTCTGCATGTTAACAGTGCTATTGCAATGTAAATTTTCTGTACTTTCATCACTGGAAACCTGTCTTGCCTTGTGCAGGCTCCTCTTCTGATCGGGTGCGACACACGGTCGATGAGCCAGCAGACAATGGACATACTCAGCAACTCGGAAGTCATCGCTGTCAACCAAGGCAAGACTTCCCTTCCACATTCCTAACTTTGATGATTTTATGGCTTTTCAGTGTACTGATGCACCAGATTTCTGAACAGATAGTCTAGGTGTCCAGGGAAAGAAAGTGCAATCAAACAATGGCTTGGAGGTAAGTATTCCTCAACCTCAGTATTAGCACCTTCCATGAATCCACAGCAAAACCACAAAATGCCTTAGTATGGCTCCAATTTCTGAAGCTGGGAGTGTTTGTGTTCTTTTATAGGTTTGGGCTGGGCCACTCAGCCACAACAGGAAGGTCGTGGCTCTCTGGAACCGGCAGGACTACCAAGCAACCATCACCGCACAATGGTTGAGCATCGGGCTTGCTCCATTGACTGCTGTCACTGCTCGTGATCTATGGGCGGTACGCCTGCTATATTTCTTCAGATTGTATACTCCATATCATAAGCATGTAATGAAGGTTGATGTTCGGACTTGAGATTTCATATTCCATTTTGTTGTGCAGCACTCATCATTCCCGGCTCAGGGCCAATTATCAGCTTCAGTTGAACCTCATGACTGCAAGATGTATGTCTTGACCAGTGGTGGAGGGAACAGGTGGCTGAGGGGGCCCTGGAACTCCCCAAAATTTCTATATCCCCTACAATATGTTTACCTAATTAGCTACATATTACTCCAATTAACTAGCTAATAATGCTATTCATGTTTTGTTATTTGTCCTACCTCCATGTTAATTTTTAATGTCATCTTGTATAATTAAGAATTAGTCTTCCTATTATTTTTCTCCATCCCTTTTGCTCTTTCTATTGTTACCTATTAAATATCTACTTCATCCCTCAAATCCTGGCTCCGCCCCTAGTCTTGACGCCAAATTAACTTGACAAGAGCAGATTCCATGGTGTGGGATGCAACCACTCCACCAAAATTCAGGAAAAAGAGTATGAACTATGAAGGCAAGGATTCCAAGGGAATGAAATGGGATATCATTTGGTAAATATACAGGATAGGAATGCAATGGAGGAGGAATAATTTACAGTCTGTAAGTGTATCTAAGGCGCCGTCAAATGCCGGTGCCTGTATTACTGAATATTTGTAACGAAAGTTGCAGCAACAAAATTGGCTTGCCCACCACTCTCCTTACGAGCATGTGAACGGACTTCAGAGAGCGGACCAGGAGAAATATAGACTTCTAAGCTTACCACAGTCCACATGGTTCCATTTCGTTGAATACGGAAATGCCAATCTCACTGATTCTTCTCCCATTCAATGGCACGATAGCTCATTGTCATTTGAATCGAGGGAAAAAAAAAAATAGTACGCTATAAAATTGCAACGGCAAGTTCCACGCAGAATCAAATGATGCATCTATCAAATGTAACAAACTGAAGTTGGGCGAGCAGCGCAGCAGGATACCTTGATCTGGACGCTGGTGATGGTGGGAGAGCCTGCGGCGCCGAGCAGCTTCCCTGGCGGCCGTGCCCGTGCCAGGAACCTCTCCCAAACCTCGCGGCTTGACAACCCTGCCGAGTCCCGACCTCCTAACTGCAGGCTCGGAGGCTCCCGGTAGAACGGCTGCTGGTACCCACCACCGACGGGGTCGTGCTAGACGCCACCCTCAGGCTGCCGCTGTCCGACCAGGTACATCACGTACGCGGAACACATCGGTGACGGCTACGGAACATCGGAACATCACATACGCGCAACACGACAGAACATCGGAACATCAGCTATGGAACATCGGAACATCGCTCAATGTTGTCAATATTGTGAAACATCGCTCAATATTCTATAGAACATATGTTTTATGGTCGATGTTCTAGAACATCGGTCCATGTTCTGGGAGCATCAGTAACAGATACAATAACAATATAATAAAATAAAATACAAATAACAAATACAATAAAAAAATTTTCTATAAAAAGATAATGGATAAATATAATGAATAATTTATTTTTTATAGAAGAAAAATAGATAAAAATAAAAATTTATATGTTAGGAGCTCTACCTCTGGGCTGAAACTTACCGCTCCCTACGTACGTCCATCCGTCCGCGACGCGTGGCTGCGCGCCACCCTGGTCAGCGCGCGGATGATTTCTGCCGCCGACCGCCCACCGACGACATCTCGCTGCTGGTCAGATAAAGGAACTGTTCCATCTAAAAGACACCTCGAATCAACGGCCCAATGGCTTTTGTCCCACTTGGTTTGTATTGCAGAAGGACGCAGACCTCGGTCATTCGTGGCCCCGACCCACTAAGCCCACATATAAAGAGGCCGTGTAAGTATATATAATGGGCCCGATATTGTAATATGGTCGCTAAGGCCGCAAATTTTACACCCTTGGGCTTGTATTACGAGCTCATAGCAGAAATATTTGTTGGTGGAAGCGTGACATATAACTGACAGAATTTAAAATTAGGCGAGCCTCGTCAGAGTTTCGATCTCGTTAACGTAGAAAAAAATGATTGATTAGTATTAGAGTTACCAAGACTAAGACGAAGACAATTATAGAAGAGATAAAAAGTAAAATGTCCATATCCAGGCTTCAATGCTATGATTAGACTTTGAAACGACAAATTTCATCGACTCAAATCACTTCAGATGACGTGGTACTTGAAGAAACAGCAAAAGCATTGGCAGCGAGCCGGTTATCGTTCCTCTTTTGTGGTCTGGAACTCTGGATGCAGCCTGTACCAACTGCCAACCATGCTGAAGACTGAAGCTGTCCACTACAAATAGTTTCACTAGTAGTTCTGCGGTGGCCGGTGGGGCTATGCATGTCTTCAGCAGTGGCCACTCTTCTTGGTCTGAGATCATCATACTTATCCTCTTGACACAGCTACTGGGACAATCTGCGCGCGTGGACAGGTTGTTAATCTCCTGTGACAGGCAAATTAAAAGCCCGTGTTATTAGCTACGTTCAACGACGGAGACGGAGACTGAAAGATTAGATCCGTTCCGTTCCGTTCGATCCGGACACGCAGGCGGCGTGTGTGTCCTTTGCATCGTTGTCCCAAGCGATCGAGACAGCGGGTTACGGATCGAACGCGAGCGAAATGGAAGCATGCAGACGATGAGACCGAGTGTGACGATGGCGTACGTCGATGGAGCGCTCTCCGACGCATGGCACTATCCGGTCGCGTCGCCGCACCGGTACCGTCCGTTGGCTGCCGACCACCACATCCACATGGATCATCCTCCGTCCACTACCGGAAACGCCATCTTTACCGAGTATCGAAATCTTTGTCGAAAGCCAAAACACGGGCACTCGACGAAGAGGCTCTTTGTCGAATGTCAAGAACAGCACTCGGCAAAGACTTCTTTGCCGAGTGTCAAGCACTCGGCAAAGAAAAGCACTCGGCAAAGAAAAGCACTCGGCAAAGTAGGGCCTGGACAGACGGCATCCGGTGCTGTCCCCTTTGCCGAGCGCCCTGCCGTTAGGCACTCGGCAAAGGAGCCACCTTTACCGAGTGTCAAGATGGCCAGCACTCGGCAAAGGTTTTTTTTAATAAAATCTTTTTTATGTTTTTTTAATAAAATCATTTGCCGAGTGCCACGTCGGCCAGCACTCGGCAAAGGCCTCTTTGCCGAGTGCCGGCTCTAGCTCTCGGCAAAGAATAATTTTTTTTGTTCCCATTTTTTTATGGGGCCTTGATACAGTAAATACATCACAACTTCAAAAGTTGGGACAATTTTGACTTTTTTTGCTATATTTCTTCAATTATTTTTGTTTCTTTAAATTTTTTCGATAACTCAAAATTTGAACTGCAGGTATATGAAATAATAGAATTTGGTCATTCAAAAGATTGTATTCATAATATTCGG
>CM041629.1:48195362-48243679 GCA_023333625.1 Bothriochloa decipiens
CACCCTTCTCTGCTTGTCGGCCTTCGTGCCGCTCTAGTCATCGGCCTACGTGCCATTGTGATTGTCGGCCTTCATGCCGTTGTTTGTGGATGTCAACCTTCGTGCCGCTCTTTTTGCAGGTTATCGAGACCTCCCCATGTAGTTGTCGGCCATCGTGCCGTGTAGTTGTCGGCCATCGTGCCTGACATGTATCTGTGGTTGTCGGCCATCGTGTCGTCTTTTCTTGCAGGTTTGGCAACCTCCCCGTACAGGGGAGGTGCTGCCGAAATTTTTCATTCTCACTAATTGTTTTTCTTTTTCAGGAGGGCTCCCGTTGGAGGCTACCCAGAGGAGCACGACTGGGCACTGCCCCGCTATCCTGTCTTCACCGGCACCTGTGGTATGACCTTTCTTTCCATCACACGTAGTCGTAGGTTGCGTTACCTAGTTAGGCGTCTCCCGTCCGAAACGGATACGGTTGGAAGTATGCGTTCTTTGCATATGTATAACCGTATCTGTTTCGGATCGTCCGCGTTATTTGGACAGCCCGAGGATGCGTAGATGATGTTAGCTTCCATGTTCCACTCTCGTCCGAGTCGGAGTTTCGGTAGGACCTCCCGTTGTTCTCCGGATACACACTCTCCCCGTCGGGACGTGTATCGGGAGAACAGTGGGGAGGTGCTGCCGAAATTCCGTCTCGGACGGGAGCGGATTATGGAAGCTAACCTCGTCTACGCATCCTCGGGTGGGATTAGGACCTATCCTTCACCTATTAGATGGTAGGAGCACGTTGTAGATGCACTTGCTGGTTTTATCACATGTTAATATTGCCGCATGACAGAGCATGGGTGACCGTGAGTGGATGTACTCGGGCTTCGCAAGTAAGAGCAATGAATGGATTAGGGGGGGCGAATGAGTTCCTGGAGCAAGCATTTGGCCCAGCTGCGAAAGGGTCGATTCAGATGCCGTGTCCCTGCAGCCAGTGCAAGAACAAGAAAAGGAAAGTAAAGGTTGCGGTGGGGAAAGATCTGTTCAAGAACGGATTCATTCCAAACTATACCCGTTGGCGCCACCATGGTGAACACCATCCTATTAGGGACGAGGTGGTGGGACCCGTCCTCGAGGAGTATGATGCCGATGCCGGGATGGAAGACATGATGGCAGACTTTCACGAAGCACGGTTCGACGAAGGAATGGATGTGGAGGAAGATCCGGAGGAAACCGCGAAGGAGTTCTACGACATGATGGAGGCGGCACAGAAGCCCCTTCACGAGAAGACAAGGGTTACGCAACTGGATGCCGTCTCACGCCTAATAGGGTTGAAGTCGCAACTAGGCATTAGTCGAGACGGCTTCGATCTCGTGTTGAGCATTGTTGGCACACTGCTTCCGGCAGATCATGTCCTGCCAAAAACACCTACGCTACACAGAAGCTCCTTCGTGCACTTAAGATGTCGTATGAGGGGATCCAAGCTTGTCCGAAGGGGTGCGTCCTGTTCAGGGGAGACCTCGAGGAAGCAAAAATCTATCCAAAGTGCAAAGCCTCTAGGTTCGTGTTGGTAGAAGGCTCTGATGGTAGCATGAAACAGTCTAAGGTCCCCGAGATGGTCGTACGACACCTTCCTTTCCTACCGAGGCTTCAACGGCTGTATATGACAGAGGAGTCCGTGAAACAAATGACGTGGCACAAGAATGACAAAAGATACCATCCTGACAAGATGGTACACCCGGCGGATGGTGATGCATGGAAGCACTTCGATAACATGAATCCTGTCAAGGCTATGGAGACTCGAAATGTACACGTAGCGCTGGCAACAGATGGGTTCAACCCGTTTGGAATGATGGCGGCCCCGTACACTTGTTGGCCCGTGTTTGTGATCCCCCTCAATCTCCCCCCGGCGTCATGTTTGAACCTAGGAACGTGATCTTGACACTGATAATACCTGGACACCCGGGCGACAATATGGGTGTGTTCATGCAGCCGGTGTGGGATGAATTGTAACTTGCTTGGGAAGAGGGGGTACTCACGTACGACCGGGCTACAAAGAGGAACTTCAGAATGCATGTGTGGTACCAGTATTCAATGCATGACTTCCTGGCGTATGGCTTATTCAGCGGGTGGTGTGTTCATAGGAAGTTCCCTTGCCCGACATGCAAGACAGATGTGATGTTCACCTGGCTGGCCAAGGGTGGGAAGTATTCTTCTTTCGACAAGCATCGCCAATTCCTGCCTGAGAACCATGAATTTAGGCTTGATGTAAAGCACTTCACGAAAGGTGTTCAAGTCACCGGCCCCATTCCGCAGGTTAAGAGCCCTGCCGCCGTCCTTGCCGACTTACAGGCTCTCGAAGTTGAGGAAACAGGTGGTTTTAAGGGATATGCTCGGGACCACATGTGGACTCATATATCGGGCTTGACTAGGCTCCCCTACTTCAAGGACCTTCTTCTTCCACACAACATCGATGTAATGCACACAGAAAAGAATGTGGCCGAGGCACTCTGGGCAACACTCATGGACGTTGGTAAAAAGTCAAAGGACAACGTCAAGGCTAGACTGGACCTGGAGATGATTTGTGATAGACCAAACCTGGTGATGAAGACCCCTGCGCCCGGCAAGAAATGGAAAAGGGGCCCGGCCGATTACATCCTCAAAAGGGCCGATAGGAAGGAAGTACTGCAGTGGATCAAGACGTTAAAGTTCCCTGATGGGTATGCGGCGAATCTGAGCAGGGGCGTGAACTTGCAGACTATGAAAGTCTTAGGGATGAAGAGTCATGACTTCCACATATGGATTGAGCGGATCCTGCCTGCGATGACCCGGGGATACCTCCCAGAGCCAGTGTGGCGCGTCGTGGCAGAGTTGAGCTTTTTCTTCCGCCAGCTTTGTGCCAAGGAGTTGTCTCAGGATCTTTGTGTTGAACTGGAGAAGGCTGCACCTCTGTTGCTCTGCAAGTTGGAGATGATATTTCCACCCGGTTTCTTCCTGTCGATGCAGCATCTGATTTTGCACCTACCGCGCGAGGCACGGTTGGGGGGTCCCGTGCAGGCCCGTTGGTGCTATCCAATCGAGAGGTGTCTAAAGCTTCTTCGGAAAAAGTGTAGAAATAAAGCCAAGATTGAGGCATCCGTGGGAGAGGCCTCCGTTCTGGAGGAGGTGTCGACCTTCACACAGGCGTACTATACTGAGAATCTTCCCAGCGTGCATAATCCAACCCCTCGTTACAACGCCGACGAGAACTCATTGACCCTCAGCCTTTTCCAAGGGGATCTCAGAAGTGGAAGTGCAGGTACCAACAAGCAGTTGACCCATCAGAAGTGGCACACTATCATGTTCACATTGTTGCTCAACCTTGATGAAGTGATTCCTTATCAGAAGTAAGTTCTCAATGAGCTTGTTACCTACGCCGTCACTATCCTCCACCTATCATGATCCGACCCTCTAGTCTCTTGCTTCTTTCAAGGAATTTATTAGTCAATACTGGACAGGCAATAGGGCTCCTACCGAGCAAGAAGAAGACAATCTTCTTAGACACGGTGTGCCCGATTTTATCTCCTAGTTCTGTACAAAGGTACCAACCAACTAACCTCTTTCTGACTTTGTGATTCAACTTTGCTCCCCGGAGCGAGTAATGTAACGATCTACCTGTCCTCACCCTTGCAGGCCCAAACGGATACAGAAATGAGTGATGAATTGAAACAGGTGGGCCGTGGCTTCTCGTGCGAAAGCGATAGCCATTCACATCATAAATGGTGAATGACTTCACCCTACGGGAGAAGCCACGGGGAGAGTCGACCCAACCTAAAAACCATGTGCAGCGGAGTTCGTACGCCCGGCATGAATCAGAAGGACTACTACGGCATAGTCGAAGAGATATATGAGCTCAACTTTAAGGGTGCTGAGACTTTCAAGCCGGTGGTATTCAAATGCCATTGGTTCGATCCCGATGTCACGAGGCAAGACCTTACGATAGGGCAAGTCGAGATTCGACAGGACTCCAGCTATAAAGGAGACGATGTCTACATTGTGGCCAACCGAGACGCCACGCAAGTTTATTACCTCCCATGGGCGTGCCAAAAAGATGAGAAGCTTGGGGGTTGGAGCCTTGTGCATTTGGTGTCGCCGCGCGGCAAAGCGCCTCTCCCAAACGACGGTGATTACAACTTTGACCCAAACCAAGATGAGTTCTAGCAACCTGAGGGGCTAGAAGGTACTTTGGAGATAGATATTGGTTCGCTCATGGGCATGGAAGTAGACAACGAAATCGATGAGGACGAGGGTGAGGAGGTGCAGGATGCCAAGGACTTAAGAATGCTTGAGCGATGGCAGATGCAGCGCGATGGAGTTGTCCAGGAGGATGTACATGATGATGACTATGGAGATGATGAGGATGATGATGACAGTGATGACTTAAGAGAGGTTGACAATATTGATAGCGATGACGACGATAGTGATAGTGATGACGACTCCACGCCCGCCATATTGCCGTAGGCGGAGATAATTACGAGGCCATGTAATACTATATTATTATTATTATGTTCCTTTACAAGTACTTGTCATTTATTTATGCTAACTCTTTTGTTCTTTGTCATTGCAGGCACTCGGCAAAATGCCAGGCGGACGGCGGCAGCGGCCGCATCGAGCCGTACGCTCAGTGTACCAGGTCCCCCCGCAGGAGACCGCCGACTACCACGAGGAGGAGAAGGAGGAGGTGTTGGCGGGCGGGTCGTCGAGTAGGGGGTCCCAGCCCCGCAGCGGACGTCGCCAGGCGACGAGGAGGCTGCCGTTCTCGTCCTCACAAGGGGGATGACGACTGGTGACGAGGACCGCGGCGGCAGTGACGAGGACCGCTGTGGCAGTGACGACGACGACGACGACGACGACGTGCCTACACCAAGCCAGACAGCTTCGACTTCGTCAGGCGTGGCCAAGGTGTACTCACGCGGGCCCACGTTGCTTCCTAGGGTGCGGCCGCAATTCAACAGACGCCCGGTGATTACACCCGTGGGCCAGACGTAAGTAACCATTATTGATTTCACTACTTGTTCATATGACATGTTAAAAATCGAACTGCAGACTAACAATTGTTCTTAATGACGCGTGCAGTACCTGGGCGTTTGTGAGCGGAGAAGGTGAATCATGCCATATCAATGGCATCCAGGGCCTCCTGATTAAGGAGTACTACCCTGGCCTTGTCGACGTGGACGGCGAGTTGAAGGTGCCCACGAGGTGGGCTCACTTCTACCTCGTCGACGTGGGTGGCGAGACCCTCGTGGCAAAGATAAAGAGGGAGTTTTGGGTGAGTCTTTCATCACACTGCATTGCTAAATAGTACGCATTCGTCGGACTTCTTAAAACAATGCAATGCTACATGATGTGTCTGTGTGCAGGACTTCTTCACGTGCGAGGAGGGTAAAGCGGACCAGGCGGCGTGAGTGCAGGAGGCGGTCTGCAAAGATCGTCTCAAGGACCTGTGCCATGAGGGGCGCATACAGGCCATCCGCGACTACTACGCCGACGTGCATGGAGAGTCCATGAAGAAGCCCCAAATCCGCCAGATCATGAACTCGAGGGAGACCGACCTCACCTTCGCTCAATACGTGCATGTAATTAAGTAGGAATACATTCGTTCAGATTCTTTCAGTGAAACATTACACTAATCTTCTCGCATGTCAAATACTTGATGTCATGCAGTTCTGTCCGGGGTGGTGCGACAACCACAGGGACTGCTGGGAGGAGATTGTGTGCATGTGGCAAACGGACGAGGCGTACGCAAGGCGCAACAACCGTCGGGGCCGCCGCCTGCAGATGCGAGGGGTGCCACACCACCAAGGGAGCCAGCCCCTCCCAATGTACATGAGAAGATGGGTATGCGTCCGTTCATGTCTTTTTTCTAGCCCTCAATTATCATTACTTGTAACCATGTTTCTGTTTTCAATGCAGACGCAGGCGCACGGTGGGCAGGAAATCAACCAGTTCACCGGGTACCTCCTCTCCCACAAGGGCAAGGCGACAGCGCCGGACAACGTCTACAACCCGGAGGACGGGCCCGAGGCGTACAGCAAACCCACCGCCTACGAGAAGGCGACCGAGTACACCGCCGCAGCTCGCCAGCGCTACGGGGAGACGTTCGACCCCACCGCCGAGCCCCTGGACACAGACCTCCTGCAGAGGTTGGGACCAGGGAAGCAGCACGACTGGTACTACATGGCCCACAGCGCCGTCGACCCGTCCGATGCTCCCACGCTGAGCCAGGTTCGATCTAGGCCCACGAGCTCCACCGACATCCCCATAGCGTCTCGGCAGCCGAGCATGTCGCAGTTCCAGGTAAGTTTTGTGATTTTGTTCGTCGTTCACTCGTTTCACACCTATACTTACAATCAACACTGCGGATGTAATATTGCACCCAGGTGCAGGAGCAGATGGCGCAGATGCAGGCGCAGATGCAGGCGCAACAGATGGCTTACCAGCAGCACCTGACAGCCATACAGCAGCACTACAATAGTCAGATGCAGGGCTTTGCCGGCTACTTCCAATCCCTGCAGATCCCCGGGCCGCCTCCACCGCCTGAATTATTCGCTCCACCGCCTCCTCCACCGTCTTTTCCTGTGCCTGCTCCTGTCACTCCTGCAGGGACTCCGGTGAGTACATTGACTCTTGCTTTAGCTTGTGCGTCCATCCTGTAGATACTAATGATATCACTTGGCCTTTAACTTGTGCAGGTACAGTCGGTGGGTTCAAGCCCGTCTCCTAGAGGTGCCGGCCCTCAGATGATGCCGTATCCACCTCCGGGTGGCCCTTCTCCACCGTATCCACCTCCGCGTGGCCCTCCTACACCTTACTCGTGGCCGGTGGGCGGAGGGCGGCCGTACTGGTCGGCGCCGCGTGATCCAGGGTGGGTTCCGTGGGAAAACCCTGGGGGCTCTGGGGATGGACAACCTGACGGCTCTGGGGACGGCGCGACGAGTTAGGTACTTGTCGCTTGTGTTATGCTCGTGGACTTGAGTATCGTCGAAGTGTCTGTCATGTATTTCTTCTCTTCGTGATAGACCTAGACTTGTTGTGTTGAACTTCATGTGATGGACCTCGACTTGTGGTGTTCGACTCGTTGCGTTGAACTTCATGGTTGTAATGGACTTGTGGCGGTGATAAGAGATGCTATTGTGAGATATATGTGTTATTGTGATATATATGGTGACGGTGGTGATAAATGTGATGAAATTGTGATATAAATGGTGCTAATTATGGTCCTGGTGAAATTGTGATATAAATTGTGATTTTGCAATGTTTGGATGCAAGAAAATAGAAAAAAAGGAGAAAAAAATTTTTCCAGCTTTGCCGAGTGCTGACACTCGGCAAATCTGGAGAATCTGGCCAAAAATCCCCAGCTTTGCCGAGTGCCAGCCTGGCACTCGACAAAGGGGTCATGTCTTTGCCGAGTGTCAGCACTCGGCAAAGAATTTTTGAATTTTTTTTCTTTTCCGAGTGCCGATCTGGCACTCGGCAAAGAAATTTTCAAAAAAAAATTAATTTTTTTCTTTGCCGAGTGCCTCGCCGTCAGCACTCGGCAAAGCCAGCCGTCAGGCTGACGGCGCCACATGGCTTTGCCGAGTGCTGACGTGGCACTCGGCAAAGCCTTTGCCGACTGCATGCCACGTGGCACTCGGCAAAGCCGCCTTCGCCGACGGTTTCTTTGCCGACAGCCCTTTGCCGACTGCCACGGGGAATTGCAGTCGGCAAAGCCTTTGCCGACTGCTATTCTGCCTTTGCCGAGTGCGCATTGCAGTCGGCAAAGAGAGCGAACCCTGTAGTGATCTCGGTGGCCATGACAATGAAGCACATCAGCAGTAGTGTTTGAATGAATAAGAAAACGCTGGTCCTACGTACCAAACGGCGCCGCGTCGTCACTTGCCAACCACTCGACCTGTTGGCGCTTCGATCTGACATTTTAAGGAATGACATCAAAGGTGAGACATGATCATATATATGATGGAGCATGCTGGCCTTCTTCCCATTTGCCTTTTCAACTAAAGAAACACATACATGCCTTTTCAACTAAAGAGCACTAGAGAGCCCTTTTTTCTAAAAATAAATAGTAGAGCACTAGAGCAGAAGAGCGGTTGGGTGTTTGTACCATATCGTCAAATCGTCACGTACGGTTGCCGGCTTGCCGCCCGTGCCTGAGCTGAGGAAGATGATACTTATCCTTGGGTGGTACAGAGTGAGTTCCCACACTCAACAGATGACGGATGAATTGATTGCCCGTCAGCAGCTTATCCAATCCATAACTGATTGGCGATTGCTTGTCACAAGCAAATAATTCAGCAGTGTTACGTAGCCTGCTAGCTCCTTTCTGCGTTGGAATGACAACGACGACGACGTAGAGGACCGCAGGTGTTGTTATCCTTTTCCGTTCCTCTTGTGCTCGACCGCGATATACAGCTACAGCTACACCACAGGGGTGCGCAGTGCAGCTTCCAATCGAGGAGAGCGCTCGCCGGCACCGACACTCTAAGGCAGCCCGGTACGGGGCCACCGCCAATCATGCGTCAAAAAGTCACATAGAAGTAGTGGCGCCGCAGGTGTACGTGTATGTATGGATTGTTCCTTGGCCATGAAGCCATGGACCATGGTCGGTGTGGTGGAATCATGGGCTCGATCATGTGTCCGAGCTACGTCGTGGAAACAGGTCACGCGGAGCATGCATGGAGCCGTGGAAGTAGGTGATTTAATATATACGGTTCAGAGGGATGTGTTCAGTTAATTAATATATACGGGCCACGCGGAGCATGCATGGAGCCATGGAGGCCAGTTTAATATATACGGTTCATAGCGCATATAGTTATCACCATTCACCAAGTTGCTTTTTTTTTTGAGGGAGATGATAAGCATATATATGGATCGAGTTGATCAACCACCATATATCACTGTCAAGTTCTGCTGTCGCCCAATGCTGTACATCTCACTTTCTTCATTCAGCATACATAAATTAAGCCACCACCCAATCCCAATCCGATGTTATCTTATCTGAATTTTCTGCGGCTGGCGATTCTGATCCACGACGCAACAAGGTCAACAATCTCTCCCAGCACCAGCAGGCAGCAGAGAGTCCAGTGGTACGACGCTGTATATATATATATATATTCTATCCGCGGTGTTGTTGGCCGACTCCGTTTTTTTTTTTCTTTCTGTTTGTTCGCATCTGTCCATTTCTTTTCCTTTTCACGTCACAGTCACACCGACTCCTTATTCGTCCCGGGGCTAAGGTAGCCACTACGACGACCACCATGCATCAACTCGATATGGTTACCTGAATTGTTAATGGCGAAAGGATTAGAGCCCAGCAAGCGATCAGTGACCTGACGGCATCGTCCACTAATGACGACACACACGAAGACGGCGATCACTGTCCGAGTCCACTCCACTAGCCGCCGCATGCATTGCGCCCAACGAAACCGCCCAATCATGCCATTCATCCACATCCACCCCACGACGCTAGCTGTGCGCCGAGCTCCCGATTTCTCTCAAGGCCACTACACTACACCATCTGAAAGTCTGAACGCTCTCAATGATCTATTAGCAGCAGGTCGGATCCAGATTTCATCAATGGCTGGAAGCCTGGAAGGAGTGGAGGAAGAGTGGGTCTTGTCCCTTTGGTGTGCGTCAACATCCGGCTCTACATGGCCCATGTCCCCCGCCGTATATGCCCACACTGGAACAGCCGCAGTGGCGATCGAGCTTTTTCGGTTTTGGGCCCTGCACTGCACGAATTGGCGTCCTGTTCGCAACACTTTTGTCTTTATTATCAATAACCACTTGCTTTGCCAGAAAAGAAAAGAAAAGAAAAATGAGGGGCGATCACACATTCACAGCTAGTAAGTTTAATTCTTGGTAGCAGTGCTTGTAACAGAACAAAATAAAAAAGAAAATGGTTAGGATGTGCTCACAATAGGATCGCATCTCTGTTAACTTTTCTAGCACTCCTGCGGTGCGTGTTGGTCGAAATGCACAATTTTTTTTTAAAAAAAAAGGTCCAGCGACCTAATAAAATGTCTCTAGTAGGATATCTTAATGGACCACTTTTGTCGTCTCCAAAAGATCAAAGTGAGAAAGCCGGAAAGGCGTGCGTGCATGGCGCCAAAAAAAGCAAGAATAAATGTCAGAAATATCGTTTGTCGCCCCTTCTTTTCTTTTAAAACAAATGGAAAATCGTTGCTGCTGCTTTGAGTTGTGGGGGGGTGGGAGGACTTGGATGGCCTTTCATTCGCTGCATTCGCCGAATTAACAAAACGCACGCACTGGGGCATTCAGTCACTAACCATGAGATTGGCAAGAAGGCAAACACATGAGAAATAATCCTGAACTAGATTGATCCAAATAGCGGGGTGAACTTGTTACATAGGGCCAGCACCGACTCCTACGTACGGCTACGGCATGTAGACTTTGTTTGGCACAACTTAGATTCACTGATGAAATTGTTTTTTTGAGAAAATGGCTTTATGAGTAACTCTTGAGATGAATCTGAGCTATTTTAAAAATGTTGTTTGGCGAAATAGCTTCACCAATTGCTTCACGCATACATACGAGAGAGAAACGAGGGAGAGAGTCAGAGAAAACTACTATTTTCAGCTCCCTCGTGTTCTATTGCTTCGTGAGAGGAAGAAAAGAATAGTTTCCCGGATGCAGCTGTTTATGAAGCCGTTGAGAGCCCTCGGTCTACAACGTATTTTTTTTTTTTGCCCCTGTATAATATACGGGCGTCATGTAAAAGTGACGGGCTACCGAGAAGCATACAGTATTTTACTGCAGTCAATACTGTCGTAAGCCTGTCCTAAAAAGAGTGACCACCTGCGGCTCCGACAACATCGCGGCATCCAATCACATGACTTCATATCGAAAATACGTGTGTGGACCGCTGGAACGGAGCTGCATGTCATGAAACTCCCAGCATACTAAGAGAGCAAATGATTTTCCATGTGTACCGTGGCATCACGCCGGCTCTAGGCACGGTACACCGCTTCTGACGGCTGGGCCCCCTATTGCTAATTGGAGTGGATTAGCCCGCGACACAAGTCAAGGTGAAGAGTGAACGCAAAGTATAATAAGTAGGAGTAATATACACTGACACGATGGGACCCGCGGCGCTACCGTGGCAGCGGCTTTATAAAGGCCGGCCCAGTAACCGCGTCCCAGTCCGACAAACGCCCCCGGTCTCCACAGTCTCACCCCACCGCCTCCTGCTCTGCACTCTGCAGCAGAGCGGCCGCCTGCACGCCGGCCATGGCGCGCGCCCCGAGGTGCTCCCTTGCCTTGGTGCTCATCCTCGCGGCTGCCGCCGCCGCCGTGACCGCGTCGGAGGCGATCAGGGTGTCGGCCGTCGGCAACTGGACGGAGGAGCTTCGGTCGGCCGCGGCGAGGCGGGCCCACGGGCAGCGGCGCTCCCGGCGCCGCGCGTTCGAGAACGGCCTCGGCCGGACGCCGCAGATGGGGTACGTATACGTTTACACTCGTCGTCGTCGTCGTCGTTGCTTCCAGTGCTGCTATTATAACTGTGTCCCGGCGGCGCCATTACCGCCGCCCACCTGCTCTTCTTTCCCGGTAGCTCTTTTGCCGCGCCATCGGCATGTCTTGCTGCTAGTTAATCTGCACTGCACGACCCGCATGGTCACAAATGGCACCACCAACAAACAGTCCAACACCAACCAAACAAGTTTGCAAATAAATCCAAGAAGAAAAAGAGAACGCTTTTTGGGCGCGGGAGTGAAGGAGGGAACGGACATGTCCTTGGCTTGCGTCGGAAGCGAGACGGACGGGGTCAATCCCTTGGCTTTGCCGCCCTCATCACGCTCAGCATCAGCAGCAGGCCCTTTTGCAGTTTTGGCTTTCATCATGGCCAGCTCGAGCCGGACCCGGAGCTAAAGTCCCTTTTGTTCCTTGCCTTGCTGCATGGCTCAAGCAACTAGCGCCGCGCCCCTTTTCTTCCGTGGCGTCTCGCCGTCTCGGCTGGTAGATTATTCTTCTTTGCATGCGTGAGTGGCAGGATTACTTGCGACTACTCCTAGTATAGAGTATAGTTTACTACAGTGCAATCAGTTAAGCTACGGTGGTGGTTGCCCTTAGCTTTTTTCAAAAAAAAAAAAAAAAAATCCTATAGCCCTTGCCAACAAAGTCTAATTCGACGCAATACAGGAAATTTTACAGGATGTCCACATCGGTTATATTGCTCTCACTTTAGATACCGCTTATACGGGTTGAAAATGAAATCCCATGGAGCTATTTGTGACGGTGAAAGTGAAACTTGGCGGTCTAGCCGGGGGCAAATGATGCTATCTGTAGACAGAGGTCGGGAGCACGTCCGCGGAAAATGGCCAAAGAATCCTCCCCTTTTTCGCTGCTTTTCACGGCAGAGACTCGGCTCGCCCTTTGCTTTTCCCCGGTTTTCCACTCTCCTGTCGCCTTTCGTGCCTGGCTGCTGCATCTAGTAATGCATCACCGTGCCGCCATGATTCAACTGCACAATGCAAGTTGTCGACTCTGGCTGTGTGGTGTGGGTGAAAAAAAAAATGAAACAGTTTATTCACTGGACTTTTTTCCATCTTTGACGCACGTAAGGTACTAGGCGATGTCATCGTGTGCTTCTAGGCGTACTTGGGCGTTATTAATCAAAATCTTGGCAATAATGTTTGGGTCTCCGGTGACGAGATGTGCGCGTGCACTGCTTACTGGCTGCTGTGTTTGTTTAGGTGGAATAGCTGGAACCACTTCGGCTGTGGGATCAACGAGAACCTCATCAAGCAGACAGGTACGCACCTACTCCTCTCCTAACAACTCCATCCATCTACTATCTACATCTGAGGCAGCAGCCCTTTTTCATTCTCGGCTGCTTGCTTTGCTTTGCTTTGCTCTAGAAGTAGTCTCTTGCGTGTTCGCCGTCTCGCGGAGCACAAAAGAAAAAGACGAGTGAAACGCGGGCGTATCTGCTGCATGTTCTCGGGGCGAAAACAGGGGAGTGCTAGCAGTGTGGATTCCGTGGTCCGTGCCGGTGCCGGCGTCTCTCCCTTTCAGCTTCTGGGTGCGATGCGATCGAGTTCGGCAGATCACATCGGTCGGTGGCTCGGTTAGGCTCTCCCTCACGTACCTAGTACGTAGCATTAGCATCCTGTTGGTTCGGGTGGCACGTTAGCATCACCAAATTCGGCGATGCGCTTGCGCACAACAGTGAAGAGGGTTTTGTTGTGTCTCTGTCCACTTTTCAATCGTCCTCCTGCTTTAACAGGACAGCCAATGAGGCAATGCAATGCAGCCTTTTTTAGCTTGTCTGGGTTAGTTAGTACCAAATCAACCATGGTGCTGCCTGCGTGCAAGTTGCACCAACACCACCGATCGTGTAGGTAGCCAGAAATTCACGACACACCACTCACCAGAGTTTTGTTTTTGAACAAAACGACACTCCAAAGAGCTACTAGTATGTATATATGGGTTCACACGGTGTGTAAGCTGTCACCTGCTATTCGTTTTTCTTAAATAAAAACTAAACATAGTACAGTCATTACCATCCAAACAACATGTTGTCAGTCAGTGACAAAACGTGCCCGGGTTAGTAGTATAAACCAACCAGGCGATCAGGACGCGGAGCACAAGGCTAGTGCAGACAGAGATGCCCGGCCATCGGATACGCAAGAAGTACGTAGAGTTCACTGGGACCGCCGGCGCGACTGATGTCGGCCGGCAAAAACAATTTAGTTCCTGCAGAGTTGTTGGATGTTTGTTACAGCTTGCAACACCTTGCAAGCAGCAAACTGAAGTGCAACAAGTCATGGACCCAATGACTGAGAGGACTTTTGTCCTCTGAGAGGAATAACCAGATTGGCCGCACCGCACATTGCCAGATTCTTCCCTCACCGGTTCCCCCACTCTCTTTCTCGCTTCATGCCGTCCAATTCTGTAGCCGATCTTGTATTCTTTCAGCACCGGCCGTATCAGATCAGATCTGTGATGTTTTTGCCTTTAACTCCTGGACATATGGTATGGTCTGTCCCAGTCTGACCAAGCATTAAGTTAAGTTGGCGCTGTTTATGTCGCGGATTGAGTTGTCTTGGTACCTAGGTGTGCAGATAGAGTAGGGTACCCTCCACAATTGTACGTGTGATTTTCGTCCAGTTTTCACTTTTAAAAACTGGACGGACATTTGACTTCTTTTTTTCTTTATTCGTATAATAGAAATCGCGGCAAAGCTTTTGCGTCCTTTCGAAAAACATATGGTATGGTCTGGCCCAACGAGTCAGTACAGTTGGAGTACTGTGGCTCAGCTGCACGCTTGTTCACTGTACTTCAGAGCACCGTGCATAGAAAAATCAGACTTCAGACACCGAGACAAACAAAATACCATGTATGTAGCGAAATTTTGTGGCACAAACATGCAGAGAATAGTTCATTTTTTATGAAAAAGTGAAGAGCTACAAAGGGATTGGCAGAGGCTGTCCCTGCCTTCTTGGGAGGTTTTCTATGTAAATTAGCCACGACGACCCATACCAATAAGGCTCATGGGTCATGAACCATTGACAAAAGGGCTCCACGGATTCCTCCTCTTGCCCCTTGTGAGACCTGAATTGAAAATTGAGCGAATCATGGATCCCCACGACATGTGCTGGCGGATCTCTGAATAAATCTAGATATCGTCGTTATAATCGTAATCTTTTGTGGTCCAATGGATTGGATAGCAAACAAATTGACCGTGGTGCCACCATGGTCTATAGAATCTATGTGGTTGTTGATGGACGAAGGCATTGAGAAAAGGGACGTCTGAGTCTGAGCCAACAAGAGCTGGGTCAGACAAGGATTGGTGCAGCCTAACTAACCAGTTTTTCTAATAAAGTCGCAGGAAAAAAAAACCCAGTTTTTCTAATAGAAGAGGGAGCAGATGCAGATCATGTACCTGCTCCTCTTGGACTGTCTCCATTGACCTATAACTGTGATTAGTACCGAACCACTTAGTCACCAGTTCCATGTCTATCGGTGGTTGAAGCAAGACAAATGCCCTGCGGGCATGTTTATGTATTATTAGAACAATGCAAATGCAAAGGAGATGTTATGGTTTAAAACTCCTCATATTAACAATATTCATTCATAAACTTGCCATCTTACATACATATTTGGTTTGGAGAAATCGCGTGAGATCCTCAATTCTGCTCTAACAGTTTTTCTTTTCTTCAGCTGATGCACTGGTCGACACCGGTCTGGCCAAATTGGGCTATGAATATGTTAATATAGGTATCGATTAGATCTAAACCTCATTTCGTATGATATACAAAATTAGTCCTTAGCTGAAAGGTTTTCTGTATCTTTTTTTCAGATGATTGCTGGGCAGAATCGGACAGGGACTACCAGGTAAGAAGATCGAATTTGCCTACAGATGCAGCACACTAACCACTAACCACCCCAATCATTTTCAGCATTAACATCAGTGCAAGCAAAAATAAAATGTAGAGAGGAAGTTCTAGAAAACAAAAAATTAAATGGAGAGGAACTCATTAATATCTAGCTTGTAGAAACTTTAAAGCTTTTTTTAAAAAAATAAATGCTATTGAGGATTTAAAATAGAGAACTAGTATGATGGATTATTGTAGCTGTAGTGAGTAATTGGATTGGATTTTTTTATTCTTTTACAAACTTTTGTGATCCAGTGGCCAAAATACACTCTACTTTTATTTTCCACTTACAGGATGACCTGACTACATTTTAGTACTGTCGGTCTGTCACTATTGACAAAGTTGCATTATTGTTTCTCAGGGAAACTTTGTTGCACATAGACAAACCTTCCCCTCTGGCATCAAGGCACTCGCAGATTATGTGCACGCAAAAGGGCTGAAGCTTGGCATCTACAGTGATGCTGGGTATGCTATGCAGTTAGCTATAAAAAACAGTTTTATTATGATATATAAGTGCCAGTTTATTCTGGTCCTATAGTAACTGTAATCATCAATACCCAAGCAAAATAATAATTTTTAATAGCAAACTTTAAACTGAACTGTTACTGTTCATTGCAGGACACGGACATGCAGCCAAAAAATGCCAGGATCACTTGATCATGAAGAGCAGGATGTGAAAACTTTTTCATCTTGGGTAAATCTCTTTCTATTGCTTCCCTCATGACTGATGCAAAACCAACAGTGACAAAAGTGGCTGATCATCTTCTGAGTTTCTGGTGTTCTTCTAACGTTTCTTCTCTCAATTCCAGGGTATCGATTATCTGAAATATGACAACTGCAATGATGCTGGCAGGAGTGTAACGGAGAGGTAAATAAGAATGATACCTTAAAACTGCATTGTGATTGATGCATCGATTATTGCATGCCAGATTGCTGAGTAACTTCTTATGCCTATTGCAGATATACTAAAATGAGCAATGCTATGAAGACCTATGGAAAAAACATCTTCTTCTCGCTGTGTGAATGGTGAGCTCCCTCCTTGCAACACTTGTGTCCAGAGGGAAGAAATGTTACTCATACTAATTTCTTCAACTGTGCCACTTCTATTAATATAGGGGAAGAGAAAATCCTGCTACCTGGGCAGGCAGCATGGGTAACAGCTGGAGGACAACTGACGATATCGCTGACAACTGGGGAAGGTCCTGCTCATTTCATTTTAATCCAGTTTGATTCTTTAGGTAGCTACTGAAATTAACAGGACTGAACATAGTTAACATGATATTTCAGTATGACATCTCGTGCAGACCAGAATGACAGATGGGCTTCCTATGCCGGCCCTGGTGGGTGGAACGGTAAGTTCAGACATCAGAGTTTATGTTCATGCATAAGCATTTATGAATTATCAATTGATCATAGATTCTCTTGTGTTCGAACATCAGATCCTGACATGCTTGAAGTGGGCAATGGCGGTATGTCTGAGGCGGAGTACCGCTCTCACTTCAGCATCTGGGCACTTGCCAAGGTACTAAAATATTTTCTGCATGTTAACGGTGTTGTTGCAATGTTAAACGTTCTGCAGTTTCATCACTGGAAACCTGTCTTGCCTTGTGCAGGCTCCTCTTCTGATCGGTTGCGACGTACGGTCGATGAGCCAGCAGACAAAAGACATACTCAGCAACTCGGAAGTCATTGCTGTGAACCAAGGCAAGCCTTCCCTTCCACATTCATAAACATGATGGTTTTATCATTTATGGTGTTTCAAAGTACTGATGCAACAGATTTCTGAACAGATAGTCTAGGTGTCCAAGGAAAGAAAGTGCAATCCAACAATGGCTTGGAGGTAAGATTTCCTCAACCTCAGCATCAGCACCTTCCTTGAAGCAGCTTGTTCCACAGCAAAACCACAAAATGACTTAGTATGGTTTTGATTTCTGAAGCTGAAAGTGCTGTGTTCTTTCGTAGGTTTGGGCTGGACCACTCAGCAACAACAGGAAGGCCGTGGTGCTCTGGAACCGGCAGGGCTACCAGGCAACCATCACCGCACAATGGTCGAGCATCGGGCTTGCTTCATCCACTGCTGTCACTGCTCGCGATCTATGGGCGGTATGCTTGATTTGTTTCTTCAGATTGCATACTTCATATCATAATCATGTAATGTTCAGACTTGAGATTTTGTATTCCATTTTGTTGTGCTGCAGCACTCATCATTCTCGGCTCAAGGCCAATTATCAGCTTCAGTGGCACCTCATGACTGCAAAATGTATGTCCTGACACCAAATTAACTTTGAAGACAAGAGCAGATTCCATAGTGTGGAATGCAACTACTCGATAAAGATTCAGGAAAAGTATGAAGGCAAGGATTCCAAGAGAAGGAAAAGAGATATCATCTGGTTATACAGGGCAGGAGTGTTATGGGGTAATTTATAATCTGTAAGTGTATCTAAGGCGCTGTCAAATGTCAGTGCCTGTATTACTGAATGTTTGCAACAAAAGTTGCAGCAATAAAATTGGCCTCTACTAGCATGTGAATGGTTTCAGAGAGCATGAGAAATATACAGACTTCCAAGCTTATACCATCATGGTTTCGTTTCGTTGGATATGGAAATGCCTTCCCAAATTCGCCGATTCTTCTTCCACTCAAATGGCACGACAGAGTGACAGGCATCGTTCATTGCCGTATGAATTGAGGAGAGAATTTTCGTACGCTGTATAAAACTGTAATGGCAGGTTCCACGCAGAACCAAACGATGGATCTAACACAAACTGAAGCCGTCAAGCCGGGATACCGGATACCTGATCTGGAGGCTGGTGGGAGAGCGGGCGGCGCCGCGCAGCTTCCTGGCGCCTGGCCGCGAACCTCTCCCAAACTCTGGCCCGCGCGAGTGCCAGACACCCTGCGTCCCTGCCGATCTCCCAACTGCAGTCTCGGAGGCTCCGGTAGGACGGCTATCCCATTTGGTTTGGGGAAAAAAATTATTTTTCCTCCCTCAACTATGACAAAACTCATCTTTTCTCCTTCGTCTCCCAAATTTAGACACATGACACACTGCTAATTTTCTCACTGCGTTTTTACAAATTTCAAAAAAAAAAAATCTTGGAGATAGATTGAGTTATGCCAATTCAAATAAAATATTAAGAGTTTATGAAAATATATCTAGATGTTTAAAAATATTTTTATCTCTTAAAAATGGAAAATGTGCACAAAAGTTATAGAAAATCCCTAAAACATTTTGACCAAAGGATAAACAGGTCTTAAAACTTCCGCACAACAAAAAAAAATATGAGATGCAACTAGCATGATAGCATACATAAATGTTGAATGCATTTATGCATGCATTTGTGATGGTTATGTATTATGTAGATAAGTTTTGAAAACACGTTTATAGATCAATTACAGTGTTTTAGATTTTTTATATTTTTTTCATTATCCTGGAGCTAAATCTACTTTTTAAAGCATCTAGAGATATTTTTATGAGCTCTAAATATTCCATTTGGATTTGGTGTGTCCCAATCTATCGTTATAATTCTTTCTAGAACTTTTAAGAGCTTATATATATTATTACACATGGTTTGAAAAAACTTATCAACTATTTATGAAAAAATTAACTAAAAAAAGTTAACCACCTTCAGAATCACTTGAAATTAGGATACAGAGGTAATTTAAATGGGTCCAAAAGTTTAACGGGTAAAATGTCTTGTGGGTTTTTTAGGAAACACAAACTCCTGTGTTTTTTGGGAAGAAAACAGACTACGGTGGGTTTTTTTTTTTTTAGAATTACACAGGAAACAGATTAACTTTGAAACAGATTAATTACCCAAACCAATTTAGCGGTTTCCCTCAAAACCAAATAGGCCCAATAAGATAAGCAGACCATAAATACGGTTTTGGCCCAAACCACACTACCTGTTTTGCTCCGGACTCTTACATGCCTTGCGGCAACCCTGCCGTTTCTTCTGAATTTTTTTATTTTTAATTTTTTCTAAAAAAATTTACAAATTTAATTTTTTATTTCGAAATATGACAGAACTAGTCGCCTACAGTGGGCGTTTTTTAAAAAACGCCCACTGTGTGGGTGTTATATGTGACGTGGCACAGAGGCGGCCGCCGCCGGTGCCGGATTTTGCGGGCAGCCCCTGGCGCCCAAAAAACGCCCACTGCAAAAGTGCGCGCTGTCTTGCAGGCGGGCCTCGGAGCAGTCAAAAAACGCCCCGCCTGCGAAACAGGTGAGGCCGGCCGCGCACTTTTGCAGGCGGCCCCCTCACCCCCAAAAAATGCCCACTGTGGGCGTTTTTTAGGGCAACTCTATAAATAGGCAGCCCCCCTCTTCAGATTTTCATTATATTCACTAAAATTTTCAGAAAAAAAGAAAGAAGAGAGGAGGGAGGGGAAGGAAGTAACGGCGAAGCCCTGCCAGTTTGAGACATCGGCTTTTAGGTAAGTTTCTCATACATTACAAGTCTGTTGCTATGCATTAGTAAAATATAATGTGCACTAGAGTTGTTTAGTTTTAGTTGACTTTGGGTAGATCTGTGAGTAGTATGTATATTAGATCTATAAATAATGATGTTAGAGTATTGCAGTTCATGTTAGAAATAATGATGTTTCTTCTATGCTTTAAATAATGGATTGCATGATTTGAAATGCTTTAAACCTTAAATATATCTATTCAGAAAAAATACGATATTCGTCACATTTCAAATCATGCAATCCATTGTTTAAAGCATAGAAAAATCCATCGTTCGAAGTACTATCTAGATCTGGAAATACCAGAGGTTCAAGAATTCTGTAAGAAGTGAGTGGGCTTCATAGATTCATACCTACATCGATGATTGATCTATGATGTAAGCACATGGCTAACTGGTTTGTGTGCATATGCAGTCTGCACATTCAGCAAGAAAACCCAATTCCAGAAAAAACTCGAGCTCAGAAGTTAGCCGAGAGTTGGCGAACAGTTGAACAGCTAAAACGCCTCAATCCAAAGGATTATGACAAGGTTAATTGAGAAGATGCTCTTCTCATGGCGTGCAAAGCGTTTTACTAACATACCTGTCTTCACTTGCAGGATACCATGTTTCTGTGCAGAGTCTCCCTGATAAATATAGACCGCACCAGTAAATGGTGTTATCTTGGATGTGATACCTGCCAAAAGTCAATGTACGGGGCCCCAAGAAAATACAAGTGCAGCCGATGTGGCCCGATCAAGAGGCCAATTTACTGGTATGCTGCCATTTGTTGCTCAAATGATCCTCAGTTTTAATGGTTGTTCAATTTGTAAGTCACTAATTACCACACTGCTGTTCTGGACACGCAAGGTACAAGCTGAAGACGACGGTGAAAGATGCCACAGGCACAATGAACTTGATGATCTTCTGTGATGTGGCAGAGGAGCTGGTTGGTGTCTCCGCAGAGGAGCTCCTTGATGAGAACGAGGATGATGAATTGCCAGATGAAATCGAGGATCTTCTTGGATCGACCCACACCTTCAGAGTATTTGACAAGCATTTAAGCGGGAGCTTCTCGGTGTATTCAATCGTGGATGATGATACCTTCCCAGCCCCTGCTGCAACCACTAGTCAAGGCAACGAGGAGTGTGTACCTAAGGGCAGTGTTAACGCAGCAGTCCCTTCTCCAGCCACCACTCAATGCACGGCGGAGGGCAAGGCCGTCACGGGAGAAGCAAGGTTGAAGTCCACTCGACTCCAGAAGCCTAACAAGCGTCTGCGAGGGGGTGACTGGATCAACTAACTCCGTGGGCCACGTTCGGAGTTCAGACACTCTGTGACTGACTCGTTTAGCGTACCTAGGCTAATGCATCCTCTAGGATGGGTGCTGTTCTCTTCTAGTGCCTGGGAACGACTTATATCGACTACTATGTGCTGTGACTCGATGTGGTGTCAGTGCTAGGTAACAACAGACCTTAACTTCTTTAAGAACGACGTTTATCGTGCCATTATTAATGCCCAGTGTGCTTTGCGTTGAGTACTTGAGTGGCGTGCTTTATTAGCGCGGTGCTCATGGGTCATAATCCGGAAAAGTTACTACTCTGGTTAATCGTACCATTGTTAATGCCGAAATGTTAGCAGTCTAGCAGAGTATTTTGCCTGTGGACATCTTGCTACTACTGGAGGATCTTACAGCTAGTGTTGCAACTTCGTTGGGAAATAGAACTTCCGTCATTTTGCTCACTTTATTATCAGAAGAGAAGATTTTGAGAACATTTCAAGCAAGGATTGACGACGAGATGGAGAAGAAAAGGGAATCCACTGGCCACTGCTCCACGGCTCCACCCCTTTGGCTGGGAATCTGGACAACGTGCCGCAGCAGGTGCAGGCTGTGTCCAATGCCGACCACGACTACGACGTCTCCAGAGCCGCGCAAGCCACCAGTCACCCACCGTGGACGCCGCCGCTCGCCCCTCGTCGTCCTCGCACCGGGCGCAGCCCGAGGCCGTGCTGCCGTCCGTGCACACGCCACTCGACGTCGTGTTCGCGCCACCCGCGGAATGCGTCCTCGCGCGACGACGAGGCGTCGCATCTAAGCAGGGCAGCTCAACTGCTGAAGCACCGGGCGCGCCAGACGCCCGCGCGCTGATTCCGTTCTGCTTTCGTCAACTTGGATCACTAGTTTGATTTTCGACGAAGCGTTTTTCTTTAAAAGAAAGTCGACCATGCATTTACTCTTATAAACTTACTAATAGCTCGTGGTAATAATATTTGTTGTTGTCAGCGTGACAGTGTGCTGTTAAGGGACATAATTTATAGAGTAAATTGCACTCATCATACAACAACTATCTATGTGGGTGCATGTTAATCTAATATCTTATAATTTGCTCAAATTAATACAACAACTATTTAGGTGGATGCATGTTGGTCTAATATCTTTTAATCTATTTAATTTTAAGCGAGAACTTGGCTCATTAGTGCATATACGGTTCAAGTATTGTAATAATATGTCTTTTTATACTTTAACACACTACTCAACTTGAATCGTTTGCTATATATGAAATCATCTATAAATGTGGTTGAATATAAAAGGTCCTATTGATTTTATAAATATTGAAAATACCAAACCGATCATTTCTTTCTATACTATATATAATATTATTTTTATTTCATCAGCTTTCATCCCTATACCCTTGATCATTCATGGCTAGCTAAACTTGATACATGGGTTGTTCACCGCACAAGAATTAGGGATTAATAGGTTCTTTTCAAAAATAAGAATCGATAAAATTTGGCTTTTTGTTTTTTTTGTTTTAGTTATAACCAAAAGAATGAAATTCTTGTGTTAGTTTACCAACCTAAAAAAAAGAAAGAAAAAAGAAAAAAAATCCACCATCGTTGAAAGGATGTAATTGTCAAATAAAAAAGATGTAGTAGACACAAAATAAAAGAAGACAATGCAACAGTTGCACCTGGAATGGTTTAGAAAAAGCCTAAAGGGAGGGTGAAAAGATCTATTGAAAGCTTAAAACTTAACTAAATGGATTAATAATTGCGAAGGTTCCGCAGACTCCAACAAAAGTTTCGAAAGGATAGGTAGTGAGCACTTGGTTTCCTTTAATCTTACTAAACTAAAATTGAAAATAGAATTTAGAGTAACCTTTTATATTAAGCCAGATTTATAAATAATATCATAATATAGTAAACAAGGAGTATTGGAGGAATATTGGATGAGATGAGTGTGTTAGAGTGTATCTTCCGGTCACAGTGACTAAGAGCGTACAAAGACACATCGTTATGATGCTTAGACCGTATATGCATCAATGAGTCAAGTTCTCGCATTAAATTAAATAAATTAGAAGATGTTGGACTAATATGCACCCGTCTAGATAGTTTATACATTAAATTAGATAAAATACAAGATGTTGGATTAACATGCACCCATATAGATAGTTGTTGTATGGTGAGTGTAATTTACTCTAATTTATATTTAGGCAGGCTTCGTCGGAGTTTCATTCTCGTTAACGTAGACAAAACTGAGACAACATTCAAAGTGTGTTGACATGACAATTGACGAGGAAGGATGGTTTGAGTGCATTAACTAATAACCGAAAGAAACCGATCACTCTAAAACCGATTGGAAAAAAAACCATCTGACCTCCCTTAACTATTGCACAAATCTCTAACTGAAAAACTGAATCTGTTAGACTCCTCTAACTTTTTGAAACCGTCTAATTTTACACCCCTGAGCGGTTTCAAAAGAATTTTAGCTAATAAATCAGACTTTACTATAGTCCGGGGAGGGAAACTAGACTTTATAAGAAACTTTTTATAAATATTTTTTTAAAAAAATATCAAATATACTTTCTACAAAAAATATATAATTTTAAAATTACTAAAATCTGATATTACCTTAGAAATCCGAATATCTTTTTCTATCACTAATTTGTGCCTTGCTTTTTGGAGGTCCAAGACACTAGGCCCTAAGTGCAATACAAATTAACTAAACATGTTTTATAATTTTCTGAAATCATGTTCTATGTTTTTGTGAGCTAGGCACATGAAGTCTGCCATCTCAAGTTCTTCCAAACTGCCTTCCTGCTAGATCATGGCACATAATGTTGACGAGAAACTAGTAAGCGGCCGCGTCCATCCGGATTTAAGCATTTGTGTTCGATCATGGCACAGCCTCTGTTGTTAGCTCGTTATAGCTTTTAGAGGAAGATGTCGCTAAATATCATAATGTGCTATTTACGTCGTTGCATTTTTTTATTGGTAATTTTGTGCATGTCTCGATGATTAAGAAAAGACGTGCTGCTAAGAAAACATTGTTTGCACTTTGCGCGACAATTAACGTTGCGATCTATGAGGCTTGGCCTGCATTCTCCGTTTCATATTTGGCCTAGTTTTAGATTTTATAAATTCTAAGCAGAGAAGAAAGACCTATAGAGCATAATTTTATAAAAAAAATATAGAGCCAGTTAGAGCCTGATTTACCTTCCTCGTGGTTGACGTGGCAATACATATCATGGTTGATTCACTTTTAAAACCACTTAGATGATAGTTTTAAAAATTCATGAGTCTAAAAGTATGATATTGCGGTTGAGAGGGAAAATTGAACTTGTTTAATAGTTTTTTAGAAACATTTATGTAATTGATTATTTTTAGCAGGGCTTATGTAAATTAAGGGGTATCAAATGGACTTTTTCTGTTTACTTCCGAACCGAACCGGCCCAGTAAGATAATAACCGGACCATAATAATCGGTTGTGGCCCAAACCACCACCTGGTTTGGACTAGCCGACACACTGCCGTTTCTTCTTGCTTCCACTGCGGCACTACCCCCCAGCGTGCCGTCGCTGCCGACCTAGGTACGCCGGGTGCCCAGGTCTTCTTCGGACCTTCACCGGCGACGGGCACAACCAGGTAAGCCCAACTGCTGGTCTTCCACTTTTCCCTTCCTGCTGGCGAAACCGAGCACCCAAACCCTAACTTACTATTTGCAATCGGATCTGACCTATTCATGTACTATGCGGTTATGCCTTTGAGTGCTTTGCAAAAAATTATCGGGTATACATGTTTAGACCCATCTCCTTTACTGGGTCCGCCCCTGAGTAATGGCATACATATCACATTGAGATATAACCGAATCCGTTGATTGAAAATCTTGTTATTCCAATTTTCCTATACACCACATAGTGGCGGCAGTATTTTTGAACTGATATTAGCATTTTCCCTCTTCCCTTAGCTCAGCATCTGATGCGAAATCACTGCCAATATTTACACGAAAAATGGAACAAATTTCATCCGGAATAGCTCTACAACAGATGCCATTTCATCAGTAAAGAAAACACAAACATTTCAACGAGTTAAAACTCCTGTTTAGTCGGCAATTCATGATGGCAAAGCAACCATAGTCCATAAAGTATCAGATTCATGGTGCAATCTATTATTAGGCATTTTAAGCTTCTCCATTTATGGGATGGGATTAACATATGTATGTATATACAATACAAAAGATTGTTCACTATTTCCCCTTTTTTTCTCTATGCTAACTTGCAGCAGCATGTACATGTAGCATATGCTTCAAGCGAACAAAGACAAGATGGGTTCATCCGGGGATGACTTCACCCCGCTGTCTGAGTTGACCATTGGAATGAACAAATGTAGAGTCCGGGTCCGCGTCTCACGGCTGTGGGAATCCTTCAATCCGAAAAATGACATATCATTTGGCCTTGACTGCCTTCTAATCGATGATCAGGTGATTCATCTCCTACTTAAGTTGAACACCAAATGTTTTGATTCACATTGCTTTCTACTAATGTTAAATTGCCATCCATTGAGTTTCATACGCTCATTCTTCTACTTGGTTTTCATTTGTAGGGTGAAACTATGCAGGCACGCGTGCTTCCTGACGATATAGACCAGTTTGAAGGGCAGCTAACTGAAGGGGAGGTCTATGCCTTGTCGGATTTTACAGTTGAGGGCGCTAGGGAAAGCTACATGTCCTGTAGCAATGAGTACACTATATACTTTCGAAAGCAGACAGTGGTCAATGAGATAGAAGAAGATATTGACTCGATACCCCTCCACAGCTTTGAGTTCATTGATTTTAAGAATCTCCGTTCTAGGTGCGATGACAATAGCGTATTAACAGGTAGATTCTTTTGGAACTGCAAATTTGATCAGAGTTACTGCCACATTTATACCTCTTTTTCCCCCTCACATGTGCGGATATAAATTATGCAGATGTTCTGGGCCACATAGTATATGTTGGGGATCTGCAGGAAGTCGAGAAAAGATCCCGCACTATAGTAATTTGCAATGCGACAATTCAGAATTTGAGGTAATTGAATACAGTTCTCCTTTTCGGATGATTGATGTTCCTTGATAGCTCCTCACTGCTGGAGTTACCATTTACAGTGGAAGAAGTTTGTGTGTCACATTGTATGGAGATATTGCTTGCGGTTTTGCCAAAGAAATGCTTGAGAAGGGCCCAAAAGCCTCAGTTGTTGCTGTCTTTGCAGGGATGCGTGTTGAAAGCTCACATTCAGGTTTGATCAACCTTTTCATTGTTGGCTTCTAGCATGCAATACTGTCAGATTATATCTCTTTATTTTCTTGCAAAACGTTAGTGTCTATCATTTTGATGCAACCATAGTGTGTACTGAGATATTCTGGTGCCACCTGTTCTGAAGTCATGATATTTTGTGTTATAGTTTGCTCTACAACATCTTCGATGTACTATCTAGATCTGGAAATATCAAAGGTTCATGAATTCTGTGAGAAGTGAGTGGACTTCATTAAGTTCATACCTACATTGATGAATGATCTCTGGTGTGTTATTAGTACATGTCTAACTGGTTCGTGTGGATGGCTGGATGCAGTCTGCGCATTCAGCAAGAAAACCCTATTCCAGAAAAAACTGAAGCTCAGAAGTTAGCCGAGAGTTGGCGAACAGTTGAACAGCTAAAACGCCTCAATCCAAAGGATTACGATGAGGTTAATTAAGAAGCTTCTCTTCTTATGACGTGCAAAGCTTATCTGTTTTACTCACCTGTCTTCACTTGTAGGATACCACGTTTCTGTGCAAGGTCTCCCTGATAGATATAGATTGCACCAGTGGTTGGTGTTATCTTGGATGTGATACCTGCTACAAGTCAATGGGCAGGGCCCCAAGAAAATATAGGTGCAGCCGATGTGGCCCGATTAAGAGGCCAATTAACTGGTATGTTGCTATTTGTTGCTCAATTGATCCTCAATTTTTACCTTCTAATCCGTAGTGCTACTTTGCAGCGTTGTGGCTGGTTGCTGCTGTGGCTGTGGCTACCAGCCCCAAGCCTGCAGGCTGCAACGCTGATCGCTGGCTTATGTGCAACAGCAAGCAGCCACAGCGCTGCAAGTAGCACAAGCAACCACAGCCTTGTTGCTTAATTTCTAAGTCGCTAATTACCACTCTGCTGTTCTGGACATGCAAGGTACAAGCTGAAGACGACAGTTCAAGATGAAACCGGCACAATGGAGTTGATGATCTTCTGTGAGGTGGCTGAGGAGCTGATTGGTGTCTCCGCAGAGGAGCTCGTTGATGAGATCGAGGATGACGAGGAGTGGTACACCCTGCCCGATGAAATCGAAGATCTTATTGGATCTACCCACACCTTCAAAGTATTCGACAAGCATCTAACTGGGAGCTTCTCGGTATATTCAATCATGGATGATGATACCGTCTCAGCCTCTTCTGCAACTACTAGTGAATGCGAGGAAGACAGTGTATCTGAGGGCAGTGTTAACGCAGCAGTCCCTTCTCCAGCCACTACTCAATGCAAGGTGGAGCCCGTCCTTGAGGACAGTGCTGGCACGGCAGTCCCTGCTCCAACCATGATTCCATGCAAGGAGGAGCCTGTCCTTGAGGAAAATTTTAGCATGGTAGCCCCTGCCCCAACCACGAAATATGAATTCAAGGAGGAACCAGTCCTTGAACACAGTGTTACCATGGCAGTCCCTACGCCAACCACTACTCAATGCAAGGAGGAGCCTGTCCTTGAGGAAAACTTTAGCATGGTAGTCCCTGGTCCAACCACGAAACATGAATGCAAGGAGGAGTCATTCCTTGAACACAGTGTTACCATGGCAGTTCCTACGCTAACCACTGCTCAATGCAAGGAGGAGCCTGTCCCTGAGGACAATGTTGGCACGGGAGAAGCAAGGTTGAAGTCCACTCGACTCCAGAAGCCTAACAAGCGTCTGCGAGGGGATGACTGGATCAACTAACTCAGCGGGCCACATTGACATTCAGAGTTCAGACACTCTGTGACTCGTTTAGCGTACCTAGGCTAATGCATCCTTTAGGATTGTTCTCTTCTACTAGTACCTGGGAACAACTATATCTACTGTTATGTGCTGTGAATTGATCTGGTGTCAGTGCTAGGTAACAACAGACCTTTAACTTGTTTAAGAACGCTGTTTATCGCACCATTGTTAATTCCAAATGTGTTTATCGTACCCATGACCACCGTGATATGGTAAGAGGAGGGATTGACAGAGGCTAAAATGGTCTGTGTCCCAATTATGTGGTTGATTTGACCCAAGAAAGAAACGAAAAGATATAATGAGAAGGTCAGAATATTATACTGAAGAGGTTACTTGAGATTGTAACTATTCACCTACAGTGGACATTAGAATAGTCCGTTGCAAGGCCACTTGAATGGTGCAGGCATGGTGCAAGCGATTTATTCTGACACATTCTCCTATTTCTCTCTTTTCAAATACTAAAAATACCATTAGACCATACAAAGCTCTTCTTTGATGCTTTTGCACTGTTATGCATTTCCTCCGCCATTGCAGAGAGATTGAATCATCAAGATGTTTTAGAGTTTCATCAAGCCCATTCCAGGTTGTGATCAAATTCCTACTTCCTTTGCAAAGGCCTTAGGTTGAAGAATCAAATAGGGGACTAGGGGTTGAATAGGAACCTCAATTTTTTTCTCAAGAAGCAAACGAGTGATATGTAGGCAATTTAGAAAGGTCAATCCAAGCATCACTTTTAGTTCTCTATTGCTACATGCACCTCAGCCATAACTACTAATCCTCAACCACCTGATAACTGAAATTGACGCTGCATGCGCCTATACTGCTGGTTCCTAGTGGCACCTGAACACAAGAATGGCTTGGTATTGTTGGCCCCACATGATAGATCACATTGTCACAACGCACCTACTGCCCTTAGGAGCATGACTAGGATTATCCAAAGCTAAACAAGCAAAAAGGACGGGGCAAAACACCAAAATTTAGTAAGAATGGATCACTCTATAGCCAAAACTCGATCACTCATAAATTTTGGATCACATGATCTCAAAACCGGGTGATTTGTTTTTGTAGATTTCAGCATGAGGAGATTTTTGAGAAAAAGGTAAAGAGCAAGCATGTTGTGGTAAATCGTTGTAGGGTTGATGCAAAAAAAAGTAGAAAATTGAGTTACTCACTAGTCAATCCCATGTACTTGTATAGATTTAATTGAAAGCTTCTTTAGTGTTAAGTGATCTGATCATTTTACAGTGAATTATATAAATTGTGGGAAAGAAATTCAGCACATGCTTGTCATGTAAGGTATAAACTTGTATGTTTGCCTGTACGATCCTTTTGCCATTATGTCAGTAATAATTATATACGATATTAGTATAAATATACAATATAACATACATGATTCAATCAAATAATGGTTGAGTTTTACTTATGTGCCTAATATTCGCTGTACCTGACCTATTTATTGACGTAGGTTTTTCTCATGCTGTTTCAGTAAAAAATTACGGCTGCACAGAGGATACTCCTTATATTCCTTGTTCATCGCCCCTGGATATAGGAGTAAGAGTTAATCTGATCTGAGGTAAGAGAGTTTTTTTTTTTTCTTAAAATCTTATTTGTGTATTTGAAATATTGAGCTGCCAGATTATTCCCCCTCCTGGAGATTCATCGATCTCCATCCGAGGACTCCAACCCATGCTGTTGTATGTTATTGTCAAGATGCCGTCTTATCTTTTTGTGGAGTTTGGAACCAAAGCAAATGATTCAAATTGCTTTCTACATAGAACATTATTTTATGGATCAAATGTGTTTTTTACATGCTCCCTATAGTACGTATCCCCCTACATTCCCATTCATTGTGAAACAAGTGAACTTCAGATTTGGATTTGTTTGCTCTATAGATTGAAAACTGGTGTCGTATTGGGTTGGATTAGAAACGTAGGGAGACATGAGTGAGATGCGAACGGTGGAGAGCGAGGTGCAGTGAGTTGTGTTGAAGGATGCCAAATTAGAGGAGAGAAATTTTCACTCTTTAATATTAGATGTATATATATTAGATATCGATGATGCATACATATGAGCCATTCCCTTTGTTCTTATTTATTTATAAATATTCAAGTATTGGTTACATTCCATATTGATCCTCTCTCTCACATTAGGAGAGCCAATATGAGGAGTAGCGATGAATTTGGCCTTGTTCACGCGATGCCTATCTTGCTACTCGTGCTTTTTGGGCGCCTTACATTGCCTGGTAAGCATACTTCATCATCTTGTGTTCTTGTAAACCCTTATTATAAAAATCATGATGAATATATATTGGATATTATCTGCTAATAATAAAAATAAATTTTCTAACAGGTTGTCCTGAGCTACTCAAGGCAGGAGACGCGACGAGTTACCAAAATAGCCTTATATCTTTGGACACAAGCTCAAGTGCAGCTATAGTAAAAAATGCATCGGTAGGGAAGAAAAAGTTCACTTTAGAGTTTTGTGTGAGGTATAATTGCAATGACGATAATCACGTCTGTTACTGCTATGATAGCAACCCACGGAACAAATTTTGTTGGCGCACAAGAGAGGAGTGTAGAGCCACTTGCCCCGCGTGCAATCCTCAGTGCCCTCCACAACAATTGAATCAAACAATGATGGTAGGGAGGGCCTCACGAACATTAACGAATTCTACTTTTATTGGAGGTGCATGATCTTAACTTTCATTATGGAATAAACAATGTAAGATGCACAATATACAACTTCTGTTGGACGTTTTTGACTTTTGGATTCTGTGTCTGACCATTTGTCTTTTTAAAAAAATTATAAAATAAATAGATAAATTATTATTAAAGTAGTAATGGTAAAAATAAGTCTCACTCTCATTGGGATGAAGGGAGTTGTAACCATGAAACTCCTAAAAAATCTTTGATTTTTAGAATGGGATATTTACGGAATCCCCATAAATAGAATCAAACCTTATTCCACGATATTTTTATAAGATTCCTCTTTCTTATTCTTAAGCAAGATCATCTTCAGGGTAGGGCGTGTGTTAATAGGGCAAAAACAAAACAAAAACTCATAGTATATAAGATGCAGCATATGATACTCATTCGAGATTTTGTTGATAGAGAAAGTGTGAGCAGCATGGTACATGTACTACGCCATGCTTGAGCGCGGCAACGACTGGCATATCTTCCATGTACCGTCGTCTCCTGCCACGGCTAGCTGAGCCCACTTGTTGTTCCTTATTATCAAAGGCAGATTTACTGATATTTAATCCTTCCTGTGTTAAGCATCTGTTTTTTTTTTAAGGTCACTGTTGAGCATCTGTCACAATTGCAATTGGTTCTACGTGTGATTGTGTCCATGTGTCTATCAGCTTGCAGAGAGGAAAATCATATTTGTATCATGGTGATGTTTTTTTTTCTTTGCAACACATTTACAATTATATTGTTACAAAAAACACATTTACAATTATTTTAGTATTTTCACAAAAAGAAATAGAACATGTTTTTTTGATAAAAATAGAACATGTTTATTGTAGAAGCTAATTTCTTATAAGAAACGAGACATTGTGCAATATTATTGGCACGGAGGAAGCTGACGCACGCGAGCACAGTTGCTGACGGCAGACGGCGAACCGAAGGAGAAAATGTGGCACGTGGCGCTGTCTCCGCCGCTCCCCGCTCCTCCTTTACAGCCTCACTCACAGGCTCTCTCAGTCACAGCCTCCCGCGCGGTCCCGCCTCCGGCAACGGCAACGATGCCCGCCGCCGCGCGTCCCGCGTCCGCCCACCACCTCCTCCTCCTCGTCCCGCTCCCTTCTCCTCCCCGTCTCTCTCATCCCGCCCCCACCCGCAGACGACTCTACGCCCTCGCCGTCGCCCCCGCCCGCCGCGCTGCGGCGGCCGTGCCCGTGCGCGCGCGCCGCGAATCCTCTCCTCCCTCCGCTCCCGCCCCGGCCGACTCGCTCGACTGCGTCGGCACCGGCTCGGACGTCGAGTGCTTCGTCGACGCCGGCGCCTCCCAAGACCCAGGCGCGTCGTCCAAGGCCGACGACGATGGGAAGAGCGAGGGCGACAGCGCGGCGGTCTCGGCTTCTTCATTCCCTGCGGGGCCGGGGACGGAGCTGATCTGGGAGTGGGCGTCCCTGGTGTCGCCCTTCTTCTTCTGGGGCACGGCGATGGTGGCCATGAAGGGGGTCATCCCGCGCACGGGCCCCTTCTTCGTCGCCGCGCTGCGCCTGCTCCCCGCGGGCGCGCTGCTCGTCGCCTTCGCCGCGGCCCGCGGCAGGAAGCAGCCCGCCGGCTGGGAGGCCTGGCTCGCCATCGCCGCGTTCGGGCTCATCGACGCCGCCTGCTTCCAGGTGCGTACTATACTCGTCGCCATGTTTGACAGCTCAAGGCATTGAGCGTTTAGCGCCTGTCTCCCCTCGACTGTGTGCCTGTGGTTCTTGGAATCAAACGCGCGGTGTTTTTTCTTGCTTGCGTTCGCAGGGCTTTCTCGCGGAGGGATTGCAGAAGACCTCGGCTGGGCTCGGGAGTGTAAGGCGAAATCCAAACTCACGCGCTGTTCTTTAGCTCAGGCAAGCATTTGCCTTCGTCTTGGCTCGGTGAGCTGGTAGCACTTATGAAGCTCAATTCTCCATTCCAGGTCATCATTGACTCGCAGCCATTGACGGTTGCTGTTCTTGCGTCACTGCTCTTTGGAGAATCAATTGGCGCGATAGGAGTTGGAGGGCTCGTGCTGGGTGTCGTGGGGCTCTTGCTTCTCGAGGTTTGCCTTCTGCTGATGCTGAGTTCAAACTTTTCATATGCAGTAGACAGGTTGTTGAGACTGAATATTGATTATAGTGACAAAAGTTTAATTGTTCATATTCTAGTTTCTCCATCTTGCATATTTGCACATATGGAGGCAAACATTCATGCATATGTATATGCTCTTTTTTTTTGGAGGAAACTGAAGGGACCAAAGTCCCTGCAGAGAATTATTATTATTAAAAAAAAAGGCAAACAAACACAAAGTAGCTTACAACCAAAAAAGGCGTCAAAGAACATGAATTTGCAGTCTTGGAGACTAATCTGATTGTTGTTAAAGATTATCTCATTTCTTGCCTTCCAAATTGTCCAACACATAATGATTATTGTGACCATGAAAAAACGACTTTGCTGTTGGTCTTTGAGTGCCTGAATATTATCAAAGGTCCCTGCTTCCTGAATGACCTCAAGGCCCAAGAGGCCCCAACACTGCTGTGCAAATTGGCAGTGCCAGAAGAGATGATCGACAGATTCTTCCACAGAAGGCAGGCAGAACTCACAGTTATATGACTGCAACACCATTTGCTTTCTTCTCAAAATATTCCTCGTGCTCAATCTATCTTTCATTAGAAGCCAGAAGAAGACCTTGTGCTTTGGTTGACATTTGAAGGCTGAATCAATAGGGTGATGACCAATAAGCTTCTTGTATGCTGCACTTGATTTGAACTTTGAGGCATTTCCAGGACCACTCGAGATATCCTTGTCACCTTCTTGTAGCTGAAGGTGTTGGGCATGCTCATGGATGGTTATGGACTGCTCATAAGCCACCTGGGACAGAGGTAAGGCAAAAATACTAAAAAAATCCTCCACATTAGAGGCACTCTGGACTGAGATGTTTTTATTTTTTGCAAAAGAGAATGCCTGAGGGAATTGCTCCATCAGTTTTTGTCCATTCCACTTGTCAGGCCAAAGAAAGCATGACATTCCATTCTTGACCTGAATCTTCATCATTTCTTTGAAAGGTTCTAAAAGCTTTAACACATCTCTCCACCAAATTGAACATTTCTTTGTTACACCTGGGAGCTTGCCATTCTTGTAATGTTTCTCCCAGACAATGTTTACCCAGGGGATGTCTCTCATGTTAAAGAATTTGTCTAGGTTCTTCATTAGGAGAGCCTGGTTCTGAAGCTCTAAGTCTATTATGCCCAGTCGCCAAAGGGTGCTTGGCCTAGCGGTTGAGACACTCGAGCGGCACTCCACAGGTCCTGAGTTCGAATCCCCGTGGGAGCGAATTTCAGGCTGTGGTTAAAAAAATCCCCTCATCGGCCCTGTATGCCAAAGCACCGGTTTAGAACCGGCCCAGGTCGGCCTGAGGACCGTGTATGGCCCAGGTAGGAGTCTCACGGGTTACGGGTCCTAGTGTCAGGGCAAGGCCGGGGTTCGGGGGTTTTCTCGGCCTGCGTGAGAAGGCCTTTCTTCTTAATTTAATGCCCGGGGGGGGCGGCTTGCCCCCTTGCAGGTCGAGTTTTTTTTATTATGCCCAGTCCCCCTTCTGCCTTGGTGCACACCATTTCCCAAGCAGCTTTTGGCTGACTCCTTCCATTCACATCACTCCTTCTCCATAAGCAATTTTTCCTGAATTTGTTTATCTGTTTGATGACTTCCTTTGGTAACTCCAAAGTGCACATGTAGTAAGTTGGCAAGGCAGAAAACACAGCATTAGTAATCTGCAACCTACCAGCCTGATTTAGCATTGAGGACACACCCCCAAGCCTTCTTTCACATTTGCTTATCAGGGGTGAGAAGTCAGCAATCTTTGGTTTGGTTGTCCCCAGTGGTATAGCCCCAGGTAAGTGAATGGCAGGGTTCCTTTTGAACAACTAAAGGTTCTTGCTAGAAGGTCTAGCTTTTCTTCTGACACATTTATGGTAACATCATAGACTTGTTATAGTTAACCTTAAGGCCAGTGGAGACAGAGAAATTTTGAAGCACAGTTTTCAGGAAAAACAACTGGCTAGCATCACCCTCCATGATGATCAGTGTATCATCAGTATACTGAACAATAGGAAACTCATTCTCATAAGTCATTGGAATTGGCAAAGAAAGCAACCCCATGTCTTTGGCTCGATTGACTAGGACCTGCAAGAAATCAACTGCCAGGACAAAAAGAAGGGGTGACAGGGGTCACCCTGTCTCACCCCTCTTCTACAGTGAAGTTTTTTCCCAGGCTTTCCAATTGAGCAGCACTGAAGATGTTCCTGAACTGAAATTTTTTTGCATCCAGTTGATCCACCTGTCCCCAAAGCCATGTGCCTCCATAATCTTGATCATAGCCTGATGCTCAATTTTATCAAAGGCTTTCTTAAAGTATAGTTTTAGAATGACTATCTCTTTTTTTTGAATGGTGACAAAGTGGATGTATTCAAAGTCCCATGCCAAGCAGTCTTCCTAAACTGATTTTGTGTAAACAAATGTGTGCTGCAAATGTTCTATATCCTTCTCCACTGTTTCTATGTCAAGTGTATATTTTCAGCACATATCATCTGTAAAATGTTCATATAACGGTTTATGGTCATTTTGAACCTTTTTAAATTCAGGTCATGAATGCAAAGTGAAGCCCTTTTTTACAAATAATTTGCTTGTATTTATGGATTATGCATTGCACTATAGCTGAATTTTTGTCTCCCCTTTCATTGATTTTTCGCTAGGTTCCAGCACTGTCAATTGAAGGAAATGACACAACAATCTGGGGAAGTGGGGAATGGTTGATGTTCCTCTCAGCTCAAAGCATGGCAGTTGGAACTATCATGGTTCGCTGGGTGACAAAGTACTCTGATCCAATTATGGCAACAGGATGGGTATATTATCCTCAGATGAGCAATCAATCCATGTTATGTCTTAGTTTGTGTCACATGCGCCAAAGCTCTGCCATGCTATGGTTAATTTAATTACTTCATTCTGCAGAATGTAATGTATATAGCATTTGTTCTTATTAGAGCAACTCTAAGAGAAGAGCTATTCATGTTATGTATCCTATATTTGGCTATTCTGGGAGAGAAAAGAGAGTCCAACAGCTATTGTATTTGGTTTGCTAAAATAGCAAGTCATCTATCCCGGAGTTCTCGCATGGTAAATATAGCTTGCATGTCCCGCTAGCCATATAATTTCCCGTACTAGAAAGACTGTTGGAGATTTTTGTTTTTTGCATGGTTTTCTATTTTAGTGGTTGGCTAAATCTTGAATTTAGCCATCTATTTTACCAACTCTCTTGGAGTTGCCCTTATAACTGCAAAGATATTGCATACACATGTAGTTCTAATAATATTTAGCCATGTAGTTCAAGGCGGATTTTCAGGTTTCCCATGCAGAATGAAGATTTTTTTTTTGAGGGGATGAAGATGTTTCCTTTAATGCATGTTGTTGAAATTTTCACCCTTTTATGGGATGATTTTAATGGTCCCTGCAATTAGTACCAAATCTAGCATTACCTCATTATAATACTAACATCAACATTATGGCAGCACATGATTATAGGTGGGCTCCCTTTGCTGGTTATATCTATCCTTAATCATGATCCTGCTCTGAGTGGCCATATTCAAGATCTTACATGGAGCGACATATTAGCACTTGGCTATACATCTATATTTGGCAGTGCTGTCAGCTACGGTGTATACTTCTACAATGCTACTAGGGGTATGATTGTTTCATACTAGTTCAATGCTATTTTCGTGATTCATTCTGAAAGGTATCCCACACAACTGTTCTTTGTCATTTTTTTCAGGTAGCTTAACCACACTTAGTTCTCTCACTTTCTTGACCCCCATGTTTGCATCGATTTTCGGGTAAGGTCTTTATGAGGAAGTTGTGCTGCCTGATTTTCAATTTTCACACAATGTTTTATCTTGACTCCTTGCCACCTCTTCGCTGTTCAGGTACCTGTACCTGGGTGAGACCTTCTCACCAGTACAGCTTGGTGGTGCGCTTCTTACACTGGTTGCCATCTACATGGTCAACTACAAAAGCATTATTGGTGAGAAATAAGAGGCTATCACATACTTGTGCGGTTTCTATCACATATGGGTGGTTGGGTGCTGCACGCAGCACCTATGGCCACTTATTGGGTTCATGAATCTGAAGATTAAGTACAATCGTGAAGACTCAGGCAAATTATTGGATTGGAGAGAGATGTGCTCTAGACTGAAAATGCAGAGTGGCACCAAACCAAACAGGTTCCATCAGTTCCTTCGACATTACTAGTAGATTTCCTGGTTATGTCATCGCATGCTTCTAGGTTAGCCAGCAGCCTTTTTCTCTGTTATGTGGCCCCCTCCCCCTCCTCAGCATTGTGCAATGGTCAGAGCATGAAAATAGTTGGAAGGAAGGGTCATTTGTATATATTTTGTATATATATGAATTGGCTCCATTTCAAATATATGCTAGATTTTTTGCGTGCCATGCACATCCTACCAGGTAGACAGGGATTCTTAAGAAAGTGGTTTCACACAGTATTCAAGTGATAATAAGTAGCGATTGTCGTGATTACTAAAGTGAAATAAGAGCTTTGAGATTACATAAATAAGTAAAATATAATCAATCAAATCTTATTAACATTTCTTGGCTCATCAATATCTGCAATTTAGAAAGTTCAATGCAAAACACATTAAAATTGAACATTGTTCAATCCACTAATAGTTGCAATTGCCTCCTTGGAGCATCATCATTTCTTTCCATTGGTTCGCTGTCATCTTCCAGGCTCTAGGTTAGAGTTTGCATTTTTGTACTCTTGATAGAGACCCCTGCATTGGCTTCCATTAAGAGAGGCAATTTAACTTGTGAAGAGTTGAGCATCTTAAGGACCAGTTTTTTTTGTTGGTCTTAACTACGTTAAAGATATCCCACATAGCAAGTTCTTTGAATTTTTCATGATTCACTCTAAATGGTATCCACCATTACTAGTTCTTTGTTAATTTTTTTTGGGTAGCTTAACCACACTTAGTTCTCTCAGTTTGTTGACCCCCATGTTTGCATCCATTTTCTTGTAAGATCCTTTGGAGCATGTTATGCTATCTAAATTTCAGTTTTCAGTTTTCACACAATGTTATCTTGGCTGTCCTTGGCACCTCCATCGTGTTCAGGTATTTGTATGAGACATGAGATGCTGCCTAGATGTGTGGGGCTATACGAGTTCCTGAAATTTATAGAACTTGCAGTGGATTATAGGACTGGAGGACTGGTCTAGACTGCCAGAAATCTGCTCTAACTAGATGTTTGGTACTAGGAATGGAGAGGGGTTATATCTATTTACTTAATATTACTACTTGTTACCAAGGGTTGTTGGATATGTAGTGAGTTCGTTTCTCCCAAAGTCTACAATGACAAATATAAGAACAAGTAGATTGGGGAAAATCATTCAAAGTCAACTTAACAAGAACAAACAAAGAAGACGTGTTTTGTTTATTGAAGTTCAGATTCACCTCCATAATTCATACTCTCTATAGAGGAGCTCCCAAGGGAGCCGTGTCTCTTCCAAGTTCCAACCACTTACCATCGCCAACGCCCGCGGGCCTGTGGAGGCTGGGGCCATGAGTATATATATACCTTGTATAGTACGAGTGTCGGTGGTTCAGCGCCTTGCTTCGTGGATTGTGTATCCTATCTCCTTGTCCATGATGGATTGTATTTGGTTTGATCAGCGATAAGTAACTACAGTTCACTAGTTCTGTTTATCTGTTACAGGAATAGTGCTTAACATGGGCGTGGCAGACTGTTCGATCTAATTTTCTAAAATTTCTAATTCGATATATTAATAAACGTGTTAATAGTGATCTAAAGTGTTGCACTTCATGTAGAAACGTTTTCTGATGAAAAGTCTGATGGTCAGATGATTTGTTTTCTAAATTGAAAGCACTAAAGCAAAGTTTGCATCAAGATCTTGAATCAAGAAATATTTTTTTCGATCATGACTTCACACGTATTTCATTAAGCATAAGGACTTTCGGCAGTCAAGTGCCCGCAGCCACCAGGGCCAGGCACGCCAACCACCGAGCGGGTGGGTGGGGGTGGGGGGTGGCCTCCACTAGATCCGGCCCCCAAAGGCACAGATCCGGGCGGACATCGCTAGCCCCAGCCGCCGGAGTGCAAGGCCCTGCCCCGGGGTAGTTGCCCCTGACGAGCTGCTGCCGAGAAACGTGGGAGGGAGGCGCTATCTCGCCAATCTAGCCCCCAAGGGCAAGGATGCAGCCAGCCGCCGCCATCCTCAGCCACCGGAGCCGCCATTGTCGCCGGAGAAGAAAGGTGCAGTGAGGGGGGGGGGGTTTGCAAAGGAGCAAGGGGTGGGAGGGAGAGGTGCGGAAGACGTCTTTTTGTGGGCCGCCACTGGTCGCACACCAAAGGACGGTGATGGCGGCTGGAGGAAGGCCGGAGGGGAAGGGGTAGTTCGGTGGCGACGCAGTCTCCACCCGAGTCGCCCGTTGGGGTCGCTCGGGGGTCGGGAGAGCTAGGTGGGTTTCACCAAATTAAAGCTTCCTGAATCAAGAAATACTTGGAAGTGGATTTTGAAAAAAACACTAAGGGTCTTCTTAGTTGGGTATCAATTTTTGTCCAACCAAAATAATGGCAAACCAAAACTTAGACTAATCAATCAAGGCCAAGGTTAGGGAAAAAATATATTTATGCATTTGGTTGGTTGCCAAAACAAAGACTTGCCAAATTTCTATTTTATATGTAGTTCAAAAACATTCAAGAGACTTGTCAAAACTTTGGCATAGAAATCGATAGTGCCAATTCTTTGGCAATAAATCAATTGACGACCACAAATTTGGCAATGCCATAATTTTGGTCTGGCAAAATTTAGATTCCAACCAAGTAGACCCTAAAGCTCTAAAATTTTAGTTGAGATAACAATAATAGCTATTTTACCAGTATTTTAGCTTCTTTAATACACTATCGCTTAATTCTTATGGACTAATATATGTTACAAGTTATCTCATTTAATAGTACTATATACTCTAACCATCATATATTAGAACATTAGATCACTGGGTCCTTAGGGTTTTGCTTGTCTAAGGGTCCTAGAAATTATTGAGACGGCCCTGTATAGCACAAAGCCACAAACTCCATGCCCAGAGAGGAGGAGCTGAAGTAATTAGTGAAGCGATGCGGACGCGCATTTGGAAGCTTGGCGGGACGCCAGAAGGGAGAAGATGCCGTGTGGCAGCGTGGACCGAGGAAAGAAGGCGGCGAAACGCCAGGAGGGAGAGGATGACGTGTGGCAGCGTGGACCGAGCGAGGAAAGAAGGCGGCGAAACGCCAGGAGGGAGAGAATGCCGTGTGGCAGTGTGGACCGACCGAGGAAAGATTGAAGGGAAAGAAGGGAAAGAAGGGGAGCCCGCGATCGACCTGGATAGAAAAAGATAGGAGTGCCGAGTGTATAACCCGGCCTATATAATATTAATAAGTAGCGTTACATACCACGAACATTATTTCATCATCACACAGCCAAACCAAAAGCACTCGCACAGCTGCAAGCTTCAAAGCTCTGGGAACTGCTGATCGGTTGCTCCATATTTGCGATACCTGATACCAATGGCAGCTTTCGGCATCTTCTGCCGCGTCCTGCTACTCGCCCTAACCGCTGCAGCACTCCCTCACCGCCGCTTCCCTCCAATCCATCGCCGCCGGCTCCTCCGCGACGGCATTGCGATACTCATGGTGCTAGGGGCCTCGGCTATCTTCCACGCCGTCACCGGTCCCGACGACGACGACGACAACACCGACGCCAGCCACGTCCTGGCTGCCGCGGGCTTCCTCATTTGGTTGGCCGGCGTTGGGCTGCTTCTGCTCGCGCTCACGCCCGGTCGCTTTCCAGGAGCGGCTGCACGTGCACGTTTCGCGGCTCAGCTCTTGGAAGCTGCGGCCGGGACCTTGTTCTAGCCGACGCACAGTTGCCCTGTTAAACTAAAAAATCGATGTCAGGCAGCCTTTCGAAGTTTCGATTATATTTTCCTCTTGTCCCTAGCTAGCTTTCTCTGCTACACGCCTACCACTGTTTTCTCATCTTCCTGTCTTTTCAGTTAAGAATCCTGTCTTTTCAGTTACCGTCCACTCTGCATGTATTGATGTCGTGCATAGAATTGCCTAGACTCGCTGTATTATTATTCCTCAGACGATATGTAAGTTTTCATGCTATTATTATTCTTTAGAAAATATATTGTTGTCGATAATTGCCCTTATACTACTCACCTTTTATACGCTATATGTGGCATACTGTTTTCATTTAATCGGTCATCTAATTTATCCAATTTTAAATGTTCGTTTTATCTGTTTAATTAGTCATTTTTATTGAATAATACCTAAATACTATTTACCATTTAGTGTTTAGAATAATACTGATTAATAATGACCTATTTTCTTCGTCCCATTTGATTTAATTTTGTTTAAAAAAATTGCATTGTACTACGTTAAGTCTACTTGCAAGTCCTACTTTGTACGCTGACCCGTCGGACATGTATGTCTTCCGACCGACGTGTACATCAGTACATATGCACGCTTTTTCCGCAACAGTCTCGTGCTTGTGCAAACATTTGGGGGAATAAATACTGTAATAACAGAGGAATCTTATCTTTTTTTTTTTGTTTTTGAGAAACAGAGGAATCTTATCTGATGGAGTAATATAATTTGGCAACACACACACGGCACACGGGCCCGGCCCACCGTCGACCACTAACACACGGGAACTCCAGTGAGTTGGGCCGCGTCGTGGACACGGAAAACGGACACACATATGGAAACGGTAGGCCTGATTTGAGAGCCCTCCTATTTTCTTTAAAGCCAAATAAGGGCCCTGTTGGACCCTATGTTTTTAGGCCCACCTCTCAAAAACGAGTTTGAGGGTCCAAGTAGGGGCGTACATTAGATTAATTTCGCGAATGTCTGTTTGGAGACACATCTAATAAAATTGGAACGTTAACAAGACTAGCAGAGATGCACGTGCGACACGCACGTGCGTAGAAAATATATGACGGTTGTGTTTGCCATTTTCTAGTTTGATTTTCATTATCTTCTAGTATCAAGTGTGGTTTGCACATGTTTAAGGTTGTGATAGACTACATCCTATATATATTAGAGAAAAAATTAAAATACCCTTAAAAAGAGAGAGAAAATTAAGATTGTTAGATACTTGAAGTTGTGGTTTTAATTATTTTATACTTACCTATCCATAACACTAAGGTGAGCATATTTATTATATGTTTGTTAATTTACCCAAGTTGAGCTGATTGAAGTGGAATTGTCTCAACTTCAAATGGTTGTTCCTCTTGAGCCAAAACGTTTTCATCTGTTGCATCAATATATACTTCCTCCGAATCTAGTTAATTACAATAAAATCTTGATAAGAATAAAAGAATGTTACTAAAACACAACAAACTCAAAATATACCACGACCATTTTTGCTGGTGACCACAGATAAAGAATGTTACTCATACACAATAAACTCGAAGTAAACCTGGGTCCCCTATGGTCGTTTGTCAATGCCAACATGACTATGATCCCCATGTGCATATGTTGAGATATTATCCTTGTCCAATATAATTGGCGTTGGCCCATCTTAGAGTAATTAGTACCTACAAATCATTCATACACATCACACATGGACAAATAAATTGAACACCAATACAACATGTCTTGATTACATGTGTGCAAAATGATTATTAGACATTACATATGAACAAACAAATTGAGCACTCGTAATATTTATGAAATTTTTACGTACCTGGTGTTTGTGTTGATTCGTTGGTGTCTGATAGCTTACAAGATCTTTGGGTCATGTAGATATATGCTGCCAACATACAACATAGTCGACTTTGCACTGATGATGCCATTTAGATTATCCGGTTGAACCTTGTTCCTTTCCCGTTATTCATGTCGTTTCCTATTCATCTCGTCTCTATGTACATCGTTCATCTCAGTTTGCCTTTTATGTTGTTGGTTCGGCTGTTCCCACAGGTGTATATAAAGCACACCATTAAGTCTGTTTACATAGGATGCATCTTATGATATACTTGGGCACCTTTTAACTTAGTTAATTCAGATAGAATGCAGCTAAATATTTAGTGTCATCTTGGGCTTGGAGCGCAGATGGAATTTTATTGGAATTTTAGTACTGCAAGATGGAAATAACAGATGGCTAACTTGATTTGCTAGGTGTTTCAGTCAGAGAAGCAATGCATCATGTATGCTTCATTAGAAGATGACTTCGGTTTTTTGACAGGGCATATCACAGCCATTGACCCGTGACACATAGGATAATAAATATATTCAGTTGCACGGTTGCATTTGCATTGGCATCAGGCACCACCGAGCAAACCAAGCCAATAGCAGATCGCCAAGGCCGGAACTGATCTGCGATCATCAAAGAAAAGTGCAAAATAAGCAACATCACACGACGCCACACGGGTGCGTGATAGATGGCCTCCGTCTCAATCCTATCCAGCATCGCACAGTCCATGCGCAATTGCGCACGACGGCCGGGAGATGTCTAGGACGTACGACGTAACTTCGAGTGCGTGTGACAGGGATAGCCTCGGTCCTGAATCCTGTCTAGCGTGCTCACTACTGGATTCGTCACCTTTGTCGAGTACCGGCCACACTCGGTAAAGGCATCTTTATCGTCGGTAAAGGTTTTGCCGAGTGTGGCTCTCGGCAAAGCCCACTCGGCAAAGAATTAGTCGGCAAAAGAGTCTTTGTCGAGTGCCACCTGGCAGGCACTCGGCAAAGGCTTTGCCGAGTGTCACGCCAGCACTCAGCAAAGATAACGGGCGACGTCAATCTGACGGCACCCTTTGCCGAGTGTGACGTGGCAGACACTCAGTAAAGATATTTTATTTTATTTATTTTTAAAAAAACTATTTACTGAGTGCCACGCCTGGCACTCAGCAAAGATTTTTTATTTTTTTTAAAAATTGTTTGCCGAGTGCTGGCGCTCGGCAAAGGTATGGTCTCTTTGCCGAGTGCCATGTCAGCACTCGGCAAAGCTGGGCTCTGCTGGAAAAAATGCCCAGCTTTGCCGAGTGCTGGCACTCGGCAAAGCTGAATTTTTTTTCTATTTTTTTGCATTCCAGACATGCAATTTCACATATATTCACGACAATAGACTAGAACATCACATAAAAATCACATTTCATCATCAAATGACGTCTCAACACGAATTCATACATAAAGGTCTTCAAATTCATCTGTTACATCGATACAAATTTATAACATGTCCAAAAGAACGATAAGTTCATCGATACAAGTCCACAAGCGGGTAGTAGAGGTACCTAGCTCGACCCGGCATCCCCAGGGGCCCCAGAGCCCCCACCTTGCTCCCACGGAGACCACCCTGACCGCGGCGCCGACTGGAACGTCCAGTAGGGTGGCGGAAGCAGAGGGCCGCTTGCAGGCCCGGAGTGCCCCTGCTGCGTCGGTGGAGGAGGAGCGGTACCTGGCCACGTAAACCCCTGAGTTGGGAAGGTCAGGCCCAGTGGAGGGTTGGCGTCTGCAAGAGTCGGGTTTGAACCCGCCGACTGTTCCTGCACAAAGGCTAAGTGATCTCATTAGTACCTGCAGGATGGCTGCACAAGCTAAAGCAACAGGCGATATACTCACCGGAGTCCCTATAGGAGTAGGCACAGGAATAGGTGGTGGAGCGAAGATCGAGGCAGGGAGCTCGGCCTGCTGCACTCCCGAGATCTGAAGGGTCCGGAAGTAGCCGATAAAGTCCTGCATCTGACGCTGGTAGTGCTTGTAACACTCTGGTGTTAAGCATGCATAATCAATTGCATTCTTAAGCATAAGCATCTTTATGCATAGCATTAATGAAAAGAGTGATTGTCATTTCATGTATCATGCTTGATTATTCAAATTTTGCTTGCCTTTCATATGAAGTGCATATGTGGTATGAGTGTTTGGTGTTGGATGACCTCTAGGGTAACCTAGACATGTTTAGGACACCAAATGAACCTAGGTTTATGTTCATGGTTTTGGCTAATTAAGCTTTGTTGTCATGGTTGACCAAGGTGGACCATTAGAGTAGTTTTGTTTGACTGATTTGGAAGTGGTAGCTAGAGTGCTTGCATGTGTGTGTGCCCTAAATGAAGTTTGTAGAGAATTTTATAAGGAACAAAAGTTGTTTTTACCACTTTTCATAAAAATGCTTGGAAGGTGTTCAAAAATGTTGAAAAAGGGCAAAAATTGGAGGCTGATTTTCCATTTTGGGAATTTTTAAAAGGTATTTTATTTGGATTTTTGTAATTCAAAATCTAGGCAGAATCTGGTAAAACTCCTTTAAGATGAAATGTTCTACTCTTCAAAAGCTACATTTAATCTATTTTGAGTTTTTGCTAATTCGACTTAATTTAAGAGTTATTAAGCAGTAAAGTTTGTTCTGAATTAGTGAAAATAGCTTTTCGGTGGCGGTTGGTTCCTGGCCGTCAGGGAAATCCCTGACCAGGAAAACGCCGTGGCCGCCCGCGGCAGCATGCGTCGGCCGCGTGGCGCTCGGGGTCTGCCGAGGCCGGGCTGTTTTGGCCGCGTGGGGCGTCGTCCGAACGCGGTCACTCCTCCACTCGCCCGAGCCCTCGCTCTCTCTCCCTCGGCCCCTCTCATTTTCTTCTCTGCTCGCCGCCGCGTCGCCCGAGCCCGCCTCGTCGCCGTTCCAAAATTCGCCACCATCCACCGTGCATTCTCTCGATTGACCCCGCAATCGAGTGCGCCCGAGCCCGCTCCACCTTCCTCCACCCTCTCCTCGGCCGGTTGCTCCAAGGTATACTCGAATCGAAGCGTTTTCTCCCCGGCCGCCATTGCCGCACCTCGGCTTCACCGTGGTCCCGCCGCTCTGGCCATCCTCCCTCGCCATTAGGGTGCAAATCAGACGCGTCGTGGTAGATAGCTGCTAGGACGATGCTCAATGGCCTCGATTAGGGTTTCATGGGGTCGGATTCCGTCGGGCCGCCGCTCGGAGTGCCGCCGCTCCGCCGCGCTCGAGCTCCGACCACCTCCAGCCGCTCCCTCCCATCTTGAGTACCCTCGATGGATGCGCGCTGCTCTCCTCTCTCTTCTCCGCCGGTTGGTGACGCCGGAGCGCCGCCGGGACGGCCGGCCGAGCCTCACCGCCGACGAGGACCTTCGGGGTAGAATTTAGGAAACCCTAAGGTTCTCGGTGTAAATCTGCCAGACACAGTGATTTACTTAATAGGGCTTGGTTAGTTTCTGGAAAGGTCAGGGTCCTCGGTGTAAAGTGGTTTTCCTTTTTCTTTTTCAGAATAGATTTCAGATTTCAGTTTAAACTTTGAAAATTCATAACTTGCTCATTTTTCATCCAAATGAGTTGGTTCAACTTGCAGTATTTTTCTTATGAGATGATCTATGCAGAAAAAATATGAAATGTGGAATTTGTGAAACTTTTCTGTATAGCTTTATTTATCTCTATTAATTGTATTTATCTTAGGAAATGCATAACTAATTCTCTGTTGCTCAGAAAAATGTGAGACCAAGTTTGCTAGTCTTCTTATGTCATGCTCTATCTGTGAAAAATATTATTAGGCTATGTCATATGTAAATTTTGCTATGTCTAGTTTTGTTGCCTATTTTCATGTGAGGATAAATAATTCATAATAAATAATGTATAAGGAATTTGTGCATGAAACTTTTTGGAGGGTGTTTTTATGTCAATCTAGAGCTAATTATGTTCTGAGATCTGTTGTTTGATATACTTTTATGTACAAAGTATTTTATGCCCCTGGAATTGTGCTGCCTTGTCATTTTTGTGCAGGATAAAGTACTTACTGTTTTGACTTGAAATTTTTATGGTAGTCTTTATTTGGTATGATTAAGCTTCTGTAATTTTTACAGAATTTTCTGAGTAGTCTAAGGTCATGTTGTAGTTATACCCTGATTTCTTTTATTTATAAATAATGCTTTAGGGTTATCATTTCATGTGTGTAAAAATGCTTTTTGTGCTATTCATGATATGTATGATCTTCTGTTGGTTGTGGTTCAGTAGAGTGTAGGGTGCAAAATAATGGTTGTTTATAATTCCTTATAGTGTGCGAGTAAATTTTAATGCGAGGCCTTTTTGGAGATTTATCGGTAGAAGAGAATGCAGATGACATGTGCTTATCATACATGTTTCAAATATCATATCATTTATCTTAAGTTGAGCATTCATTTACCATCACCATCAGCATTGTATTTATATGTATGCACGGTATTCATACGCACTATGCATCATACAGGATCGTCAGAGCTCGCGACGGTAGTTTCCGGAGCACCAGGAGAGGAAAGCCAACAGGAAGCTTTGGTTCGGGAAGCAGCAGCTGAAGAGGATCCCGAAGCTGATCTTCCGGAGTGTCCTGACCATCAGCCAAGCGCTTTCCTGAAAGGCAAGCCCCGGAGCATTCTCCCTGTGGTTTGCAAAATATCTAACTTGAGTCTTTTACTTGTTTGCTGCATTAAGTTATAGGCGTTGTTTTATACCGTTGCTGCATTACTTATATTCCTTGCCACTATTTATACTTCCACCCTGTTAGGTTCAGGTACGATTATTTGCTTAGCCCTGCTTAACTAGATCGGTAGAAGTCGGGTGATTTCCTGTCATCCGCGAGTTATAGGTGGTAACTCGGATGGTTGAATACATTGTTATCTTGGATAACCATGTGGAGATAATAAATCGAGACCGGACGGGATTGGAGTTGAGAATGAACTGGAGGTTCAATGTGGTTTATCCCATCTGTGTCGAACTAGGACCCCGTCCGTTGTACGTCCTCAATTCATATTGAATTTATGCCTCACATTTAGCTGGAAGGATAAGTCGTTCCGACCGCGAAGCCTAATTTTGATTTGGGCCGGGAGTCGACCTGCTGTACGCATCGCATTGGTGAAGATGGGGGACCACGGGTTACGCGGTTGTAAGGCCTGAATATAGCATGGTGCGCCCTGCTGGCAGCCGGACGGTGCCCGGATGTGATGGTACCTGTTGATCTCGTGTTTTTCCTGAATTGGATGTCGGTGACCTGTAGCTCACCGTGGCTGGTGAGTGTGGTTTGTGTGAGGAGTACCCGCCAGCTGGTTAGTAATCGATTATAATCGCCATCGTTCCTGGACAGTGAACACTTGACTTGAGCAGCGGCATCGTAGTAAGAATTTGAACAAGAGGTGAGATGGTTGAGCTGTTGAGACTGAAAGATACTCAACCGGAATTGGTTACTTGCTGTTGAATAATCATTACCATGCTTGTTTAGTACAGGTGCTAATGTAGCATGATAAGGTTAATCAGATTAAAATACATTGCTAGAAGGTTCTTATTAATTGTTTCTTAATGCAAGCTTTTCCGCAATTTAAATGAGTCAGCTATCCTACTTATACAGCCTTGCATACTCCTTGGAGTC
>CM041629.1:48243689-48264367 GCA_023333625.1 Bothriochloa decipiens
GTCACTCTTCTCGACTTGATGCTTTTGCTGGATGTGAACCAAGGACCCGGCACTGTATTTCAAATGTGTGTGTGTGGTATTTGAACTTAAATCGCTTCCGCTTTTATTTGAATTTGAACTTAGTTTGTAATAACTCTATTTCGTACTCCGATGATGTTTTAAACTATGTGCGAACTGTGTACTTGTGAATGGAATCGCTAAACTATTACGATCTTGGTCGTGCCGAAAAAGTTTAAAATCCTTCGAGATTTCACGGACTACCGGGTTTATTAGGTCTCAATCATATGATTTGCTGAAATAATGGCGGATTATGTGCTTGTGCTCTAATAAATTGGTCGGTTCTGTTATAGCTGGTATCGGAGCCGACCCTTGCGGTTTTATGGGCGCGTGTGTCAGTTGCGCAGGCATGGTGTGCATGGCTGGTGTGGATCCGGAGTGGTCACACAGCATGACACATGCATTGGCACTAGACACACGGACGTGGCCAAGAGGGTACGTTCCTGGCCTGGGGTTGACCGACGAGGACGTCGGTCTCCTAAGGGGGTGAGTATGTAACACTTCGGCTCAGGGCTTAATAGGATTAATAGGATACTCATACCAACAAGTTGCAACTTCTTTTCCGGAAGCTCATCACTAAAGAACTCCGAGGTTAAGCGTGCTTGGCCTGGAGAAATTTAGGGATGGGTGACCGGCCGGGAAGTCTTTCCGGGTGCGCACGAGTGAGGACAAAGTGCACAGAAAAGACTAGTGTTGGTCTGTGAGGGCAGTTTATGTCCTAGATAAGCGGCCAGATGTAAGCGGGCCCGGCCTCGAGGAGGCGGGACGTTACAGTGCTGCATGATAGCCGCCAGCTGCCGCTGATGGGCCACCACCTGGGCCTCCTGGTTCTCCTGCAACTGTGCGATCTGGGCCTGTAATATTACACCCGCAAGGTTGATGGTATGTGAAGGCAAGATACATGTGTGAAATGAGTAAACGGACGAATAAAACTGCACTTACCTGAAATGCCGAGAATATCTGCGCGTTGCTCGGCTGTCGAGGCGCTATGGGGATGTCGGAGGAGCTCCTGGTCCCGTCTCATCAAATCTGGCTCAGCGTGGGAACAGAGGACGACTCGATGGCGTTGTTGGCCATCCAGTACCGGCCGTGCTGCTTCCCTCCTCCCAACCTCATCAAAAGGTCTATGTCCAGGGGGTCCGTGGCGGGGTCGAACGTCTCCCCATGGTGCTGGCTAGCCGTGGAGATGTACTCGATGAGCTTGGGGTAGACGCTCGCATTAGTGTACGTGTCGGGCCCGTCCGTCGGGTCGTAGACGTTGTCCACCGCGGTCGTTTTGCCCTTGTGAGCAAGGGCGTACCCCGTGAACTCGTTGACGACCTGCCCACCATGCGATTGGGTCTGCGAGGAAAACACAAATATGGTTACAAGTAATGACAATTTAGCGCTAAAATAAATAGATCAACAGAAGCATACCCATCTTTCCATGAACAATGGGAGGGACTGGTTCCCTTGGTGGTGTGGTGCCCCTCGCATCTGTAGGCGGCGCTCCCGATGTTCTCTGCACCTCTGGCATGCCGCGTCCGTGGTCCACTCATGCACAATGGCCGCCCAGCAGTCCCGGTACTTGTTGCACCACTCCGGACACATCTGCATGATATCAAGTATTTGACATGCCAGAAGATGAATTGAATGTTTCATGGAAGAAATCTGAATGAATATTTCCTACTTAATTACCTGCATGTATTGCGCCTCGGTGAGGTCGGTCTCCCTCTAGAGTAGCATCTCCCTGACTTGCGGCTTCTTCACCACCTGGCCAAGCACGTCGGCATAGTAGGTGATGACGCACTGGAGATGCACCTCGTGGTACAGGTCCTTGAGACAATCTTTGCAGACCGCCTCCTGCACTCACGCTGCATGCTGCTCTCTTCCCTCCTCGCACGTGAAGAAGTCCTGCACACAGAACTCACACAGAACTCATCATTGTTTTAAGAACGTCCAACGAATGTGTAGTATTGAGAAATGTGGTACGATGAAAAGACTCACCTAGAACTCCCTCTTGATCTTCGCCGCCAAGGTTTCGTCGTTGGAGTCCGTGACGTTGGAGAAGTGCTCCCACCTCATGGGCGCCTGTACCTCACCCTTGTGGGTGACCAAGCCAGGGTAGTACTCCCTAATTAGCAGGCCCTGGATGCCATTGATATGGCGTGAACCGCTCCCTCCGCTCACAAACGTTTCGATTTTTAACATGTCATATGAACAAGTAGTGAAATCAACAATGGATACTTACGTCTCATCCACGGGTCGAATCACCGGGCGGCGGGAATGGAGCAGTCGTGGGTCAGGGAGAGACGAGGGCCCGCGCTGGTACGGCTTGCTCGAACCTGAGGAAGCCATCTCGCCTGGTGTCGGCTCACCCCCGTCGTCGTTGTCGTCGTCGTCGCCACCGCCGCCGCCGTCACTGGTCGTCGTTGTCGTCGTGCCCCCTTGCGGGGCCTCCTGGAACTGCAGCCTCCTCGTCGACGTGCGATGTCCACTGGGGGGCATCCCCCCTACTGGTCGACGACTCCACCAACACCACCTCCTCGTCATCGTCGACGATCGCCTGCTCCTCGTTGCAGATCTGGTACTGTGAGCGGACCTTTCATTGCGGCCGCTGCCGCCTTCCACCCGGCATTTTATCGAGTGCCTGCAGTGATAAAGATTAAAATAGTTAGCATAAATAAATGATAAGTACTTGTAAAGAAACATAATTGCAAGGTAATAATAATAACAATATAGTATTACATGAATTAGAAATTATCTCCGCAAACGGCAATATGGTTGGCGTGTAGTCGTCATCACTATTGTCGTCATCACTATCAATATTGTTGAGCTCTCTTAACAATCGGGCATTATCTCCATCGTCATCATCATCTACATCGTCCTCAATAACTCCATCACGCACCATCTGCCATCGCTCAATTATTCGTAAGTCTTAGCATCCTGCACCTCATCACCCTCGTCCTCATCGATGTCGTTATCTACTTCCATGCCCATCAGCGAAAGAATGTCTATCTCTAAACTCTCTTCTAGCCCCTCAGGTTGATAGAACTCATCCGTGTTTGGGTCAAAGTTGTAATCATCATCGTTTGGGACAGCTTTACCGTGCGGCGATACCAAGTGCACAAGGCTCTAACCCGCAAGCTTCTCATCTTTTTGGCATGCCCATGGGAGGTAATAAACTTGCGTGGCGTCTCAGTTAGCCATAATATAGACATCGTCTCCTTTATAGTTGAAATCCTGTCGAATTTCGACTTGCCCAATCTTAAGGTCTTTTTTCGTGACATCAGGATCGAACCAATGGTATTTGAATACCACTGGCTTAAAAGCTTTGGCACCCAAAAGTTTAAGCTCGTATATCTCTTCGACTATGCCGTAATAGTACTTCTCATTCGTGCCGGGCGTACAAACTCCACAGCACGTGGTTTTTAGGTTATGCCAACTCTCCTCGTAGCTTCTTGTGCGAAAGCGATAGCCATTCACATTATAAACGGTGAATGACTTGACCCTACAGGAGAAGCCACCACCCATCTGTTTCAATTCATCACTCATTTCCACATCCGACTGGGCCTGCAAGGTCAGGACAGGTAGATCGTTACATTACTCGCTCCTAGGAGCAAAGTGGAATCTCAAAGTTGGAACGAGATTACTTGGATGGTACCTTTGTACAGAACCAGGAAATAAAATCGAGCACACCATGTCTAAGAAGATGGTCTTCTTCTTGCTCGGTAGGAGCCCTATTGCCTCTCCAGTGTTCATTAATATATTCCCTAAAAAACAAAAGACAAGGGGATCGGATCGATAGGTGGAGGATAGTGACGGCGTATGTAACAAGCTCATTGAGAACTTACTTCTGATAAGAAATGCATTCATCAAGGTTCAACAACAAGTAGCTCATGATAGTGCGCTACTCATCATGGGTCAATTTCTTGTTGGTACCTGCGCTTCCTCTTTCAAGATCCCCTTGGAAAAGGCTGAGGTTCAATGAGTTCTCGTCGGCGTTATAACGAGGGGTTGGATTATGCACGCTGAAAAGTTTCTCAGTATAGTACGTCTATGTTCCAAATTATAGTTCACTTTGATCTTTTTGGTGCATACATTTTGCTATGTATCTAGACATATTATTTATCTAGGTACATAGCAAAATACATGCATCAAAAAAGTTAAAGTAAACTACAATTTGAAACGGAGGGAGTACTCGGCTAACCGTTCTGAACATTTGGAGTTACCAACTATGAAGATGACTTATTATTGGATTGCCAAAATCCATCTGATCAGGTAACCTAGGAACGGCATTTATTTCTCTATGCTCTTATAGCCCTTTTGATTTGATATGTCAAAAACCTAAGATAGTCTATTTTTATGAACTATGTGAACAACATTTATTACAATGCCATACCTACGAGTATCAAAAACCTATACATTTCAGACAGCCTATTATGTGACTGATGTGTAGAGATGCAACAACATTTGTTACAATGCCATACCTACAACCTAAAACATATACACTGAAATTAGATGATGTTAAATTTTGGGGAGTGGAAATATGAAACTGCGGGATGAAGCAAGGATCAAGACACATATCTTCTCTTGTGCTGTGCCCTGCTTCCAAGCAGACTTCTTGAGCACCTGAAGCAAATTCAATAAACGAATCAAACCCATGCATCAAGGTGTGAAATCAGGAAAATACCAGCCAAACAAGAGGTGACGCATGGACTTGAATTCATGTTTGCACTGCATATTTGAAAAATTGAAGAAAAAAAAAAGAGTAAGCCGAATGGTCGGTTGTGGACAGCCATGTTCTTCACAAAAGTATGCCCTATGTACAACTGGGACTTTGGCCAATCAAGATGATCTAGGATAGCATTCAAAGACCCTTCTAGGCACAAATTCTCTTCCAGATGTCATTTCCGCATCCAAGGCTATAATTTGGAAACTATATACTCCTATCATCCTCGGAGCACGCTTTGTCAAAATGACAGGCTTACTTGAACAATTCTGATATACTAACTTCTGAATACCATCAAATTTAAGGTCACAAATCTCTAATCTGCAAGGTAAAAGCAAGTGGGTTTTAATTTAAGGCCAACCATCTTCCATGACCAGCCAAGCAAAGAAAAAATAACAATAGTTCTCTGAACCTGAAAGTTCATCGAGCTGCTGCAATTTAAATTTTGAACACACTTCCTCATGGAGCTCCAAAAATAAACCTGCACGTTGGAAGATAATTGCGTTGCTGAAAGAGAAGCCCACCAGAACTGGACAAACACGACGCCTATTGGAGGACTCGGGTCGGGACTCTGGATGGACGACATGGGGCGATGTGGGTACGAGAGCGGGTAGGAAATTTTTTTGTTGACAAAAGAAACGGTGAGAGAAACATTTTATATGGAATCTTACATTTTACGGGGTGGTCCACTTGTAAGGAGGTAAAAATGTTTAATGTCTCTTAGATTAAGATTTTAAATTAAATCCAATGGCTAAAACATAGGGTGAGTATAAATTTTAAGGTGACGTGTATTTTTTAATTTCTTCGCTCTTTTATAGTATATATTAGTATGGACCTTATTGGAGGATGACATGAAAAAGTTGAGAAATGGTTCATTTTTTTCGAACTTACCCTTTTTAATTTGATTCGAATTTGCAGTATTCACAATGAAGCCCTCACAGTATGCTTAGTCGTTCGTGCTCTCGTGTCTGATGTCGATAAAACTGCCATGTACAAAATATCAACACTCATTTGGTGTATAAAGTTACTACTAGTTCTATTTAGTATTTTTTGTTCAAAAAAAAAATTCTATTTAGTATTTTTTTTGCAGAGCTTAGCAAAGATCACAGGATGTGCATTGTGCTGTCTGTTTCTGTAATTCATTCGTTTTCAACTTTGCAGACACTGTATCTTAGGGACCAACGAGGCACTGACAGAAATCTTTACACAAATCTAGTCATGCTACAAAAACTAACATTTCTTTTGTTTCATCAGACTTCGCTTCTTTGCTCTAAACAGTAATATTCGTCGTACTGAATCCAAAATTTAGTATTGGGTTTCCTACGAAGGAAACTATGCAGCTGTCTTGCTCTTCTAGATTTTTCCTATTTGAAGCGAAACTCAATAATACAGCGATCATAATGAAACATGTGCGTACAACTGCCTTACTTGCAGATGAGAATGAAATTGTCATCAGCATATTGAGGTCCAACTGGAGTCTTCCTAAAGCAGTTTCATCCTGGACGACTTACATTCTCGAGGGCACTAAAGATCACAAGCAACAGCTACAATATGGATCCAACCACACATTGGATACCAAATTAGTTGCAAAACTTCTGTACAGATCAGTTACATCTTCTGCCAAGAAACAGAAAACCTTCCCGAGTGCCGACATTTTTGGTATTCGCTGCAGTAAACTCAAGTATAAATTATCCTGCCATTGTTAGACTCACTTTACGAGCGCACTGTACTGTAAACGTTTCGCTACCGTTGTTGGTGATGTAAGTAACATTAGTTGCTTCAAACTGAACCCATGTCGTTCTTTCCAAGTTACTCCAGATCAGTGGTTCACATGGGGTGAGTGATGAAGAAGTTAAAGTCATGGTGCTGGACTCCAAGCTGCTTCAACCACGAGTCCGCTGCACCGAAGAGGACGTTCATCTTTATATTATCTCCTGTTATGGGGTTGGTCCAGAGGGAACCTTGTATCTTGTGTGCTGCGAGGCCAAATGGAGGTAGTGATACGGTGTTGCTCTTTTTATCCATATGGCCATTTTGTTTGCCGTTGGCAACTGGATGGCAACAATCATTGGTCATGGTTTCAAGCCCGTGATCTGTAAGAAACATAACACATGTTACTGTGGTTTGGAAACAGTAATAAGGTCATCACTGGTGCAGCTGAAATTAAGGATATGATGCATTATCAAATAACTGCCGGAAAGTCAATTTCTTAACATACAAAGCATAGTCAAGTTCAAAGATCTGGATTGATTTGGACTCTAATATCATCATTTGTTTTCTTAGGAAGGACAGCTGGTGAACCTAGGTGCTTTTGCACATATCGCAATCCAAGCAAGTTTTCTCCGAAGATGTGTCTATGAACAACTCTCCACCTTGTTATGCATATTTTTAGTCTTCAAGGAACAACTGCATGTCTAAGAATAAATAATAAAGTCATGGAACATGACAACGCAGTCTCTTTCCTTCTCTTTACTGGGCAAAGAACTGCTGCCACCAACTTTTTGCTTAAGTCGTTTCCTTAACTATACACTTAAAAGCTAAGACATGAAGCCTTTTGAAACCAACATTGACAAACTGGATGCAAAATAGCAAGCCAAACAAAGCCTTGAAGGAAACTCTCATATTGTAAGCTAAGCCATTGATTGATCTCTAAGAATAGTGTGGCATACCGACTGGTATTGCAGTATAAAGCAAATCAGTTAACTGAAGCATCAGTTACACCTTTTTCCAAATATAGAGTTCATTGTTTGAAAACTAAAGACCACTCAACCAACCAGTTATAAGAATTAGAAAGCAACAGTTTTAAATTCCTTTGTTCTGGTTTAGGCCACCAGATTGTCATTCCTCTTTCTTACTGTACATTAAGCTATACAGCGGTGGCTCAGGGAAATCTTTTCTAAGGTACACAGACATGAGAAATACTCTTTCCTGTGAATGATAATAATGTTGCAATGCATATCATGTGATTTGAGCTTGAGCAAATGGCAACTTTTTCACTCATTAAGCCCTAATGGTTTATACGCAAATAAGTTCTGAGTTTCTGATTCACAACAGAACAGAAGTACTAGAAGACTAGATGTTTATCAGAATACTGCGCTAGACTCTTCCATGTACAACTGAGCTTGAAATTTCGACCAATATGCCAACACAAATATTCTAAGCGTCATAAAAGGGAACTCAACTCGAGGCCCTAAAAAACATGAAGATTGTTGATAACAATTTCAACGGTTATACATGTCTGTGTGGCATTGGTACAGAAGCCTATTAGAATAATCAAATTATCATGCCGTAAGATTTTTTCAAAATAGTAGAGTTTAGTGTCTGATAATCTGATGTGCAAGAGACATGCCTTGAAACAATATATGGAGGAAAACACATACCTTGAAACGAGGAGGAAATGGTATGGTAAGTTAGGAAGCACGCAGATAAATCTTTCACACTGCGCTGGTAAGGAATGTGATATATAGGGTACCTAGTTAAAGTAGCAGACGTGAATGATAATTTAACTGCTATCATCACTGAAAATAAATCAACCAATAATCGATTTCTGAACCTAGAAATAATGGTTACTATTTAGAAACAAAAGATCATGGAAGCACTCAATTCTGTGATGAAACAGCTATAAAGCACAGGTTTAGTGCGGCACACAACTGCTTCAGTCAATCTATATAAAACTAATTGCAAAGAGGAAAGCTAAAGAAGAGTGATCTTGTTTACAAAACTACTAGATAATATAACTATTTCATCAACTATTTTTTGTTCTTTCAGAAGAAAAGAGCATAAGCAGTGGTCATACCAGGCAACTGACATCCAGCTAACAGGCGAAAGGTCAGAACTCTTCAGTGATGTCAATCCAGGAAATCCCTGGGATAGTTCATAAACCTAGAAAGGGCAATGGTCATGTAAGAAAATCGATCCATACCACACTGGAGATAAGGTCACAGCAAAACCCATAGAAATTCTTTTTCTAAAAAAAGCCCATAGAAAATTCACCTTGTCAATGAGCGGGACTCTTCCATAAGGTGAACCTACTTCAAAGAACTCAAAGTACAGGTGCCCTGGACGCTTCCTATTGGACCAAAAGACATCACAGTTCAACAGTGATTCATCAGAGGTCGAACTCCAGGATCTTGACATCTTCTCGTTGTCGTCATCATCACTCCAGAAATCGCCATTATCTTCGCCAAAGCTCCTGCAGGAAACAGAGAATTGGATTGGCCTACAGCTCGAAATCACCATGACCGAACTCGAAATTTGCCCCCTTGTACAAGGATCTCGCCGGTACCTGGATGCAGTCAGGGCCTTGTTGGTGTACAGCTGCATCCCTGACAGGTATGGAACATAGTACTGAACCACTCGCTCCCCTCCTGGGAGCTGCACCGTAGCTCCGGCGCCGTACGCGCTCCACTCGTAGTACTGCTCCCAGAGGTCGGCAAGATTGAAGTACTCGACGCTGTCCATCTCAGCGTGGTGCCAGGCATCGGTCGGCAATCGTCCATTCGTCTGGACCAAAACCAACAACGACTCACTTTCAGATAGGAAGAGGGTAGTACTAACTCTCGGCCCTACTACATATGATCCGTCACCCAACCCAAGAAGCATTAATGGAACAGTTGAAGAGCCGGCGAAATTGACACGAGGGAAACCGAATTCAAGATGGCAGATTGGCAGGAATCACCGCGGCGTGCATCGCAACTTTCTCCAGCTAGTAAACAATCATATTGACTTGGTACTATGTGCAAACAACCCTCCAAATAGTCAAGGAAAAGAAGAAAAGTGCTAGCGTTTGTTACCAGCAATTTGACATGAGCAAGGCATTTACCGTCAGAAAACGCAGAACGATGCATCTCAGCAAAAATAAATAAATAAATAAAATAAAATTGAGCCGTAATAACTAACGGGTAAAAGAAAGCCCATCTTTTCCACCCCCACCACCACACTAAGCGGTGCAGGCAGGCAGAGAAAAGGAGTAAATGACGAACAAATCCGAAACTCCCAGGACGCGGCCGCCGAAACTACCAGGACGCCGCCGCAGATCGACGGCGGCGGCGGCCATGGCAAGCTGCGGCTAGAAAACCAGAGAGAAAAGAACATCAACTAAACGGCAGGAGAGGGCAATTGCGTCACCTTGGGGAGAATGTGCGTCTCGACGGTGGGGGTGGTGCAGTCCAAGAAGCACTGCAGGTTGGACGGCGGCATCCCTTCCTCCACCCAATGCCCGCCCATGCGCCGCCCCCTCTCTCCCTTCCCTTCCCTTGCCTCCTCCTCCTCCTCGACCTCGACTCTCCACACGGCCCTCGTCTCTGCAATCACAATCCGCGGCGCACCAAATCGCTTCAAGAAACCGAACCGGCAGCAGGGGAATCCAAGCAACCGAATCCTCCGGCACTCTGCGCCTCTGTGCTACTACTACAACTGTGCAAGAAGTCAAGAACCGAACTCGTGCCGCTGGGAAGGGAGATTGAAGTGCTAGGAGGAAGACCGGAAGGGGAGGGGACTTTATTCGAGCTGCTGCGGAGGAAGAGGAAGGCAGGAGGCGGAGCAGCGGGGTGCGGTATGAAACCGGCTTCGGTTTGCTTTGCTTCGCTGTGCGTCCTTCTCTTCTCTCTCGTCTCGCGTTGCCTTCCTTGTCGGACTCCAAACCAAACCAAACGCAACGCCGCCCGCGATATCATCCACCACTCCACGTCACGTAGGAGAGAGAGTACATGACCTGGGGAAGGGAAAGGGAGGCCCACTCCGTGGGCTGCTGCCGCTGCCGCTGCCTGGACCCGGTAGCCCGCCCAAAAGACCCGGTAGTATAGTATGGTTTTCTTGCGCGGTTTGTTTGGGCAGTATGTTATTTAAGCTAGCTAGTATATATGGCTATTTTCGGAGGCTATTAAACGGACATGAGTTGTGACTTTGTAACCATGGAATCTCCATAAATGATTTCTTTCCATATTTTCTTTCTCTTAACCTCTACGCATTTATTCAGACCATAACAAAACCGTTCTGAGTTAAATAGTGTCATTTTTTCCAAAGAAAGATATATTCCCTTGCTTGGTTTGAGGAACATGTTGGAAATTTTTGTTGTGGATACCCGAATTTTATGGAGAACCAGAAGTTGACACGGTACGCGATTGTTTTAGGAAAAATTTACGAACAATAATTCAAGTGTACGCTGATGTGATGAGCATATAGGAAACATTGTGAGCGCATCTATCCTATGTATAAAATTACAAAAGAGTCTTTTATTGTCTTTTTGCAAAAATGATCAATAAGGTGACCACACAAGACACTTCCTATGGCTTTGGATCGATCAGTATAGGAGTAACTTTGTGCTTGTGGATGTATACAAGAGACAAATCATTTTCACAAGCAAAACGTGTGGCTAGGCAAAATGCACAAGCAATCGGAAAAAGATAGAGACACCGTCCCTTAGCCATATATCTCTAGCAAAATTCGAAAGCAAACTAAGAAAAGAAAGGGACATTCTGTCTCCGGAACCTTCACAGGCCCACAAACTTAAACTAAGCCTAGCTTATTAGACATAGTATAATATTTTTCTCTCATAACAAAATAACATTAGTCTCTCACTCAACATCAAAACAATATCAGTGGTAGAAATTATCAGCTTAACATGTCAGCATAAAAATAAAAATGTATGTGAATATATCATTTCGGTTAAATATTCCTTTCCTCACCGTGCCATCCCTCTTGTTGAGCTCCCATTCTCTTATGCTTATCTATCCAAAGAAAGGAGCCCACCCAGGCGAATATGAATATCCACGTATAGCATATACGCGTAAAAAGCATGCTATTTTGTGCGGATCCGATAGCCCGCTAGTTGGCATGCTTCCAGCTTTGTCACACTGTCCCGTTTTGCAAGCCAAGCCACGACTTCTCCTGCGTCATTCTCTTGGCTTTTTTGCAAAGCCTCCCCATACAAGTAGCAACCATCTGTATTTTTGAAAAATTGCTTGCCCTTTTTGCAACTAACCGTCCAATGGGTTCCCACTTCCACTGACCATTTTTTCATACAGATTGAAACACTGGCGACTTTTGGCTCTTGTACAGATGTTACTAATGTTTTGTTGCTTCGGTGATGTTTTGGGTTTAAACTATGATATGAGATGAGATGAGCTGAGGTGTTTAGCAAGTTTAAGCAGCCGTGATCCATGCCTATTTTTTTAATCGTCGGTTGAGGTCAATCACATATTTTATTGAAAATAAAAGTGGTCTTGGTAACTAGTCAAGCGAAGCAAAAACAGTAAAATTTGCAGAGACTGAGAGGCATGTACAAAATTGCATTTCAAACGAAACCATGCAGGTTTGGTCTTGTTTAATTGCAAAATCTTCATTTCACATGAAGGAGATGGATAGTAATAAATACACAGGATATCCTGCGGTGGCATGCATCTTGAATGATTTGATTGGATATCGATTTGGTGCAAATGTAGGTGTAGAATTCATTGATACTCAGTCTCCTCAGTTCTCACTACAACTACAAGGCACAAGCAGCAGCAGCATGTTCCCCAGCACCCGCCATTTGGCTATGCCGAGTTGGACCGTGCTGACCGAGGTTGCTATCCTTCGCCGAAGGTCCAAAACTATTAGCTGTCTTGGCCACAAATCCGATGGAATTTCCTTGCTGGATCAGACTGGTTTTAATGGAAGTGGATATATGAGGACCTTGGTTGTCGTTGGACGGTTGCAGTTGGCAGCAGACTGGCCCCATCCATCCCAGTGCCATTCCCAAGCTGGAACTGAAGCCATTTCCAAGCCCTGTGGCCGTAGGCGAAAAAAAAAGACATATCTAGTGCCGTAGGCTCCTGCACTGCGGGGTCTGGGGAAGAAAAAATAGCCAGCAGCCATTCCTGCACAAATATGCAGAGGCTGGGGCTTAAACCTTGAACCTCTTGGTCACAGGCGATAAAGCTCTACCGCTTTGACCAGAGCTGCCCCATCAAATCCCAAAATGAATACAAGGAAAATACATTGTTGTTGTCTGAGTGAGATGAGTGCAAAGTCCTTTCAGGCATTGTTTAGTTGGAGGCGGAACACATCGCCGTGTCAAATCAGCGCACTATAGCTTTTTATTTGTATTTGGTAAAAATTATCCAAACTTTGACTAATTAGGCTCAAAATATTCGTCTCACAAAGTACAACAAAACTGTATAATTAGTTTTTGATTTCATCTATATTTAATACTCCATGCATGTACCTGCATTTTGATGAGACGAGGAATAGGAATTCTACATAGTACCAATTCTAGATTTTGGAGGAACTAAGGCCTTGTTTAGATCCCCAAATTCGCCACCAAATTTACTATGCAAAATTTCTATTCACCGTCACGTTAAAATACCGGCACATGCATGAAGTATTAAATGTAGACGAAATTAAAAACTAATTGTACAGTTTTATTGTACTTTACGAGACGAATATTTTGAGGCTAATTAGTCAAAATTTGAATAATTTTTACCAAATACAAATAAAATACTACAATACGCTGATTTGACGCGGTACTGTGCAGAATACCAAATCCGGCCAAAACTAAACAAGCCCTAAACAAGGACTCAGTTTTTTTTTTTTTTTTGGTCGGAAGTCAAGAAGTCTCTGCTGGCCCACCCCCCACTGCTAGGTCCTTCTCCTTCCAAGTGTGGCCTGATGTGACGCTGGGGAGTAGGGTATCTTCACTGGGGTCACTAGTTTCGTCCCCTGCAGGACAAGAACCATTTTATCCTGGAAACCACTATATTCCCTGCTAGTAGCCTCTACCACTAGATGCTAACCACAATAATTTTGGTGTGGTAGGAGGAGCTAGCAGCGGCTTTATTCGCGTGCATGTTTGTGCCCGGCCGGCGGCCTCCATTGCTCCATCCATGTCTGTTGGCAATTGGCATTGGAGACCCCTTTTCTCTGAAACTGAAAGATGTGCTCTTCAAGGATCGGCGTTAATGGTGTCGGCCATTAGTGCAGAAAGACAAACGTTTCTGAATTCTAATCAGGCACTTCATGATGCAAGCAAGGCAAGTGTACTCCACTGTCGACGTTTCGTTAGACACGGATACTCTCATACTCTTTGTTAGCTAGCGTAGCCTTAGATACTAGCACAGAATGATCTGTGAGTTTAATGGTTCTCATTTTGATATGGCTTGAGCATATGTTCCTTTTCATCAGTCATAATATAAATAAATATACTTGATACTCACAGATAGCAGCTTGAGTATAGATGGTCGAGTATTTGGGTTGGTGATTCTCTTTTTGTAAGTTGCAGAATTGGTCGGTACTTTTTACTGAGATAATACAATAATCAGCATGTTCAGCAGTAGAGCTTGTTGCGATAGCTATTTTAACTAAAAAATAGAATAGTCAGCTTCAGCTTGCTTCAATATATATAACACTAAAACTACTTTTTCTAGACAAATGTACGCATGAAATTTCTTATTTTCAGTTAAAGATGTCAATAGCCCAAAGGTACAAAAAGTTTGGCGAGGACCATGTTCAAATACAGTAGCTACTAAATTTCAATGGCCGGAGATGAAAGCGCCTATTCTACTATTCCAAGTTCAAGGTCCTCAAGCTGTCGCCATCTGCATCATTCTTCTTCTTTCTCGCGGGATATGCATTCACGACACATTGTGTGCGCCACTTTTTCACCTTAGACCTTGTGCCTAACTTTCTATCCAGATTCCAGACCGTTATCAGATCCCGTGCAATCCTCCAGAATTTGACTTTCTTGTTTGGATCATCTTGGAATTCCGTGCCCGATTGACAGCAAGCATCTGATGCCCCTTCACTCACGATAAAATTCAGTTGACAAAATTGACCTCTGGGGCTGTGCGGTTAGGCAGCTCAGCAGGAGGAGCGGCCACAGCTCGTCGATGCCATTAAGATGAATGAAAACGACGTGTTGGAGTGACGTGGCACGGATAAATTAATCCATGTCCTGATCAGGATATTATGTGAAAAATAGACCTTGACAACGCTGTCCCTGTCCTTGTCAGCACAGCTAGTCTGCTTGACAGGTCACTATTAGTACTAGACGCCTATTCACATGCTTGGTGGCCTTCAGCTTTTGTCGATTTTGCTACAGAGGTTTTGTGGGACATCTCAAGCAAATGATTTTATCTCTCTCTTTGATTTGAGGGCAATCTAGCACGCCAACTTTAATTTTGGAGAATTGTTACGTGCCTTTTGAATTCGTCGTAGAGTTGTGTCGCGTCATTAGTGGACGGTGACGGGTGCACCGGCCGGTGCGATTGTAGAGGCAGTGATTATTTTTTAAGATGTATATATTTCTCTATTTTAAATTATAAATGGTTTGACTTATTTGACATAAAATTTGACCACTCATTTTATTTAAGAAATCTGTGCAAAGATAGTCAAATTTAACTATTTAAGTGATTTTTTAAGAACTTTTATTCATAAAGCAAAGCCACGATAAAAGAAATAATATTTTGCACATTTTAAATAAGATGAGCGGTCAAACTTTATGTAGTAAGGTCAAACGACTTAAAATTTAGAATGGATAAAGTAACTAGCAAGTCATGCTAATTTAGTATGTATTACTTATATTTGTATTCAATATTTAGTTCTGATGCATCTTTACTCTAGCAATTGGCATGAGCTCCAACTCTGATTTAGCTATTGTCATCTCTTTCTTTTTACCATTACTATCGAGTGAATGTGCAATTCAGCTAAGGCTAAATCAAGTACCCTTCTATCCCATCTTGGTGAGCTCTATTAGTCCTAAAACCACTTTCCAAATGTTTATACAGTTCCTTAGCTCTACTATAGATTAAATTTCTAGATAATCTTGCTTCTTCTATTATGGTTCTGTAGTTTGTTTCTTCTTATAGTATCATTTGATTCATCACAATGCTTTTCATGTCTTGGAGCCATCCGTTAGGCCGGAGTCTGTCACCACCATTTAGTTCCACATAATCATGAGCTAGCCTAATAGACAAATTGTAACTCATAATTTTTTAATTTGTGCATATATATTGAAAGGAAAAATATGATTTGAATGACAATCATAACTCATGCATTGGTGTCAAGCTTGTCACACATAGTTCTAAACTTTAGATTATTAAAGCACCCGTGGTGTGCAACAGAGCGATATTTGTTCCTCTTTCCTCACCGAGCATCGGTTTGTACATTGTGTAGAGCGAAGCTTGATCCAAAAATACAGCATCGATGACTCTTTAGGCGTCGATCAAGGCCTGATCAAGGCTTGTTGATCACCCTCAAAGTTTCATCAAAATATTGAAGGTTGTTCTCCCTCTTCATAGTCGTGGCATCGTGCTCCACACAAACTGGTTTGACGTCATTTTCTCCAACGGATGGTATATTGGTGGTAGAAGTGGATGTCCATTTGTTCCATATGGGGCGTTAGAAGTGGATGACCATGATTAGAACTGATTTCAGAAATACATACATGTTTCTATGTAAAATTTGTAAGGTCGGGATTTGTAATTGTGACCGTATAAAATAACGATTTATTGGATCAATTTAGTTGGATTTTTTTATCTAACCTTGTACAGACTCGTTTGCATTATGTTCAAATGCTAGACATATATATATTGCGATGCCTTGGAAGTCGATCGAGATCACATAGGGTATTTGTTAGTGTATTATTTGTACTACACAGATACTACGCCATACACACGAGTAGACGAGTAGCAATGGAGCATGCATTATTCCTAATTCCTTGGAGGTTCATGTCAGTTAGTACGTATACACTACGGAGAGTAGTGACTAGTCAGGTGGTACGTATACACTACGGAGTATACATGCAAGTCAGCTTGTACACACCACTGGCGATGGATGTGAAGAGGCCAGATATTTCTTTTTTTTCGTGGCATTCAAGGCGAGAATTAATTAAGGGGAGAAAGGGGCGGTTGGGTGTTCCATAACAAAAAGCGGTCTCGATTATCTGGTCCAGATTCCGGAGGGCCCAAAAAGATGAGGCAAGAGGCACACTGTAGCTTAGTGCAGTGTAGTAGTGCGGTGCCCACTCAGCTCATCCATTCGGCCATTCCATTCCATCCACGGCAACAATACGGCAGGCATGCCCGGCCGTTCATATCACACGTCCTAAATAAGTGATGATGATGCAAATCCCATGAAAGCTCGCTCCGCTAGCTCGATCATGGCATGATGGCAACTGTGTGCCTGTGCGCGTGTCCGTCGAACACGGCATATCATGCTGTAGTAGGTTGCTTTGCTTCCCATCTGTCATCCCATCGCGACCATGCATCCCGGCCCATGTATCCCTGTGTCTGTGTTGGCACCCTAATAAAAACGATAACTTAGCATGACGTATAGTACATTCTACTGTCGCATTCGCTTCACTCTGTGTCCGCCTGTTACGTAGTGTCGTGTGTGCCGCTTGTCGATCGGACATGCAGCATACTAGTAGTAGTAGTTAGTGGTTACTCCTATATTATGATATGATGCATGAGAACGCGACCAGATCCCTCGTTGCTTCACCTATTACATGTTTTAGGTCATGAGCCAAATAATTCTAAATAAATCTTAAAGGTCCACTCAAACATGTATGTATGGTCCGTTGATTTTCCGCTCCGACCTTTGCGGATGCGCGGCCTCCTTTTCCCACTCCGAATTTTTGTATGCATGGAGAAAATTACGCTGGTCTATTTGGTAAGCAATTATTCTCGTAACCTCTGAAAGAATTTCCATATTGACCTTGGACATATAAGAGTTCCGAATCGAATCTCTTTAGAAAGAAGATCTTTTGTCTCATGGTAGCCTGCTCCAGTCCCCATGAAAAGTACACAAACGGTAGGTCAATTACCGTAATACTATGATTGAGCGGCTAATTACTTTCCTATTTGCTACGACGCGTGTATAAATATGGGGCGAGACGTCGTCCTCAGTACCGAGAGATTCATCTCTTCCTCGCCATAGTATTGCGCTGCCGTCGTCTTCCCTATCCCGTCGCCGACGTGCCATCGGTGTCGGGAGAGCAGGCTCCGAAGCCTACGTCTCCTCGCGTCCCTGCACGGGGTAGGGGGCGTATTAGATTTTTGGGAAGCACCGTCGCGACTGCTCGCTGGACGTCTTCTTCCCTCTACACCGCTGATCCGGATCTCAGTCGAGTCTGCTACGTCTTCCTTGGCCGGCAATCCCACTGTAAGAATGTCGATTCTGTCTCCGTTGTTCTTTCTCGTATTTTCTCTGTTGCTAGTATCAAATCACATACCTGTGGTACATGTTGTTGGTCTTTTCCTCATTGTCGGAATTAACTTGTACATCACTAAATTGCTCTTATTTCCAACAATCTAAAAACCTGATAGGCATTTAGCGATGACTAAGGGATATACTGATGTGATGAAACCGGAGAAGTTCACTGGTGTGAATTTTAAGAGATGGTAGACGAGGGCCCAATTGTGGCTCACGGCTATGGGCATGTTTTGGGTCGTGGGTAATCCTCCCGCACTACCTCTCGCATCTGAGAAAGAGGTGCAGGAGTTTACTATGGCTACGACGATTTTCGTCGGATGCATTCTTAGCGTGCTCTCTGACCAGCCGTGTGATGTTTATATGAACATCAAAAGTGCTGCTGAACTGTGGGATACACTTGAACATAAGTTCGGTGCTGCAGACGCTGGGCACGAGTTGTATGTGATGGAGAAGTACCACGACTTTAAAATGGTTTAAAACCATTCAGTCGTGGAACAGGCTCATGAGTTCCAACTTATTATGAGGGAACTTGAACAACTCGAACAAGTCTTGCCTGACAAGTTTGTGGCTGGTGGTATGGTTGTCAAGTTGCCTCCGTCATGGAGAAACTTTGCCACAGCTCTGAAACATAAAAGACAGAAGATCTCAGTCGAGGATTTGTTGGCTGGTCTTGATGTTGAAGAGAAGGCTCGGGAAAAGGATGCTCCACCAAAAGCCCCAGAATAGTCCAGTGCCAATGTGATGTGGCATGCTGGCAAGAACAAGCAAAAGCCTGTTCAGACTACTCAGTTTAAGAAGAAGAAGATGAACATGGATGAAGTTATGTGCTTCGTTTGCGGTGAGAATGGACACTTCGCCAAGAAGTGCAAGAACCGCAAGGGCAAGAAGAATCAGCAGGGGCAGAAGTCTGCCAACGTGACTATTGGTGATCCTAGCGTATCTGGGTACGGTAATTATTTACTTAGTATATTTTCTGTATGTCAATCTAATAATTGGTGGATCGATACAGGAACCAATATTCATGTTTGTACTGATATCTCCATGTTTTTATCTTACCAGGTCGCACGAGGTTCAACCGTCATGATGGGGAACGGCTCGTATGCTTCTGTTCTTGGTGTTGGTTCGGTTAATCTGAAGTTCACTTCGGGAAAGATCGTGCGGCTCAAGAACGTACAGCATGCTCCCTCAATAAAGAAGAACCTCTTTTGTGGATCCCTCTTGTGTCGAGATGGATTCAAGCTGGTATTTGAGTCTAATAAAGTAGTTATCTCGAGGTATGTCCAATTCATTGGCAAAGGCTATGAGAGCGGAGACTTGTTCTGTTTTTCACTCTCCGATTTCTGTAATAAAGTTGTGAACCATGTGTATGATTCGAACAATTCGATGGCTGATATATGGCATTCACGTTTGTGTCACATTAATTTTGGTTGTATGTCGCGTCTATCCAGTATGAATTTAATTCTGAATTTTTCTACTGTCAAAGGCTCTAAATGTAAAGCATGTGTGCAAGCAAAGCAACCTCGTAAGCCTCACAAGGCTGTAGACGAGAGATGCACGACATTGTTGGAGCTCATACATTCAGATATTTGTGAAATGAATGGTGTGTTGATAAAAGGAGGGAAAAGATACTTTATGACTTCAATTGATGATGCAACTAAATATTGTTATGTGTTTCTTCTAAAAACTAAAGATGAGGCGTTTGAATGTTTTAAGACTTATAAAGTTGAGGTAGAAAACTAATTAGAAAAGAAAATTAAGCGTGTTAGGTCTGATCGCGATGGAGAGTATTTTTCCAATGAGTTCGATCTCTTCTGTGCGGAGAATGAAATAATTCATGAACGGACACCACCATATTCGCCCCAATCTAATGGGGTTGCCGAAAGAAAGAACCGGACGTTAATGGACTTGGTGAATGCCCTGTTAGGAACATCCGGTATGGCTAAAGCATGGTGGGAGGAGGCTGTCTTAACAGCATGTCATGTTCTAAATAGAGTTCTAACTAAAAACAATGAAGTTACTCCATATAAAGGATGGAAAGGAAGGAAACCATCACTCCATTACTTGCGTACATGGGGCTGTTTAGCTATGGTTAGCGTACCCATTAATAAGAAACGCAAGCTCGAACCAAAGACCGTTGATCGTATCTTTTTGGATTATGCGTATCACAGCACGGCTTATAAGTTCTTAGTGATAAAATCTGAAGCGCCTGATGTTTTAGTTGATTCACTTTTGGAGTCACGGGACATTATTTTCTTTGAGAATATTTTCCTGATGAAAGTTGCTTATTCTTTATCGAGTTCGTCTAGTGAATTTATTCCTGAGCCTACACCCTCGATAGAGCCAATTATAGACCCACCTGGTATTGAAGAGGATAACAATGTTGTAGCTCCTAGAAGGAGTAAGAGACAAAGGGTTAAAAAATCCTTTGGTGATGACTTCATTGTGTATCTCATAGATGATACTTCCACGACCATTGTAGAGGCATATGCATCACCAGATACGGATTATTGGAAGGATGCAGTCCGTAGTGAGATGGACTCCATCACTACAAATGGCACATGGGAAGTAGTACATAAACTAGTGGGTTACAGACCGATTGGCTGTAAATGGGTATTTAAGAAGAAGCTTAGGCCTGATGGTACTATTGAAAAGTACAAAGGCTAGGCTTGTTGCTAAAGGTTTTACACAAAAAGAAGATGAGGATTTCTTTGATACCTAC
>CM041629.1:48274332-48367253 GCA_023333625.1 Bothriochloa decipiens
TTTCATTTTGACGCACCGTACCATAAATGCGTGCGCGCATGCATGGGCTGCCGCTGCCAACACCAACAGCCACCTGCCCGCTGCTTGAATGCGGTTGAGGGCCTGCATCATCCTCGTTCGTTCCATTTCGTTTGCATGAAAAAAGGCCGGCTGGGGATAGGGAGGTGCAGCCGGAACGGAAACCAGCCCGGCCCCTGAATCCATCGATATATACCTGATTGCTCTATCTTGCTCCACCGGTGGTGAAACCAACCTGCCAATGGCGACGCTGCATCCATGGGCATGCTCGATCGTTTAATGTGCTCGCATCGCCGGACCAGCGGAGCCAGACCGGTTTGTGCTTATCCACTGATCCAATCTCCGCTACCCGATCGAACGTACAACTGATCTAGACTGACAGTTGGCTCATGAATTTCGTCTAGACAAGGCTTGGTGATGGCTATTCATAAGCAGTTACTGTGTGTAGATTATTAGACACTAGAGTGAATTAAGCCCAGATATGACGAGGAGGCACGTACTACTATATAAATAGGCATGCTTGCCTGATCTCCAACACGCCACATGCATGCTTTTGAGCGATTCAGCTCACCGCAGGCCGTTACTGATAGATGTGGCCGGAGTGAATAATCGTGACGGGGCCATTCAGTCAATTTCAACGGAGGATCTATCTATCGAGCAGAGGCAGCGACCAGCTTTTCATCTCTTTGGTCCCTCTTCCGAGCATGGCATCTTTGCATTGCCTCCGGGCTCCGGACGCCTGTACGAAATGGGCCAGAGCCGACCGGTTAAACAATGTTGAAGTATCCCGGTTGGTTGGGCCGCTAATTTATTATGAGAGAAAAATATTGCTAAATTGGTGTCCGAGATTCCTAGGTTCTTCGTTGATTCCGTGTTTGGATCCAGCGTACTCGTCTCCACTCTTGTCCGGGACCAGTCGGGGGGCTCGAGCCCCCAGCCCTTGTGTTAGCTTAGTCCATGTTTTGTCTGTTTCAGCCGTGTGTTGCGATTATTTCATTTCAGCGTCGTAAATGTAGAACCAGGTGTAACGTTGTCGAACGAAGAGGTGAAAGTTAATGCAGGAGCCACCTGCTGCGCCGATATGGCGAGGACGTCAATACCGTGCGAAAGAGGTGAGGGAGCCATCCAAGCGACGTGGAAGAGGCGAGGCGAGGCGAGGCGCCGATGTGGAAAACACGGGACCAAGTCACATGAGCATTATGGGTAGTGGTTTAGGGTTTAGGGTCTCGAAGATCTCCAGCAGCGGAAACCATGAGGGAGTGGTCTAAGCGAGCAGGCCGGTTCAGGGCACGAATCCAAGTGATCATGGTGGAGATCTTCTAGACGCGCGCAACGGTCCGGACCTTCGGGCGCTAGTCTTCTTCGCCCTGAAAATAACTTCCATGTCCTGACACACGATGCGTACCACCGGTAACTCACTTTCCCCCGATCAACATCGACCCACCCGTTGGGCCGGCACGGTGCCGGTCGCATGCAGCAGCCGGCCCAGACGGCCAGAACCAGACGTACGCACGCAGATGCAGTTTTGCACCCAGCCCAATCTCATGGCCTCCACACACGCCGAACGCAACGCCCTCACTCGCATCGCATGCTGTGCTTTCTGCGCCGCTTGACCCCAGGTCAAACCCCTGATGCGCCAGCCCTTCATAACTTCCCCTCTGTCCCCCCGGCAGGCTCGTCTCAGTGTCTCTACTAACCACCCGCCGCTCCATTTACTCCCTCGTATCCACCCCTGCTTCCCGCTCATAAAACTCGCCACCCAGCAGCAGAGCGAGCAGCAGCGCGGACACGCCCCGGCCCGGCAAGCCAGCCACTCTTCTCTTCTCGCGTGAACCCTGCCAGGACGAGGACAGAGAGGAGGATAGAGCTAGCTAGCCATTCTTGCGGGCAAGGTACTCAAGGCGCGGCGCGCGAGGAGGCCTCGGTGCCGGCCGGGCTGTGCCTGCTCCGTACGCGTGCGGTGCGCCAGTGCCTAACGAGGTGCATGAGCAAGCGGGCAGCGGTGGCCGGGACCGGGACGATGGCCGGGAGGGAGGCGGCGGCCGCCGTGGTGGCGGCGGAGCTGGAGGACGCGGCGGGCGCGGCGGCGGGGGCGTGCGCCGCCGCCGCGGCGCCCGTGCTGAGCCCGCTCAGCGAGACGCTGTGGCGCGACCGGGCCGCGGCGGGCGGTGTCCTCCTCGGGGACGTGTCGGCGCGCCTGGCGTGGCGGGACCTCACGGTCACCGTCGCGCTGGGCAGCGGCGACACGCAGGCCGTGCTGCAGGGCCTCACGGGCCACGCCGAGCCGGGGACCATCACCGCGCTCATGGGGCCGTCGGGCTCCGGCAAGTCCACGCTGCTCGACGCGCTCGCCGGGCGGCTCGCCGCCAACGCCTTCCTCGACGGGACCGTCCTCCTCAACGGCCGCAAGGCCAAGCTCTCCTTCGGCGCCGCGGTACGTATACGTCCGTCACCGCCGTCATGGCATCGTCACACTCACTGACAAATTTCATGTATGCTGTATATATAAATAAATTACATACATTTCCGAAGGTAACTTGGCGTAAAAGATGGAAATCGCAAAGAATGTTTTTTTTTAATTATATAAATCGACATATTTTTTTTTCTCAATTCCAAATCACTTTTATGAACACGGGATTTTGTGCTTAATTGCTCATATCGATCAGCTGTTTGTTTTATTCTTCTTTTTGTGAAAAGCGTGTTGTCCATAAAAGTTGTTCATCTAATGAAATAGACAGGCTTTCTGCGTTTTCTGTGTGAAAAAAAATTGAAACTGACCATGTGTCTCCCTCTCCCATGAAATTGGAGTGGATTTGGGTTTGTTAAAAAGTAGCACTACCTACTTCACATCACACTTCCGTTGATGTCACCCCGCCAGATGGTGTAAGGTGTCTCAGTGTCTCTTTCCCACACAACCCATCGGTGACCTTGAATTCCTTTGCACCTGAACAGCAAGCACTCTGGCCACTGACTCATCGCTCTTGCCTCATCACGAGTCACATGCCAGGTTTTGTAACCTTGCCGCCTTTCGGAAAGCGGCTTCTTGCAGTCGCATCTGCCCATTTTCAGCATAAGATGCCATGCCGAATAGGAGGATCTCATCTTGGCTCGACTCCATTAAACCCTTGCAGCTGGCCCGCGGTTGGATCAGCCGGTCAGAATTTGGGCCATCTGCCTACACTGTCGCCTGTCTGTTTCCTCAAGGATCGTTCTGTTTTCGGGTGTGTGTTTGGTGATGGAGTTAAACACTCACCGTCTCACTGGTAGGTTGGTGAGGAGACGCCGTTATGTTTTCAAAAAGGGGGATTTTCGGGTTGGGTGTTGTTCACCGGTTTCTTCAGCACTGGGCTCACCAAAACCTCATGATCTGTTAAGACCAGCTGGGGGTATTTTCTTATTTAGTTATAAAACAATCATATCTTTTTTGTCAGAAAAGATACGCATATTCCAAACAGAAATGCCACCCCACCCCACCCCAATAAAAGAATGTATAAAAAAAACACAGCAGTAAATTATACTCGCAGCGATAAAAAAAATGATGATCCTGAGTTTTATACATGGCATGCATCTGAATAGTTTGATCGATATCGTTTAAACACCTAGTCACAAATTCACATAATGGATTCTCACCCTGATACTGGAAACTATTGTTAATCTGCAATTTCAGGCCTATGTGACACAAGATGACAATCTGATTGGCACACTGACAGTAAGGGAGACCATCTCATACTCGGCGCGTCTCCGACTCCCTGACAATATGCCCAGGGAGGAGAAGCAGGCTTTGGTCGAGGGCACCATCATCGAGATGGGGCTTCAGGACTGTGCCGATACAGTCGTCGGCAACTGGCACCTGAGGGGGATCAGTGGCGGCGAGAAGAGGAGGGTCAGCATCGCCTTGGAAATACTGATGAGGCCTAGGCTGCTCTTCCTGGATGAGCCGACAAGTGGTCTTGATAGGTATGCGCTTCTATTTCATCTCTTTTGGCAGCTATTAACCTATCATCTGCAGAAGTGACTAATGCAACAACAAAAAAAATTGTGCAGTGCTTCAGCATTCTTCGTGACACAGACGCTCCGGGGACTGGCAAGGGATGGCCGAACTGTCATAGCATCAGTCCATCAGCCGAGCAGTGAGGTTTTCCTTCTGTTTGACTGTCTCTATCTTCTATCAGGGGGCAAAACAATCTACTTCGGGAAGGCCTCTGAGGCTTGTGAGGTAACAATATGAGATTGCTCATCGTGTTTCTATCTATGTTTTTGCTACACTGGACCAATGGGGCATCTGAATCATCTGGTATATTCTCTACTGTGCATGAGAGCAGTTCTTCGCCCAAGCTGGTTTCCCATGCCCGCCAATGCGCAACCCATCGGATCATTTCCTCAGGTGCATAAATTCAGATTTTGACAAGGTGAAGGCCACTCTGAAAGGGTCGATGAAGATGAGGGTGAGTTGAACTTTATCACCTCCTTACTCCTTAGTGTTTGCTGTAGCCTATAGCATGTTGGTGTCACATTTCTTGACTGAACTTTTGCAATCCTTCCATTTCACATATGTAGTTTGAAAGATCTGATGATCCGCTCGAGAAGATAACAACTTCGGAAGCCATGAGGAGGCTGATCAGCTACTACCAACACTCACAGTACTATATCAATGCGCAACAGAAAGTTGATGAGATGGCAAGGCTTGTAAGTACTTCCTGATTTTCTTGTGCGCTTTATGATCATTCAAACTCTACTAGACCATTCGGAAAAATTCCAATAGAATTGAAAGGATCCATGTGGTTTGTCCTCACAGAAAGGAACAGTGCTCGATTCAGGAGGGAGCCAAGCTAGCTTTCTGATGCAGGCGTTCACGCTCACGAAGCGATCCTTCATCAACATGTCAAGGGATTTTGGATACTACTGGTTGAGGCTTATTATCTACATTGTTGTGACACTTTGCATCGGGACTATATACCTCAATGTTGGTACTGGATACAGCTCTATTCTGGTAAGAGTTGTTTGTACTGTTGATGCACATTCCTCCACTTAAGCAACATCTGTCTTAGGCACTGAATGTATCTACTTGTTCTGAATTTGAAACCTGATGTTGGTGACTGGGTTAAACTGATGAAAACTATTAGGCTCGGGGTGCATGTGCTTCCTTCATCTTTGGCTTCGTCACATTCATGTCGATTGGAGGGTTTCCATCTTTTGTGGAGGACATGAAGGTCTGTGGAACCACTGATGAATCAATGAATGAATCTAGAAAAGTCTCAGGTCCTCCAATTGCTCAACTCAATTGCCAATTTTCAGGTCTTTCAAAGGGAGAGGCTCAACGGGCACTATGGTGTGCTGGCGTTTGTCATCAGCAACACGGTCTCGGCGATGCCATTCCTGATCCTGATCAGCGTCGTGTCGGGCACGATGTGCTACTTCATGGTGCGCCTGCACCCGGGCTTCATGCACTACCTGTTCTTCGTGCTGGCCCTCTACGCCAGCGTCACCGTCGTGGAGAGCCTGATGATGGCCATTGCCAGCGTGATCCCCAACTTCCTCATGGGCATCATTATCGGTGCAGGGATTCAGGTAAACTGAACATCCGTTCCAGCAGCTTGATACCCTCCATCATCTGCAACGCAACTGTTTTGGAAAAAAGAGAATTGCTGTGCATCCGGACTGTTGGATTAATTCTGACGCTGTGCCTGGAACCACACACCATAATACTGATACATATATTCTCTTATGATGATAACAACCCACATTTAATGGATAAACAATCGTTTTGAAATGGACAGGGGATATTCATGCTGGTGTCAGGTTACTTCAGACTTCCCCATGACATCCCAAAGCCCTTCTGGAGGTACCCCATGTCCTACATCAGCTTTCACTACTGGGCATTACAGGTAAAAATTGGATTCATATTTTCACAGTGACTGTCAAAACTCAGTTGAAGAATAAAACACCACTAATTAATCTGTAAGAAAGTTGAGAATAACGAAGGTCATGCTGTTCGATCTTGCAGGGCCAGTACCAGAACGACCTGAAGGGCCTGCTGTTCGACAACCAGGACGACGAGCTGCCCAAGATCCCCGGGGACTATATCCTGGAGAACGTGTTCCAGATCGACGTGAACCGGTCCAAGTGGCTGGACCTGGCCGTGCTGTTCAGCATGATCGTCATCTACCGCCTGCTCTTCTTCGTGATGATCAAGATCGGCGAGGACGTGACCCCCTGGGTGCGCGGTTACATCGCGCGGCGGCGGGTGCAGAACCGGCGGCAGCGCAAGGTGGAGCTGGCCACCCGAACGCCGTCGCTGCGCGGGTACGTGGTCGACTCCGCCAGCCTGCCGGCCGATCACCCGTGATTCCGTGAAGCGCGCGAGAACGGCGGGATGTCAGTATCACACAAAGGCTAAGCCGGAACTGATAACAGTACGGTAGTACTGCAATATGAATGTGTTAAGTTGATGTAGCAGCAACCGCTCTTAAGATGTATGTAATGGAGTGTTGTTTGATGCACTGCTAATTAAGATGTATGTATTTCCCTGTTAGTCTTTGGATGCGATCGAGCATGTCATGATGGAAACACAAGGCCAGCCACGGTGAACAATCAAATCAACAAATCTCTCCCTCCAAATGAAGAGGGGTTTTAAGGTTGTATAGTTGGTAGTAGCATCATCGCATCTGGTGTAGCAGTGGGGGGGGGTGTGAAAACACAGTGCTATAAATGGCAACATTGCAGAGGAGGCAGCACGTGTACTGGAGATCTCGCTCGTCATCGTCAGGGCAACCGCGCAGGCAGACTGTGCAGTTTACGACAAGAACAGCGAAGGCAAGGACACGGGATGGTTATGGCCATTGAAGGGCCAAACTGTTTCCCACCATGGGCAATTCATCCATCACTGCTACTGATCTGAACCCAATGAAAGGGAATGGCAGTGCTTAGCAGACGTAACCAGATCCGGCTAGATGGGCTGATCGTCATCATCAATCAGTTACTAGCAGTAATAGCGTGTCTCGCCCTGCAATCAGCATGCATGCAGTCGCTGACAGATGCTTGGTGCTGCTGTGACCATGAGGAAGTTATTGCAATGGGCAGCGGCAGCGGCAGCGGCAGCAGTGATACAACTAGTTACTACGGCAGGCCTAATTAAGCAATGTGTTGCATGAAAATATCTTGCCACCATGGCCCATGCAAGGCTAAAATACAATGCAGCCCGGGGATGGACCTTATCAGCTATGGCAATGGCATCGTAGTACCTTTTGTTGCTACATTAACAAGTAAGGGGAGGAGACGGGACACAGGAAGCGGGCTATGGTGGCATCCCGCCATCCTACTCGGCACGGCGTTCCGGGATTCAATTTGCATGCGCTCGCCGCACGGCATGCATGATGCATGGCATGTGTGTGGATCCTCGACAGGAGGTGCCTAGAGTTGGTGTGCAATTACTTGCAGAATAACTGAGAATCGTGTGATTGTCGTCTCAGTCAACTGAACCGCAAATGCAGTGTCTGGGATTTGTCAGGTCAGGACATGAAGGGGTGGGAATTAACGGTACCGCCTTTTTTTTTTTATTACTTGGAAGTCTTGTAAGTTGCACTGTCTGTTCCTTCATGAACACTGACTAGCTTAATGGAACAAAACATGCATGAGTTTGTCAGATATCCATTCTATGGATTGTAACTTCTAGTACTAGATTAGGATCTCTTCTGTGTTCAGACTTCAGAGTGAGGCAGAGGATGTGATGGCGCTGAAGATGGATGGAAGCTGCCATGTCCTTCAACAGGGAGATAGAATGCAAGCTGAAGGCTGAACAAGCATCAACCAACTCGGCGTTGCAGTACCGGCAAACATAAGCCAGCTTTGCTTGCATAACATGATTGAGCTTGCACGCAAAGAAGGTTTAGAAGAAATTGGATTCTGTTTTGCTGATTGAGAGGCAGCAGACATTCTCCAAATGAACGGTCGATCGAAGTGGCTTTGACGATAATGTGTATATTAGCCTTGCACCGTTGCATCTGGAGAATGGTCTGGTGCCTCTCAATCAAAAACAACCTGCTTTGCAATGTCTGGAGAATGCAAAGACAGCTTGACCAAAGGGAGTGTGAAGCCCAAGACATTTGGGTCATCCTGCTTGCTGCTCCAGAGCCATGTTGGGCTGTCGGCAACAGATCAAAAACAACATTCCTCTTCGATCCAATGATCAAACACTTTGAAAACACACATGAACAATATCCTTCCACATGTCCATACAAATTAGTTTGACCATAGGAGCCATGATGATCACAACCTTGTTTTGCCGATGGCCAGAAACATACCCCTCAATTCTAAATTATAATTCATTTGACTTCTTTATTTTAAGTTTGACCATTTATTTTATTTAAAAAGATTGTGCATACATAGTCAAAATCAAGTCATTTTTAGAGAACTTTTTCTAATAAAGTCAACGCCAACAAAAAAAAAAAGTGATCAAACTTGAGATAAAAAAAAGTTAAACAAACTATAATTTAAAATAGAGTTACATTTTACCATAACGTACTTCATATATTTCCTAGAAACCCCCCCCCCCCTCCCCCCCACCCAAAATTGGATTGCTCTGAAGTCTTGCAAGAAAACGCCAAACAAAACAGAACTTCTAAAATAAAACATACTTCCTCATTCTAGCAAGAATACTATATAGTTTTAGGTTAACAAGCCAGTGTTTTTAAAGTTCGATCCAGTTTATGAAAAAGATTATAATTATTATGTCCTTCATTAAGTTTGTTTGAAACTATATTTCATAATCAATATAATAATTAATTACCTGACTTATATAAAAATTAATTAAATTTAAAATTACCTGACTTATACCGGGAAAGTGAAAGTGAGAAGGTATGCATATTCCCCGAGCACTGACCGAAGCAGGCCGAGAAAGGAGCAAATAAACCAAACCCAGCCCAGGAGAAAGAAAAAACTAGAAACCCTAACGATGCTGCAGATCCGCCTGAGCAAGGTTGGCTCGTCGGACGCCGGCGCTGCCGCCACCGGCTCGGCAGCCGCCGCCGGTGCCTCCGCCGCGGCGGGTTCGGCTGCGGCGCTGGGTGGCGGCATCCCGGAATCGGTCACCGTGGCATGCCCCGACCACCTGGTGATCGCGGACCTCCCCGTCGCCAAGAGCCTCGGTGCCGTCACGACCTCCGCCGCCGCCGCCACGCGCGCCATCGGCCGTCGCTCCCGTCGCCCGCTCGGGGAGCGCGTCCACATCTGCTCCCGCTGCGAGTTCCCCATCGCCATCTACGGCCGCCTCGTACGAACTTGCTAAACCCCATTTTTTTTATGCGGCCATCAGACCGCGAACTTGTTCAGCTCGTGTTGCTGCTATGGAAATTAGAGGTTTAGTCAACTGCGTTTGTTGTTTAGCCATTTACCGCCATCAACTCATTTCCTCTGTTGATATTATAAGTGAAAATGGAGCTTCCCTTTTAGAGTATTGGATTTCTGAGAGTTGAACAAAAATACCAATACACATAATTTGTTGTACCTCTGTGGGAATGGCTATTGCATCGGTGTTCTAGCGATTCCATTGTACTTGTTTTGTTCATGGCAAGCTGTCAAGTGAAGCTAAGATCTACTGGCTAGCGATTGAATGAAGGCAGTATTGCTGTTCTACAATGCTAGTACATCTGTTTGTTTTGACGGATCACACAGGATTTGCTTGTTGGTGATACTAACCTAAGGAATCGATAAATAGACTACTCACAGTTTCACCACGATTGCATCATGAAATAAGCTTCTGGATTCAGTTGCTACTGTGGCTTTTAAGTTTGAATTAGTCATATCTAGTTTATTGGTTGCCCTTTTTTTGTTTGGTTGAAGTACTTCATAAGCAAGTTAAATGGCCTTATCATACATAAACTTTGTAGCACAGATACAGGATACATGGATATACCATGTTCCCCAAAAAAGTCGATACTTGGACAGGTCTTCATGTATATAAACTTTCAAATAAGTTATAGGACACATTAAAATTTTAAAAGCTAATAGAAAATCGAGCATCACCAAAAATGATCCAATTCTCCTAATGACTTGCAAAAGCCAGATAAGAATGTACAAGTCTTATATTGCAGGATACAAAGTCCCAAGTGCTTCATGTGAAAACTTGAGGGAGGATTCAAGTACACCTTTGATGCTCGGAGGAAATCGATACAGTTCCTTACATGATAGTTGATACGTAGACAACTAGGAAGTGCAGCTTGCAACTCAGGCTGCGGCTTCATCCTCATGCGCTTCATCCTGCAATTATTGCTGCCATCTAATCACAGTCTGGGAAAAATCAAGCTAGAAGAACACTAGATCAGCTATCAGTTGCACTAATTGACTCTATGAACTCGCTAGCAACTACTGGATTCAGGGAAGGTCAAGGGAAGAGAGTAAGAAAGTGACCGCTGAGTCGCTGCTGATCTGATGTGCCACCACGGGGGCGAACGTTGCGTTGCTACCCACAGGAAGGCGGGTAGAGTGTGTCACTGGCTCACCGCTGCTGTCGCTGTGGGCATAGTTACCGGAGAGGAAATGAACTCGCCTCACTGTTGGAGTTGGGTGACAGGGAGGTGGTACAGCTGTGCACCCACATGTGTTGCTGTGCGTCTCCAGGGCAGGGAATGATCTGAGCGAGTAGCAATTGCCTTCAAATACCGATCTGTTAAATGGGCTGGACCATATCCAACAGAGGAATAGATGGTTGATATGTATAAGCCCAAGTATCTGATAGTCATATATTTATTTTTTCCCAATAGTCCATGAATACTTATCGTGGCTGCGCTCTGCACATGTCCATATCAGATACATACATAGTATGTAATAGTCTGGAATCATATTTTTTAATGTGTTGTTTCAGTAATTTCTGTATTTTATGTTCCTGTGGTTTTACCTGTTCCCTGAATAAGTGCTGCATGTGGCATTCACTCTATAGCTTCTTTTCTGATAATATAAACAGTTGGACCCTATAGTAATGTGATGACCGTTTTCCTTGGTTTCAGATCCCTTGTGAACATGCATTCTGTTTAACCTGTGCAAGAAGTGATTCCAGCTGCTATCTGTAAGCATTCTAACTCCCAAGTTTCTCTAACCTACTATTATCTTGTTGTAACCTTAGTTCATGATAGGTAGCATACATTATTTTCATTGGTTTATCAGCAAAAAGTGCAAGACATGATGGTGCTTGCTCTAGTAAATTGGTCTGTTATACGAAGTCTGAGCCTTTGACTGATTGTTCTTGCCTTTCTTATGATATTTCATTTCAATCAATAGGCATATGTTTGCAATAGTGTGGTACTGTTTAAACCATTTCGCACACATATGAGATATTCTGTTCATTCAGATTCACAATCTGAATATTGGCTAAAAATTGACATTAAAAACTAACATCCTGTACGGAAACTCTCATGATACCAATGTACCCTTGGATACATAATTAAATGTTGGGGGGCAATTTAAGGGGAGTTTCTCTGGAATTGTTGTATCAATCCTTATTAGACAGCTGCTTTGTTTCTCTTTTCGAGTTCCACATTTCTGCTTGGTCTAATTCTGTCAATTTTAAACTTCTGTTTACCTCTGCAGATGTGATGAGCGCATTCAGAAGATACAGACTGTGAAAATGATGGAGGGGATTTTCATCTGTGCTGCGCCGATGTGTCTCAAGTCGTTCCTTAAGAAAGCAGATTTTGAGTTTCATGTGCCTGATGTCCATGCCAACCTCCTCCAAACTAATCTAGAGAAGGAAGAAGAACGCAATGAGTCAGATGCTCCTAATATCTCCCGTGCTTCTGCAGGGGATACTCAAAGACAATCTCAAATGCCTGAAATGTCTACTGCACGTGCTCCTCCAAGGTCAGGTATTTCTCAAGATCGTGAAGAACGCTCTCGCTACCACCAGTCCAGGGAGCAAACACCACTGAGGCCCCCAAGCCTTTCAAAACCACCTTCATTCCATGGTCGTCACTCATACCCACCAGGGGATACTCAGGCCGAGAACAATCCACCTCAAGGATTTGACCGGCCCTACAACTGGACTTCTCAATCACGGCAGGAGAGCCCAGGTGCGGTGACTCCACTTCGCCAAGAATCTGACCACAGTACTCAGGACAAGCAGCAGTTGATGGCTAATGCACCTTTTATGTTTCCGCCGTTTCCTCCTCACCAGGGAAACTTTATGATGCCTATGAATATGAATCAGCCTTTGATCCCCAATGCACCTTTCAATTACCCTCTCCAGCAAGATGGAAACCCTCAATACTTTTCTGCCCCTTTCCAGATGCAGCTACCAGATACTGGATCAGACCAAGCTTCCATGTCAAGTGTCCAGCCTCCAGCTGGTCCTATGAGCTTCCCTGAGGGGCTTCAGCGCCCGTGGGGTATGGGGCTGATGGGCAATTCATTTCAGTCGATGGCCCTTGGTCAGGGGATGCCTGATGGTGCAGGTGATCCTCAGGGTGGTGGTGGCATTGCCTTCATGCAAGCTGGTTTTGGGGCCATGCCTGATGGCTCCATGAATACAGGCATGCCCGATAGAGGTGATGGAAGGGGTATTCTAGCACAGATGCCTATGCAAATGCAGATGTCACTTCCCCCACCTCCGCCTACACAACCTCCATCAGGCTCACAGCAAACGTTTAACAGGAGTTGATATTATTATTTTTTGTACGAATTGATGGTTCCTCTCAAAATCGCATGTCCATTCATTGAGCAAATTGTAATTTTATCGTTCTTGGCAACCTGTGAGAACTTGATGGCTCAATTATATTCCCTTGTTGCATAGGAACCTGTATCATGTTATAACTGTCCTGTTTGAATGAAATGTTCCAAAATTCTTAAATTTGAGTTCGAGATGTTGATCGTGTCGGTTAAATACTTCTGAAAAGAAAAAAAACGATGCAGTGAGAAACATGAAACATGTGGCTGGTTTTAATGTGATATATTGTTGCGTCACGCAAGTCAGAATATAAATGTTGCGTCACGCAATTCAGCACACATGCCAAATCACGTTGACCTGGAGCAAATTTGTTCGATGGAGCAATATTCCGTCTAGAAATAATAAGTTTGTATTTGACAAAAAAAAGCAGTAGAAAAATCATATTAAATAGATTCTGATGATTAATTTCTCTTATAATGTGTAGTTGGATGATAATTCTTTGTTCCAACTTCCAAGAACCCCGAATTGTTTAACAAAGTTTATGCATATCATTATTTCTTGATTTGTGCATACATTCCAGTCTTGTCATATATCTCTGAACAGAAATCGTCAGCACGAGATTTTTTTTTGTGTTTTCTATGTTTTCCTGTGAAATGAAATAATTCTTTGTTCCAAGAACCCCTACTTGTTCTTTATCAAAAAAAAAAAGAACCCCTACTTGTTTAACAAACTTTATGCATATCATTATTTCTTGATTTGTGCATGTCACCCAATCTTGTTATATACTTCCTCCATCTAAAATGGTAAGTCGTTTGACTTTTTTTATTTTAAATTTGACCACTTGTCTTATTCAAAAAATTTATACAAATATAGTCAAATTCAAGATATTCTTAAAGAGATTTAATTAATAAAGCAAGCCACGATGAAACGAAATGATATTTTACACAAATTTTTGAATAAGACGAGTAGTCAAACTTGTGTCTAAAAAGTTAAACGACTTATAATTTGAATTTGGGATGGATGAAGTATTTCTGAAAAGAAACCGTAGCTTGGTGTATAGGCTGGTCTGAAAAACCGTCGTGAGTTGTGTGAGATGTGAGCTAATTTGATTAAAAACAACTATGAAACCTACCATTTTTTTATCTTCCTTGAAACAACATTGTGCTTGATTCAGCGTCTGGAAAGTGCTTCTGCTAAAAAATTGAATGTCAATCAAACGGTTAGAACTAATTTTTGCAGCATCATGGATCATACTTTTAGCTTTCAGCTTTCTATACTTTTTCTAAATTGGTGGAAATAAAGAGACGTTTTACAGTCGTCTTAAGGGAAATAGGTATAGGTTTCAGAGTTGTTTTAACCGAACATATGATCCGGTTGTCTTATGGGAGATAAGTATAGGTTTCATAGATGTTTTAACCAAACATATGATCCGGTCCGTCTACGAGCTGCCGGTTTCGGCCCACAGCCCACGGAGCACTGTACGGTATACATTACCTCTACACGAGCTTCAAGAAACAACTGTACTTTTTTTCTTTCTTTTTGCACATAAAAGAGTAGAGTAATTTATGCTTTGCAATCACTATACAGGTATTTCCATACAGACTAGTCTGATAACTCAATTCGAAGGTTTATGGTGCATCTGCACGGGGAAACCAAAATTTCATATGCAGCTTGCAGCTAAAAGGAAAGAATAATGCATGTGGAACTGGGGTGAAAATGACAGTGATAAATTGCCAATATAAAAGTTAAAGAAATGCTATGTACATTTGTCATTTGATTGCCCCGCAATGGTAACAATATAGAACCTCTGAATTCTCTAATCTCTCTATATACCTTAAAAATAGAGAGAAAAAACCCTCCTAAGCTTCACGATATACGACTATAGTATCTAATTGACCTTTGATTTTCTACACATGTATGTAATTTCTATATATTTCTTTCTTTCTAGATGTAAATCCTATGTTGCTATATGCCTATATCTGTTATGACCAAAGGAAATAGAGTGCGTGAATATTTTGCAGGTTGTGGTATGGTCACTGTTTACACGCTTGACAATTGAAAGATATCCTGAAGAAAAACGTTGAGCTCCTTAGCTGATCTCCCAACCTCGCCTTGCCGCCTGCAAAGGAAATGCCCAGAGACATCAATTAGCTTAGGTCACTGAACTGAACAATGTTAAGGTTTCATGGGATACTTCAGCGGCTAGAGCCAATGAAGTTTACCTTGTCAGAAACTTGAGGTTGGCGCTCACATTCTTCAGTTCTTGGAAACATAGATTGCACCGCTCCAACCTAGCAAGATATGCGCTCGTGAAGCAAGTCCATTGTATTCATGAAGCAGGAAGGAGAATCCATTGCAATTTTCAATGAGATGAAAGGAAGAAAACACCTCTGCTCTGCCTCAAGGTCTACCCCAACAGGCGGTGTAGCCGACAAAGCTGAAGAAATGGTGGAACCAAAGCTCTTAACGAGACTGAGAATCATCCCCAAGGCAATGCTCATATGCCTGCGTTGAAAAGTGCCAATGCAAATCGATCAACTACAGCCTTTCACATATTGACAAGACAGTTACTGTTGCAATGTACACTGTCAGTCATTTTTCATACTAGTTGAACCATATACAAACTGTGAAAACGAACTTAAAATAGTGGAAGGGATAGTTAGAGATTGCACCATCGAAAAGCTTCTAATTAGTGAGGCTACTAGTGTTGGTGTTACCATCAGTGAAGGAAGCTGAGTTTACCATTGGGACTTTCCTTTTTGGGAATGGGTACAGCAGGACATTGATACATGGTCATTAAACTGCTTGATTGCGATCCATATCCATGGAACCATGGAATCCATGTGAATTTACAGTCGTGTAATTGTAGTTTTAGTGATGCGGAAATTTGCATGTGTCATAGCCTTGATTCCTTGAATAGAATGGCCAGCTAGCGCTAAAATCAGACTATAGCCTGAACCATGGCATGAACATGAACAGCATGTCATATCTGCATACTCAGATCTATACGTGTCATACCTAGAATACAAGGGCCAGCTAGTGTTACAATTTGACCATACATGAACAGCATGTCATATCTGCATATTCAGAGTTTCATCTCTTTCTGAGGAAGGGACACATTATAATCAGATTTACTTCCCATTACAAGGTCCAATTCTCCAAAGAGCATTTAGTCAGCTTTTAATCAAAATAATCAGCTAATGTTCAATAGCAAGGTAAAATAAATGATCTCACAACTCTAATATTGATAAGTTAAGAGGAAATATGAGAAATGACCTGTCATATGTGCTTTCAAGAAGACTGGCAGTAAGACGTAAGAGAGAAGCACAAACATCTAATGTGATACAGTTCCTATTCTCCATTAGAGCACTAACTATATCAGTAGTGACCTACAAGATGAGAGAACATTTCAGAAATTGTAATGGGACCTACAAGAGGAGAGAACATTCAGAAATTGTAATGGGTGAAACTACAGCAAAGGAGTAGTAGAGTACATACAGAAAAATCCAACATTCTCCATGTAGCATCAATAGATCCATTTATATCATTTCTTTGCCAGCACCGGTAAACCACCTGCAAATACCACATAGCGACTACAATTACTCAATACATACTGTCCCATAACAGCAAATGGATTCTTGATAATTACTCATTGGACGATCTTATTCTTGGCCCCTTAATACCTCTAGTTTGGTTAGCCGTGACTTCATTACGTGAATGAATTCTTGATGGTTTTCCATTAGACCAAACATATCATCTTCATCACTTTCACTTGCAGATACACTAAGTTTTCCAGAAAGTGACCTCTACAGAAAACAGTAAATACGAGGTGCATAATGGATTCCATATAAAACAAGTTCTATTAGCACCCAAAATGATACAATCTTGGAAGTAAACATACCGAGCTGTGTAGTGTTGTCACATACTGGATGCTATCATAATTAGAAGAGGAAGGTCCTGTTCCAACCAAAGAGCTCGGTGATATTTCTGAAGGAGACTGAAACCAATAGAACAATGTCAGGTCGCTAAATCACTTACGGTCGTCAATAGCATGCTTTCCACTTGACTCCATCGGTTGGCTTATCCTAGTCACTTCATTTCTGTGTATGCTGGCAAATTCTGGATTCCTTGCAGCAGCAGGATTCCATTTATCAAAACTAGTTACACTGTACCAGCTACCAACTTTATTAGATTCAACACTCTCAGTGCACATCAAACCAGAATTGTCCCCAGCACCTGAACATTCTCTTATAAATTTCCTCTGTGATGAACTAATAGGTTCAGAAAGAGGTATAAGCTGCTGCACCTCTTGGCTTTCTGGAGCTCTCCTTCTATAGTCAATATCTGAATTAACTCTCAAACTATTTTCTAGGGTTACATTTTTATATCCTACATCATTAGTGATTCTTCTACAACCAACTTCTTCAACCATCTTTGAGCTCCTTGAAACAATTACAGGTACCAACTTGCCATCTTCTTTGCCATGATTGGCAGCTAAACCTACTTTTTCTATATTTTGAGGCTCAATATCTGCTAACTCAACTGTGGCTGCTTCACTGAGAATGGGACCAGCATCCTTTCTAGAGCTATGCCTCAGGGCCAGAACAGGTACAGAAGATGATTCCATGATACCATACCGAGAACTATTAGACCTTGACCTATACATGGGAGATGCTGATTCATGTGAACTGCGAGACAACATTCCAGTATCTGAAGGGGGATTCACTTTAAAGCGGCCTATTGGTTCTGGTAATGGTACAGCAGCAGCTGGCTGATTCTTCCGTCTGTCAATGAAACTTGGGTTCAATCTAACTCTAGAAGAAAGAAGAGGTGTAGAAACAGATCTTGTGAGCTGGAGATCCCTTTTTCCAGGTGGCTTTGACAATCCCTTCGTTGATGCAGAAGTTGAAACAGGAATTTCTTTTGAAGCAGACATTGAGCGTCCAAGCAGAGTATCCGATCCAATTTCATTGGCTGTTTCAAGAAGTACAAAAACATATCTGGTTTTAGAGCGCAGAGATAACGAAGAGATCTCATAAGAAAAGTGTTTGCTGCTTTCAATACCTGGGCTTCTGGAAACTGATAGCTTTCCAAACACTGATGCCATGCTATCATCTGAGACAATTAGCCTATTTACACTTCCATTTAAGCGTGGTCCAGAACTACTATCAACATAGGGCTCATTTCTCTGAAAATTTATGTATGTACCATATCATAAACAACTCAATTGATAACATAGTAAATTATGCATAGTACATCATACCATCAAATCCACAACCGACACACTGACACAATTTTGGTTATATGAGCAACCAAGAAGTTTCCCTTCGTCTACAGTTAAATCTGCTAATGTGGACCAGCCTACATTAACCACATCATGACATATGATGGGTTCCCAGGAAAGAACCTACAAGCAAAAAGATAATGACCTTTGTTCCACTATTATTTCCTGGAGACTGAAATCAGGATCTTGATAAATCAGTTGGATATGTACCTTTAAGCTTTCATGCAATCCACAAAAAATTGTTTTACCATCACTATTGAATTTCATAGAACGAATTACACTAGCCTGAAAATTGAGTACATTTACCATTAAGCAATTGTTATCTGATTACAGATCATGTGCTTTATTTACAGCAAGCCTGCCATCCATTTCCACAGAGGAATTCCAGGCATAGGATGATGTGAAGAAATTGGTGAGTAGAAACAATACCGGCTCAAAGTATTCCCGGCTGTTCTGCATTAAGCAAGAAAAGGTTAATTATATCCAAGAAAAGGAAAACAAGGTAGAGAACGGATAGTAACATTAGATTCTTCTTCACCAAATTGAAATACAACAGATATATGTGCCACTATCTGGTTTGCAACAATCTAAGTATGAGTAAAAAAAAAGTGCATACCAATATACCTATTTTTAGAGTGGCAACAGTCTACATAAGAGTCAAAAAACTGCATACCAATATATCTATTTTACAAAACCTCAAACTTCACAAACAAAGTATTATGTCACAGATGCTTAATAATAGCTATTTTACTAAGAAAGTTTTTCATATGGTGCATGGTGCAATCTTTGGTATGAGATGCTACATTATATTGGTTAAATTTCGTTTGGTCATTGGTACTATTTCATGATCACATAGATAAATAAAAACTGGTACTTCATGCTGCCTTTAGGTGTTCCTTGAATCCTTGCGACAGATCATACTTGGGCAGAATGGCAAACAGACTAAGATTGGAAAAATCAATAATATTTTTTTAAAAGAAGTCATAATGGTGAATCTTTCATCTTAGTTTGAATATATTTCATGTAATTCAAGCATATGATCAAATCATCTAATGCTTAAATATAACTTCTTAAAATTGTAGTCTTCTCGAAAAATAACCTTTTTCCAGATCACTATATAACCTTTTTTGAAACGAGATCACTATATAACCTTGGGTTCGAGAGCTATATTGATTCAGATTTTGAACATAGAATAGTTTCAACTTGTGACATGAATAATTCATTTTGTGAGTCATTATAAATAGATATGGTACCTCAGGTCCAGAAGAACCAATCAACTCAAAAGTCTCAAGGTCCCAAAACTTAAGAGTCTTATCAACTGAACCTGCGCGCAAAGGTTTTGAAAAGGACAGCATGGAATATGTTACTCAGATTTCCAGGTGATGTACAAAGAAGAAGCATGAGGGAGAGGGACTAATAAGTCTGCAATAAAAATAATAGAAATCTTATTTTGAAAATTTGACATCCCAGGAAAAAATCACTACTGTGTGAGTATATAGGTCCTGTAATCTAACCTGTAGCCAACAAAAACTCGTGAGGGTGAACATCTAAGCAGTTGACTGGACCTTCATGAAGACGAAAGTCATGCATGAGTTTTCCAGCCGTCAAATCCCAGACCTAGCAAAATATTTTAAACAAAATTTCAGTGATCAGGAAATATGAGGTAAAGTTTATCTTAATGATAGTATGAGATTGTCCATCTCATTGACAACAGCCATGTTGTAATTTGTAAGGCACCTTAAATTTTGGATGCTGTGATTTTTGAATATTTTGCATTACAATTGACTGGCATGCTCAAAATTTTACCTTCACTGAGTTATCAGCCCCACCAGAAACAATCCATCGACCATCAGGAGTAAATTTAAGCACATTAATTCGTCGGGTATGACCCTTGTATGTGTGGATGCATCTCTTCTTTCGAGTATCCCATATTTTCATGTTTGTGTCTGAAGACCCAGAGGCTAAGAATTCCCCAAAAGGATGGAAATCAAGAGATGCACAATTTGATCTGTGCCCAGTGAAAGTACGAACAACTGCATATTGTGCAAATCGTCAATAGAAACTGAGATTGCATGACACAGTTGCAGTTCATGTTTTCAATGCACTATCAACACTGGTTACTACCTTTTGCCTCCTCAATATCCCATATTTTTATCGTTCCACTTGCTGCACCAGCACCTATCGTAACTTCAGAAGAGTCAAAGCTTACTGATTCAACTGGACTTGTAAAGCCTGATAGGCTCTGCAATGTACAATGAAAATCACTTGAAGTAGATAACTGATCGCCACAAAAAAAAAAGCAAGAACCGCTCTACACATAAACCAGCAGGATACCCTATAGGAAATTACCAGGAGGGCACTGGGTTTCCCAACAGCCCAAAGATTGACCTTCAGATCGTCACCACCAGTGATGAGGATCCTTGATGTTCGCCTCCCAAACTTGGCACAATTGACATTCGAAGCATGCGCAACAAACTCCTCTGATCATTGTCAAGGAAACAAGACATATTGAAGGTTGCATACTACAACAACAGAATTAAAGTATTATCCCAGCATGATATCCAAATATATACCGTACCGTTTTCAACTACCACGAACCTATCCCAACATATTTAAGTTTCTTTCATAGTTCATTTTTTTCAGATGGATCTAAACACACATTTGTACAAGGACAATATATTGACTAAAAATCTAGAGTAGAATGCTCAATGCCCATATCACCAGCATTCCTGTTCATCATAGCAATTATTGAAATGATACCAATTTTTGGCATAGCACTAATTTTCATACCAGAAGCTGCACTATCCATGATATAGTAGCAACTACATTCGCAATAAAACAAACTATCTAGCGTGAAGTTGGAAGTTCTCAGTCAAAAGAATTAACACGTATGACATTGAGGATTGAGCATTTTGTATAGATCTCCCCAACATTACAGTGTGGCCCTATTAACAGCAATTGATACAACCTACCAAACAAATGATAAGCTATGGAGCACGGAAGTCACGATTCCTGGAACTTCGCAGGCAGCACTAAAATTTCATTCCATCCCCACCTACACAAGTAGAAAGACAACTCCGATGGTCCTGAATACGTTCCGTGGTGGGGACGCAACTCCTGCACTGCAAGTCTGCACTCCACTCAATCACAGGCTCACAAGACCAGATGGCAAGGATGAACCCAAACATGAACAGTAATACCAGAACCTGGGATCGAATTCGATCATCGCGGGTGAATCCAACCCGACAACCCCAACCCGACCACAACTTAACTGCACCAGTTCAAACAAAGCAGGCAAGAGGGATCCGACTCCAAGTTCCAATTCAAAATCCCCAAACCGGGCAATTCACAGGATACGGAGCTTGTACGCGCGCGTGGTGGCCATCTGCAGCGGCCGCCGTCATCCAAAGCTTGAGCTCCCGCTGCTGGGGGCGAGGGGGTTTTGGATTTCCAAGGATGCTCTCAGGATCCTCCCATCCGCAGCCACTTCTAGCTGGCGGGCGCTAAAACTTCGCCCGATTGTTAGGTGAAGTGGGACGAGGGTGAAGGGAGAAGGAACGTTGAGGAAGGAAGCTCAACACAAGTAATGCCTGGCTTCCGTCTTCGTTCGCGGCCTCTTGTTTCACACGCCATTTTTCAGTTTTTTTTTGTCCTCTATAAATATTTTTATATTATAGCCTCGTACTCTCCTATCTCAAACTATAAGATGTTTGATTTTTTGTTTAATTTTAATTTTGATTATTCATCTTATTTAAAAATTTAATCAAAATATCATCTTTTATGTAGCTTCTTTTATTAATAAAAGTCCTTTAAAAATAATCTAAATTTGATTATTTTTATATAATATTAAATAAAATAAGTGTTGAAAAAGTTAAACATCTTATAATTTAGGACAAATTGAGTATTATAAAAGTGAAAGCCGATTAGCAATATGCAAGTAATAATTTTTCTTAATATTTTATGCTACAACCTTATTATTATAGTGAAAAGAGACATGAGGACATGAAACAATCCGTACGTACTCTCTAAAAAACATAATTATAGAATTCTTGTCAAGTAAACTACCTTAAGTTTGACTAAATTTATATTAAATTATTAATATTTATATCTTTAGATATATTTTATAATTAATTTAATGTATTTATTTTTATTGTAAATATTAATTTTTCATATAATTTTGATCAAAGTTAAAACCAATCAATTCCTTAAAAATAAGAATTGTATATATTTTTTCTAGGAAGGAGGGAGCATGAATTTTCTCGGAGGGCTGTAGTGAACTTCAAGACGACAACCAGATTATGTTATATGCACACGAGAGCATTATTTTTTCATTGAAAAAATGTTAATTATGATTTTTTAGATCATAATTTCAAATATTAATTTAAAATTTTATTTAAAAAACAGGAAACTAATATAGAAAAGCAAAGAAAACGGGCTAGTTCTTTCCTCGTGATCGTGATATGGGCTGTCGCAGGGCTTTGCTTTCGAGGACCGGTTGTTGCATGAAAAAGTCTGCTTTGCACCCCTCGCTATCACCAAAGTCTGATTTTACTTCATCAACTCTAAAACGGACAAACCATATTCTTCAACTTTTTAAACCATGTACTTTACCTCCCTGGAACGGTTTTGAAGGCGGTTTTACTACAGTATATGGCGGTTTGCTACAATGACTGTGGTTTTGTCTTTTTTATTTTTTTATTTATTTCGGCTGATTCTTTGAAAAATCATAGTAAATCATAGAAAAATTATAAAATGGAAAATCTAGTTTTATTGAACTCTACATGAGTAGATCTACACAATAAATATATAACATAGTATGCTTTAGTACAAAGTTTTTGCTTTAAAGGTTTTGTCTTTTTCTTTTTTATTTATTGGCTGAATATTTAAAAAATTATAGTAAATCACTGAAAAATCATAAAATGAAAAATCTAATTTTGTTTTACTCCATATGAGTAGATCTATACAGTGAATATATAATATGGTATGCATTAATACAAAATGTTTATAGAAGCTGTAGCTATGAACAAATAATATGTAGCTTCTATAAACATTTTATACTAAAGCATATCGTCATGTACTGTAGTAAAATCGTCTTTAAAACCGTTCCAGTGAGGTAAAGTGTATGGTTTGAAAAATTGAAAGAGATGTTGTCCGATTTTAAAGTTAAGAGAATAAAATCAGACTTTGGTGATAGTCGAGGGAGACAAAGTAGATTTTTCCGCTGTTGCAGTATTGTGTGCTGGGCCTTTGGTGGGCTGCCCGAGATCCCATCTGGGAACTTTTTTTATTAATAAATTTATTTTTTAAAAAAATTACAAAATTAGTCTCCATTTTTTAAAAATTGCAGGAATAGGCCACCAGTCGCCCGTTGGAAGGGCGAAGAGGGCCATGTCGCCCGACCAGTGGGCGACTTGTCCGTGCACTGGCATGGGTGGGCCCCACGTCGCCCGGCCAGTGGGCGACGTGGCGCATGTCGCCCAGCCAGTGGGCGACGTGGCCCATGTCGCCCGGCCAGTGGGCGACGTGGCCCATGTCGCCCGGCCGCGGGGCGACTTGGCCCATGTCGCCCGGCCACGGGGCGACTTGGCCCATGTCGCCCGGCCACGGGGCGACGTGGCCACCGCTAGGGATTTCGCAACAGGAGAGGAGAGGAGAGGAGAGGAGAGGAGAGGAGAAGAGGAAGAGGAAGAGGAAGAGGAAGGAAGAGGAAGAAGAAGAGAAGAGAAGAGAAGAAGAGGAAGAGGAAGAGGAGAAGAGGAAAACTTTCGGTAAGTAAAAAAATAATTTTATATATAATTATTTAATGTGTGTTATATTAATTGTTAGATAATATAATTAGCAGTTAAGCGATTAATGTTATATTTCGGTAGTATTATTTATATTCTTATTTTATATATATTGTTAAAGGTATTTATATTCTTATATTTCAGTTGAAATAATATTAGTAATATATTACTAAAAAGGTATTTTAGCTGAAATTTTTAGATTACACAGATGTCGGAGAAGTTAGGATTTCAAATTTATTATGGAGAAGGAGAAATTATTCAAGGTGTACACGGGGTTGATCTGTCAGGATTTTCCTCAGTAACTAGATGGGTGTCTAGGGCAAATGAGAGAACAATTAGTGGTGTGCAGAATTGGTTGATGCGAATATTTGGGCTTGACAGCAACCAACATGACGTTAAGGTCATGGGTATCGTTAGTCGTGCTCGGGAGGGCACTTTTTGGGAGTTAGTACCGCTTAATGCAACATCAACATGGAGAAAATACGTGAACAAAGCTGTAGAATGTGGGTGGCCTCTAGTCCTTCTTGTTCAGGCATATACGAAGGAGGTTCATGAGGTACACGGTGTAGAAGAAGAAGGAGGTCCGAGCCATGACAATGACAATGATAATGAGGAAGATAATGAAGAGGGTGATCATCACCTGTCATCTATGGTACCGACGGGTGAAGCGGACGAAGGAGAGCGCATAGAACATATAGTTGAAGAGATGGCGATGGAAGATATGGAGAATGAGAATATATCTAAAACTGAGTCATCTGAAGATGAGAATGAAATTCCTGTCCCACTGGAGTGGAAGAGTAACAGTTCGAAGAATTTGATGATCAACGAAGGAAATTCTGTGCCGTGGGAATATCATGAGAATGAACTAGTAGAGGGAGGTATGTACAAAGGCAAAGATGAAGTGATGAGTGCCGTGAAGTACTGGTCTCTGTCAATGAAGCGGTCTTTTGTAGTTGTGAAGTCCAACAAGAAAGTATATGATGTTAAATGTGTGTTTTCGGACTGTCTATTTAGGGTACATGCTTATGAGCAAAAATGGAGTACAATTTGGAAGTGCTCTATAGTAACAGAACATACATGTGAGTTACAAGAATTAGAGAAGTCCAATACTGCTCTTACATCGAGCTTCATTGCAGAGTACATGTATAATCGAATTGTTGATAATTTAAGGTATGAGCCGAAATCTATAGTGACTACTATAGAGGAAGATTTTAAATACACCATCAGCTATTCGAAGGCGTGGCGAGCGAAACAGAAGGTCATTGAGAAGAGATTCGGTTCGTACGAAGCATCTTATGAGAACCTACCAAGATTGTTAGAAACCATCAGACAAAGAAATATTGGTACATATTATGATATCATGGATGTGTCTGATCCAAAAGAGGCCGGAAAGTTAATACTTCGTCGAGCCTTTTTTGCACTAGGTCAATGTATAATGGCATTTCGTCATTGCAGACCTGTTTTATGCATGGATGGTACATTTCTAACAGGAAAGTATAAAGGTCAGATTCTAACTGCTATTGGTGTTGATGGGAATAATCAAGTCCTACCAGTTGCTTTTGCTTTTGTGGAAAGTGAGAACACAGATAGTTGGTATTGGTTTCTAGAGCGTGTGAAGTTAGCAGTGGTGCAAGGGCGACCTAATGTTTGTGTCATACATGACCGACATGCCGATTTGTTGAAGGCGATAACGGATATGCAATATGGTTCAGTGGAGCGTGATCTTCCTCCTCGATGGTCGGACATACAATCAAGATGGTGCATGAGGCACTTGGGTGCAAATTTTTTCAGCCATTTCAAAAATAAACACCTTATGAATATGTTTAAGAGGTTGTGCAATCAGAACCAACAAAGAAAATTCAATGCAATGTGGAAACGTCTTGATGAATTAACAACAAAGCAAACAGAAGAGTTAGCGACTCGTACGAATGAAGACCCGAATGATATGTCTGTTCCTCTTTCAGGCCTTCCAACGGATGCCTTGAGGAACATGGTTCGGAGGTCGGGGTCATCAATCAGGTGCTTCTCAGATTGGATTGAGTATGAGCCAAAGGAGAAGTGGTCATTATTATATGACACAGATGGGGCGAGGTTTAGAATAATGACAACAAATTTGGCGAAGGTGTACAATTGGGTCATTCGAGGCATGAGAGGATTACCTCTTGTAGCAATCGTAGAGGGTATTTTGCATGGAACATGCAAGTACTTCCGTGAAAGATATATGGTTGCTTTTAATGCGATGTCAGATAATACATTGATTTTTTCAACATTCATGACAAATTACATGAAAAAAAGGTGGAGAAGGCAAGCTTGCATCGTGCACGTCCTATGGGCACAGCAGAGAATCGCTTTGAAGTTCTGTGTAGAGATCGGGGCCGTCGTGGTGGCAATCGAGAGAGAATTGCACAAGAGTGTGTTATTCGTTATAACTCATGCAGCTGTTCGTGCATGAAACCGAAACTTCTACACAGGCCGTGCTCACATGTTATAGCAGCTTGTTCACTTACTAATTTGTCCCCGAAGCCGTATGTCTCACATTATTTTACGAAGGAGGTAGTCATGACAACCTGGAATGCTGAGATTTATGGTTTCGCAATATTTGGTAGTTTTACAAACAATCCTGGAAGTAACTACCTGCGGGGGCCCGATAAGGACAAATTAAGACAGAAGCCTGGTCGTCGTAAGACACGGCGCATTAGAAATGATATGGATTACTCAGAAGTGGGAAGACTGGAGCATCGGTGCACCAAGTGCAATGGCACAGGACATACTTACAAGAAGTGCACGCGTGCAACCACCACAGAGGGAGCTGCAGAAGCAGGACCTTCAGGGAATCCGCAAGACGGTCGGCGCCCTCGTGCACGTCGTGGATTTCGGAATCAAGGCGAAAATGCTCTTTAAAAATAATAGTATGTCTGCTTTTTTTGATTTTTTTGTTTCATAGTATTAATTATATTTATGCATTATTTTTTTACATTATTAAGATATTTTAGGTATGGCGATGGATGAGGGACACTTGGAGTTGTTGGACGCACAGTTAGACCAGCGCCACCGGTCCTACTTGAGTGCTGTGACAGGTGCTGAGCTACCTGTTCTACGGCCTAGGGTACCTCAGGAGTTGTGGCGGCTCGACGAGCGATGGATACCGAGGTATGCATGATAACACGTTCACTTATTTGTTTTACTCATACAGACGATTTGGTAATATATATTTATATATAAATGTTGTATTTGCTACAGGCTACGAGCAGCTGGTCTACTGCCTCTGTGTAGGCTTGTGCAGGCTAGTGCTGTTGAGGCCCCGGCCGATGCGGTGACACGGTTCAACTTTGACCGTTCCTTACTTGCGGCATTGGTGGACCGCTGGAGGCCTGAGACGCATACGTTCCACTTTCCTTGCGGGGAGATGACTCCCACACTCGAGGACGTCTCCTACTTACTTGGTGTCACCACTGCTGGACAGGCCGTCAGCCGTCCAGACGTGGAGGCCACTTGGCGTGAGGACCTTCTAGTCCGTTTCGAGGGTGTTGTGCGTCGACCAGACGCTCCAGAGTATCAAACTCTTGCTGAAAACCAGCATCACGGGCCTACGAAGACCTGGCTCTTGCAGTTTCAGGTAAATAGATAACACTATGATATAGTTCATTAACATCAAATATTCATATGTATGTTAAATAAAATTTGAACTTCTGTTTTCTAATTCAGGCCGAGTATATCCACCCTGCGGCGGATGAGGCCACTGTGTCGAGACACTTGGAGGCCTATCTGTTGTGGTTGTTTGGTTGGATAATGTTCACATCGTCGCATGGGAACTCTGTCGCGAAGCACTTGATCCACTTCGCGCGCGAGATAGCGGACGCACCGCTCGACGCCGTGCCGCAGTATAGTTGGGCGTCCGCTATCTTGGCAGCCACGTACCGAGGTCTTTGTGATGCGTGCACAAAGACCGACCCGTCAGCTATCCTCTCTGGTTGTCCACTATTACTTCAACTCTGGTCGTACGAGCGGTTTAGTATTGGACGACCAGTCATGGATTTCTCGACTTACGGAGCAGGGTTGTACGGGGAGACGGAGGAGGACGGCCCTACGATGGGTTCGTTGTGGGTCCGGCGGCGGGTAAGTCTTCTGTATCGCGGTTGAACCTGTTTCTATTTATTTTTAAATAAATTGCACCTTACTATTATTTTCTATACAGCCTACTTGGGCAAACATTCAGGTTCACAGAGCCTATCCTGAGTACATGGCGGCGTTCGACCGGATTAGGCCAGACGACGTCCGCTGGACACCTTACAGCATGGAGGAGATTATCGTACGAGCGCCTAATGGGTTATCGTCGTTCTGCACGAGGGATCAGGAGTACTGGATGACACGTAAGGCTGTCGTTTTCGACATCTTTGTCGAGGACTACGCTCCTCACAGAGTGATGCGGCAGTTTGGTCGTAACCAGACGTTCCCACTTCCGGTTGCCCATATTGTTCCTCTTTCCGTGCACGGGTAAGCATAAGACAATTAATTCGTTCTGATTGAGTATTTAATATATATAGAAAGATAATTAATATGTTTTGAAATCCATAGTTACGTGCGGAGGGGTCTACCGGCAGGCATTACTTGGTCCTCCCGTATACAGCCGTGGGTCGACGAGTGGGCCAACGCACTACATGATGTGACCTACGAGCCCAGACCGTTTTCCTTGCAGGCTTACGGGGACTACTTACGTTGGTATATTCCTCGCACACGGATCAGAGTCACGTATACACCAGCGGAGCCACGGACCCACGTCCCCAGGTTGACGGACACGTACCCTGTGCACAGAGATCAGGCGTTGTCGTTGGCGGTACGATCTTTATGAACTTCAACCCACTTCGTTTAATATTTTTCTTATCGTAATTACTTCAATGTTCTCGTTTTGTTAATAGGCCGACATGGGTCATCGTATCACTGTGGATGGTGGATCGCTCTTGCACCGGTTGAGGGAGGGCATTCAGATGACCAGCCACGAGCTTACCGCTGCGGTCCAGAGGATGTACGACTCTGCTGCAAACATTGTCAAGTTGACGTCGTGCCGGCCCTGCGGGCGACAGCCGGATGTCGTCCCTCGACCTTCACACGTGACACACAGGCCTGACGGACCGACGGCGCCACTACCTCCGCGGCCTACGTACCAAACAGGTGAGTAAGTTATATTTTCTTCGTATGTAGTAATGCTAACTTGTTCGTTACTTATAAGTTTCATTATTCAGGTCCACCTACGTACTCTGCCGGTTGGCGTCCGGAGTTCGATATCATTGGATCATCTTCGCAGCCTGCTCACATGCCTACAGGTACGATATAGTGGTGAAATTTAATTATATTATCTAATACTGCTTTATTCGTAACATTACATTCACTCTGCATGGTCAGGTATGCACTTCGACGGTTCGCGGCATCAGTTCGATTTCGGAGGTTCCTCTTCACACGCTGTACCCATGGTTTCAGGTATGACCTACTTTTAAGAGTTCGACACGTTATATATTAGTTTTACCATCAGCGTTATCATAACGTTGGTCTTATATGTTTAGGGACGACCCGTTACGACTACGAGGGATCGGACATCTCTGAGCACGCTGACACTTTTCGTCAGCGATCTCCGACACCCTTCGACCTTGAGAGTTACCTGCAGCAGGAGCCGGCGGACGTACTTGCGTCATCGCAGCTACGTGAAGCACCACCACAGACACAGCCCTCACAGGACGAGTACGCGACACCACCTGCTGCTGGAGGCCGTCCTGCACGTGTTACAGTTCCTCCTTCGCCGCTTACTTACTCAGCCAGCCATGTGCGAGCGGGCCGCAAAGCACCAAAGCCTGGCACGATTAGGGGTGTTGCACCTAAGCGTGGACGATATTAGTTTTGTATGATTTGCCGCCGATGTTGTTTTCTATGATATTGTACTGATATTATTTTAGTTTTTAGAACTTAATTAATGTTTCACTGTTGTATTTTTTCATCTATTAAACTTGGGCGAGCACACGACAATGGCGTTTTCGCACGCCAATTGCATGACTGCGTATTATTTTTGCTATTTCTCTGACTTCGATATTTTTTCTGAAATTTCCGAACACATAAATAATATTTAAAAAAATCGAAATTTTTCCTGAAATTTCCAAATAAATAAATATTATTTAAAAAAATTCAAAAAACCAGGTCGCAGTCTGGTCGCCCTTTGGCCGGGCGAACTTGGCCTGGTCGCCCTTCCAACGGGCGACTGGTCGCCCAAACCTGTAATTTTTTGAAAACGTAGACTAATTTTGTAATTTTTTTAAAAAATAAATTTATTAATAAAAAAAATTCTCCCATCTGGGGTCGGGTCAACGGACCACACGATTCCCTCAGGCCTCGTGCCCTCATCCCTGACCGAATAGGACCACCCACGGACTCCGACACTCCGTCCGTTCACCCCCGCTTTTCGCTCCCGTGTGCCCGCGCGCGCTCTCGCGGCGACAACCGAGCAACCGCCGCCGCTACTCGAGGAACCTAGGTCTTCGTCGGTCCCTTCGTCGGCCCTTTCGCCGGGCGACGAGCACCCAGCAGGTATGCGCACTCCTTCTCATCCCTTCCTGCTGTGCGAAACCGAGCACCCGAACCCTAACTTAAGCTGTTTGGCTGCTCGTAACCGGATCTGTTCTAATTACAAGTGTATACATGTACTATGCCTAGTTGTTTCGATTCTTCTGCTAAATTTATTGTGTGTCAATCTGTACACCCATGTTCTCCGTCCAGTTTAGTGGCGTAGGGTGTTCGTTTTGTCCGTTAGCGAGGTTGGCTTCCTAAAGCTTTGGTGGTTCAGTTGAATTCTCACGAACTTGAATTAATCATGTGTAAATAATACCCCTACAAGTGGGGTCGCGTGCAGTGTGCTCAGCTTGGCATCTTTCTTGTGCTATTGATTGAGCGTGACGCGTGTGTTGAAATCTGTGCTGCGCAGTTAAAAATTTGATCTTGAATGCTACTGTGAGCTGAAAATGGGAAGTCAAAACTGTATCTTTCCTGTGTTAGTGACCTGCTCTGCTCAAAGTGACTTGTCTTATGTGGCGTTTAGCATTTTATTTATGTGCACAATAAGTGAGATATTTGTACACCTGCTCAGGTGCTCTACATGACTTGTCTTATGCGGTATTATATTTGAGGGCTTGCTATTTTCGAAAATTTGCTACTAGAGCTGCAGCAGGGTCACAGGATGTGCAGTTGGAAACTTGTTTCTTTCTTTTTTTTTCCCCTTATAGGTAATGCCCTGATGAGGTGTGATTTCCACATCATTCCTCACCACTTTTCGATATGAAACCAAGTTATTGTAGAGATATGAAACCAAGTTATTGTAGAGGTTCCGTTACTCGTTACAGAATCAATGCAAGTTGCCACTATATCCACATCTTTTGTGCCCTTCTGAAAAGAAACAAATGTCCTCTGTATAGGTACTTTAACTCAGCCAGTTTGGGGCTAGTGGATCTTTTAGGCTGTAGTGAGTTTATTTGAAAAGTAGGAGTTGAGTTGAATTTTTGCACATATACTGTCCCTTTTTGCAATCTTTTTGTTGTTTATTTAAATTAGACAGGTACTTCATCCTTTCAGCACATACTGGCATTATATCTGCAATTCTAGAAAGTTGAACATAAAAAAATGTATTTTGACTCTCTTAGGCTGGATTTCAGTTGCCAGAAGACTTTAGATTTTGCATACTCCATGCATACATTGTTATTCACTGTAATTCTTCTAGAAAATGAACCATGGTATGCATGGGCGTTATTCTTGTTTTAAAGGAAATCAGCTCTTCTTGGATGTACTTATATATTTTAAAAGCAAGCAAGTTGGTAACTGTATCCTGACTCCATGCGACTTTTCATCACCAAGATGCCTGCATGGTCAACAGGCAACGCCTGTCGTTGAACTTAAAATGACCTATGCTAGTGTTCTGTAGTACAAAATAGCAACATGAACATTTAACAGCAGCTATACGCCTATACATGCATAACCTACAAGGTTGTGTATGTGGCGTCATTGGAGGTGCTGCTAGAGGCACGTGTGCATGCAGCATCCTTTCATCTTTGTATAATGACCTCGGTATCAGTATCTTATCAGTTTGTTTACGCTGATGGATTATTCTTTATGTCAATAAAGGGGAACTGCAAGATTGATTTCAATGGATTATGGCAAGTCTAGAAGAAGTAACTCCAGAAAGAGGACACATTCCAAATCTGAGGATGGAAAGAGGAAACGGTTGAACTCTAGGCATGATGACACACCGATGTCCTCAGAGCCAATTGAAACCCTCTACAGGATATTATGTCCGGTAAAAAAGATAGGCAGTGTCTTGGGAAGAGGTGGTGATGTTGTTAAGGCCCTTAGAGAGGAAACTAAAGCCAAGATAAGGGTTGCCGATTCCATTCCTGGTGCAGATGAGAGAGTAATTATCATCTTCAATTACGAAAATCAACCTGAACTGACTGATGAAACAGCTGAAAATAAATTTAGTGATGGCTTAGGCAACATGAAACCTCATTGCTTTGCCCAAGATGCCTTATTGAAGATACATGATAAGATTGTGACTGATGAAATCCATGGAGTCACCCATGATGAAAAGTCTGAAAGTGCTGATGATGTGACTGCTAGAATATTGGTTCAAGGCAATCAAGCTGGCTGCCTTCTAGGAAAAGGTGGCTCCATTATACAACAACTACGAAGTGATACTGGTGCTGGGATCCGTGTCTTGCCATCTGAAAACCTTCCCCAGTGTGCACTTAAAAGTGATGAACTGGTGCAGGTAAGGCTGTATTAGTAGTACAAACTCCTTTTACTTCCATTGGTTCCTGTGGCCTCATATACTGTCTCTTTATACTTGGATTAGCATTCAATTGTCCATGTATTATTGTTTTTGGAAATAAACAATTCGCTGTGGACATATCAATTGTTGTTCTACCTCTACCTGTCTAGTTTCTCATGATTTCAATAACTTGTTTTTCCCTGACAATTAATTAAATTAACAAAATGATGGAATTTTGTGTCATGCTATTCTCTTCTCTTGGAATTTGCGTCTTTGTCATGCATATTTGCACTTTTGGACATTAGTACATGGGTATCATATATCATATTGTTATTATGATATTTCAGATATCCGGAGCGCCTTCTCTTGTAAGAAAAGCTCTATATGAAATATCTACTCGTCTCCATCAGCATCCTCGTAAGGAAAATAGACCTCTGGAAGAAATAATAGATGCAAGCACACAAAGGAAACGTGAGTCTCCAACACCACTGCAACATGAAAATCCAATGTTGCCACACCTGCATAGTGATCTTCCACCTCCAATACCCCTGCTTGACCCATATAGAAGTGGACCACAATATCATGTTACTGAAACTGAAGAGTTTTCTATCAGAATTCTGTGTGCTTCTGAGCTCATTGGTTCAGTTATTGGGAAAAATGGGGCTAATGTTAGGCGAGTAGAGCAGCAGACTGGTGCTCGCATCAAAGTTCAAGAGATTGACAAAGATGCTTCTGGTGAAAGGCTGATCATTGTTTCATCTAAGGAGGTAACAATGCAGCTGGTTTTGAGTTGCCAATCACTTTATAGTATCAGTACTCACTATTTTATATCCTTTTTATTCATCCAGATAGCAGCTGAACCAATATCCCCAGCAATTGAGGCACTTATTTTGCTCCATGATAAAGTAAGTGCACCTTCTGAGAAGCACCATTCAAGTACAAGGCTTGTTGTACCAGCAAGCAAAGTTGGTTGTATTCTTGGGGAAGGTGGGAAGGTGATTACTGAAATGAGAAGACGAACTGGGGCTGAGATTCGAGTTTACTCAAAGGCAAATAAACCAAAATACCTGTCTTTTGATGATGAACTTGTGCAGGTGACTTAATATTTGATAACAGCTACATCAACATATTTCTGTAAGTTTTTATTTTCTGGACCTTTTTTTGTTAACTTCCATTGTACCTGTACATTTGTTCCGAGCTTTCAGGTTGCTGGGCCTCCAGCTATTGCAAGAGGAGCCCTCACAGAGATTGCTTCGAGGCTTAGAACTAGGACTTTGAGAGATACAAGTACTGCCAATAATCCTCCACCTTTTGCCCCTTTCGATGATCCTCCTATTGATATGCCTAGCAGAAAATTAACACTATATGGAGGGCCTGCCAATGATCCACCATATGGAAGGCCTGCCAATGATCCATTGTATGGAAGGCCTGCCAATGATCCACTGTATGGAGGGCCTGCCATTGATCCACCATTTGGAAGACCTACCAATGATAGACCATATGGAAGGCCTGCCGTTGTTCCGCCATTTGGAAGACCTATCAATGATCCACCATATGGAAGACCTGCTAATGATCCATATGGAAGGCCTACCAACGATCCACCATATGGACGACCTTCCAGTATTATACCATATGGAAGACCAAACGAAAGTGCACGTCGTGATCCTTCCGATGCATATCCTGTAGACTACTTTTCTAAAAGAGAATATCCTAGTGGAAGCCCTATGTTTAATAGTAATGCCCCATCAGCTGCTTATGAGAGATATGCAGCACCCACACGCTTTCCTACTAGAGAACTTCCCTCGGCTTTCAGTCCTGCTGCAGATCATTTGTCTCATCGTTCCTATCGTGACCATGTGCCTGCTGATAGCCACTCTAGTAGGGGTACACAGCAATTAGGCATCACAAGAGATGGAAATTCAGATGCTTATGATTATACCGAGGTACATCTTTGACACGAGCTTCCCTCTTTTGCAAATGGCCATCACCTAAAATTTTCATTAGAAGCTTGAGACTTCACACTTGACTGTTCCATTGTCCCTGTTCTGTTCCGTAATTAGGTGGTACTCCTGAGTATTGGGAAAAAAAGTTCCGTAATTAGGTGGTACTCCTGAATATTGGGAAAAAAAAGTTATCTGTTGCTGTCTTAGCTGTCATTTCTGACCGTATATTTGGCTGCTGGGATGTACTTAGGCGTTCTTGGTTTCAACCAACTTTTCTTGATTTTGTCTATAACTATCAGCAAATCTCAATTTCTGTATATATTTAAATTTTATCATTGCACAGGCTGCTGGACAAATTCATGGACGCGAGGATTACAGACTGACAAGTGCTACTGGGTATAACTTTTTAGGCCTTCCTTCCTAAACATAATTTTAATTTTACCTGTACAAATTTCATTGAAAATACCTTCCTTTGGCAGACGGTTCTTGAGCACTATTGAAGTGAGGATTCCAAATAGTTCTTTGGAGTCTATTGTCGGTGTTGGTGGGGTCCATCTAGCACAGATCCGTCAGGTATAGATAGAAGTTATTTTGCCTTTCCATGGACACTGCTACATGAAATGCGTCCTCTGTTATGGTTATTTTTCTCCTCCATGGGCACTGCTATACGAAATGTGTCTTATAATTTCTCATTAATGTTCTACTTGACTCCAGAATTCTGGTGCAAGACTGAGGCTGCATGAGGCTCATGCTGGTTCTTCTGAGTCTGCGGTGGAGATCCAGGGCACACTGGACCAAGTAAAAACTGCGCAGGACGTCCTGCAGGACTTTATTAACAGGAACAGCCGTAGCATGCACCAGCAACCCCATTCTTCTCGCATGCCACTTTACCAAAGCTGGGGATAGCTTATGGTCGGTCTCATGGTCGTGGCAGAGGAAAACAGAGTCATCAGGGTTCGTCATGTGGCTGGAGATATCTCGGAGTGCATATTAGCTGCGGTGATGTTGTTGATGAGAGGTTGGATGGCTGTTTACATTGACCGTGCGAGCAAGATAACTTTTTTTTTTAATTCAAGCAAGATAACCTGTATGTTATATAGGACAGATAATATTATTTTGTCTGATGAAATACTTAGTAACGAGCTGCCTCTAGCAGTATATTTGGATTCTGAATGTATGAACCATGTTGTTAAACTCTGCTATTTGAGGTCAGGCTTAGTCCAAATAACTCAGTTATCTACAGAGTCCAAATACATCGTTGCGATGTCTAGAGAAATCCAATATGCCTCTGGTTGACTTCTTGCATTTTGGTGTACTAGAAATGCACAGGAAATAAGCTGATGCTCAACAATGAAGTTAATCTAAGCAGGTGTCCAGTAGTTGTGTTTTGGACATTAGTTAATAAGAAAAAAAAGGTTTTACAGGGACAGGGCATCGCTCATAAAAGACCAATAGTCACTCTGGTGTAGATAATAATGCGACGCGGAGATTTAGGCTGGTTATAACAATGCAAATCTTCTGCATCGTCTTTGGCATGTTCTTTCAGGTTGCAATCTGTTCTAGAGCATCTATGCAACCACAGGAACATGATACAGTCCTTCAAGAAGCTGTGCGTGAGCAGCCCATTCACCTTCTCTAGGAATTGTTCCTTCACAAAACCGATACGGCTTATCGGTCTTGTCACTGCTTTGTTGTATTTAATCGTTTAAAGTACAGGAGGTCCTCGTGCAACCATATATCCCAAAGGGCATGACCGGCAGAGGTGTACGCCCCCAAAATTATTTGGAACCACAACGAAGGCATTCAACTTAGGAACAAACATGTACGCTGTTGAAGGATGTAAAACTTGGCTTGCACTAACACAATCGTCATATATGCACTAGTATAGAAGGAATAGAATTGGGTGGAACTGGATATTTTGCATGACTCTAATCAACACATGGGATCATAATCCCAACTCAGGTGAGGGAGGCTGGAGTAGCCGTGCTCAGGCTGCTGATGTCAAGGGGGTCGCACGTAAGGCTTCAAGCACAAATGAGGCGCCATGGTGATGATAAAGACGTGCCACGGGGGCGCTGCAACATAGGTGTTGCAATATGCATATGAAAATTTTGCCGTGTATTACACATCCAGCAAATTATTATAAATACAAATCATACAAGCTATACCTTCTGAACCCCCTGATATTACACCACCCAAACTCTCGTATGCAGTACACCAGATAATGTACTCCACAATGGTAAGATCCAATGGAAAAGAAACAAATAAATAGTTGCAGCAACGACAAGATGTGACCTATTGAGGCCTGTAATAGTTGCTCTGGTGTGGAGGGTAAGCCCCAGGGGCATTGTACGGCGGCTGTGGATATGGCGCAGATTGCTGTGGCTGATGGGCATTGTAATATGGCCCACGCCATCCAGGATATGCCGACTGACCATAGTCATGGCCAGGAGGCGGCTGGTGCGCTGGCGGCTGGTACTGACCGGGGTGTGGTGCACTGTATGGAGGCTGCTGTGGTGGCGCGCCATAGGATGGGGGATATGGCTGTGAGTATGCAGGTCTTGGCTCCGGTTGAGAATATCCAGGCCTCGAGTCTACCCCAGGTTGAGTGGCATAGGGAGCCTGAGCATGCAGCTGCGGCGTTGATAGGCTGCTCTGATCAGGTGGTACAGAAGCATTCCTCTGCAAAGAAGATTGGTTGGAGGGCGAGAAGCTGAAACCCGCTAGCTTTTTCTGCACATCTTCGATCATTTCACGACATTGAATGTTTCGGGTCATTATGAAGTCACTGCACTGCTGTTTTATTTTGCCTATTGCTTCCTGTACACAGGGATCATCCCAAAATCAGTAGCCCATTCGAGAGAAGACATCAGCATTCCTATGTTCGATGCAAATGGAACAGCAATGGAAATGGAAATGGAAATGGAAATGGAAATGGAAATGGAAATGGAAATGGAAATGCAATCACACCTGTAAAGTCACATAAAAGTTTAGGCCCTCGTTAATGTTCTGTTTAAACTCCCGGTATTTAGCAATAGCAGCAGCAATTTGCTTGTAACATCTCTCACGAGCAGCTGAAAAAAAGGAGTTTAACAAATCAAAATTACATATTAGCTTTGCACAAAGAAAAGATTTACACATTACATTGTTCAAAGATCCAATTCACACAGATCTAAAAAAATAATAGTACCTGACTGTGATAACAGTTCCATGTTAACAATCATTACAGGTTATCCCCTCCGTTCAAAATTATAGGTCGATTTTTGTCCTAAGTTAAACTTCGATCAACTTAGTCAAAGTTAGAGAAGTTTGACTTAGGAGAAAGCTAAAGTGACCTAATTTGGAAGAGGGAGTAGAAATTAAGCAGACCAGTATTTATTTGAAGTTACTCCAGAAAAGGCATGAATACAAGCAACATCTAGCCTATTAAGGAAGCTTATGGACAACTGAAGCAGACAAATTGCTGAAATTGTGCACAAAAACGTCCACGAATCTATAATTCCCAACCAGCCAGCATGATCCAGGGAACCACTGTTATTTTGCTAGGCTCAAGAATGGAAAGAACATTACCAAAAATAAAATACTGCATGATAGCTACCATCCACAAGGCAAACAAAATAAAATATAAAGTTGTTAAAGTTCAAAAGTGGAAAGTGCAAAAGGCAGCGGTACATCACATGTATAGTTAAGCAAATAACTTGCTGAAAAATTAGCACATACTCCCTCTGTCCCTTTTTAAGGTTCTTACTTCACGAGAAGTCACGTACTCAACTTTGATCAATTATATACAATAATATATTAATTTTTATGATACATAATTGGATCTATTTTCATAATAAACTTATCTGGAAATACAAATGTTGCTAATATTTCTACAAACCTAGTCAAACTTAAGAAAGTTTGACCAGCATGAATACTATAGCGACACTTAAAAAGGGACAGAAGGACCCCTGATGCAATAAACGTACACCCTTGTTGGCACGAGGAAAATTAGAATACCTAAAGAGCATGTTACTTTTGGATTCAATGTATAAATCAAGTTACAAAAGTAAATGTAAAGGCATTCTATCACAACTATGACACAAAAAAAAAATCCAACAAAGGTTACCTTTGTAATCCTCTAGGTTGAATACAGCAGCAAATTGATCATTTTGTGCCTGTGCAAGAATCCAGTATCTAAATGTCAGACACAAGACAAAAGTACATGGCAAAGTATAGGGCATTGGGCTTTTATAAACACTTCTCCCACTGTTTCTTCCTTTTCTCATCTCTGGAGTTAAATAACTCAATTGCAAATGACGCTACTAAATACACATATGTTGTTGATAGAACTTTATGCAAACTTATAAAACAAAGAAAGTCTCAAACCGGACTGCACCACTATTATTTATCAGGTATGCCTGTTTACCTGTATTTGTAGCAATAATTGTTCCTGTGCCACAATGTTATCAGCAATATCAGCACAGATAGGATCATACTTAGCAATCTCCTTCTTGAAAAGATCATCATGTGATCCCACACCAGCCATCAACTTAGGCAATATATCATCCTGGCAAAAATTGATCTTCTCAGCACATTAAAATACTACAGTATATGACCACATCATCGGTTATTTATCACTAATTTCTAAGTAATGAAAGATGATGAATGAATTTCAGCTAGTTGAAGTACTAACAAACTTGAAAAGCAATCCATCAGGACCACCATAAAATCTTGTCAAGTGGATTTTTTTGGCAAACAATTGTTAAGTGGAATTTGGAAGGGGCAATGCAAAGCAGAATATTACTAAGTAGAGCAACAACAGAGCACACAAAGGCAATCATAGTCATAGGAGCCCATGATGAATTAGTACTAATATAGCACTCCAAGAAGTCAATCAAGAACATTAAAACTTTAAGCATGATATGTTCACTGAGAAGGTAAAACAGACCCATGGCTTTTAATTTAATACTAGCACCAGATGAAATGTATTCTGCAGGTACGACCAAGAAAAATCTCGTGAAAAAAAGAACTATAATGAAAAATACAGGAACAATAGTTGCACCTTTCTTTTCATTTCTTTGAGCATGTCTTCAAGACCTGCCCTTTGTGCTCCAAGAGACTCCAGTTGTCTCTGCTGACAAAACAAAAGTAAGTTTTGCCAAGTTAAAAAAAAAAAAGTCTTACTACATGTTCTACCAGTTATAAAAACTAATGCACATTACCAAGCTTTGTTTCAGGGCTCCAACAATGGCATCTTCATTCCCATCCAAGGACATGATAGGCCTTGAAATACTTGGAAGTGCAGATTCTATCTGCAACAGAGAACAGGTACATGTAACTATCTAGATATGAAGAATAAAATGATGATCACAGAAAAGAGTCATGGTTCATTGGGTAGCAAATAAAGAAAAGTAATCCCCTCAAATGTTAAATATTAATTATAGTTTTAGTTTCATTTTATATACTAATGTTAAACTCTCACCGGTCTTTTGTCAAGGATAGACATCAATGGATAGTTCTCCTTCACGCCTCGTTCGATCAGAGAATCACTATCAGCAGCTCTCTTCAGATTAGAAGCAAACAGATTCAATCTATCCTGAATATTCTTGGTTAGGGTGCTTGATTGAGGTCTGGTCCAACGACTCCAAAATTGTGTACGAAATTGAGCGTCTTCATTCGCCTCCTTCTGTAGAAGCTCTTCAGTCTGAACAAGTAGTTCCTGATTGACCCTGCTCAAATCCCTAAGCTGCTGCAACTCAGATTCTAAGCCAGCGGGGCCACCACTTATCTGCACAGCCTCTACGTCTTCCCTCAGATCCAAGGGCAAAGTTATATTTCCTTCCAATGAAAGAATAGAATCTGGTAAGTCCATTTCCTTCAGCCTGACTCTAGTGATCTCACTAGCTTGCTGTAATTTCTCTGCCTGGGTCCGGATAATATTATCTACCATCTCTGTGTACTTAGAAAGTGCTTTCATGCTGCCATCAGGCACAAGTGATGAAAAAAGCCTTTCTTTGCTGGCATCTAAAATTTCAGCCAAAGAGGTAGGCTTTACAAGGGACGCCGCAGGGAGGGCTCCCAGTGAACCAGCAGCTGGAACCCGCATCAGGTAAACACGATCATTCTCCTTCATAGCCCTTTCCAAGTTGGTCTTCATGTTACTTTCCAGCTTATTGACGGAATCCAGAAGCTGGGCAGCAACTCCCTTCGCAGCCTTCTTAGCATCTGCCAAGGCACTCATACCAATCTTTAAACGTGCAATTTCCTCAGCGATTTCTTCTTTCTGATGAAGATCTAATGAATATCTATAGCAAGCATCAGCGTAGAACTGAGCAGCTTTCAGCTGGACATGGGCCACCCATGTCTTATCAAAGTGCTGACTTAGAGGAGGTGCACTGAGAGCTGCGTATGCTTCTTCATAGAATACGCCCACCTGAAAAGATATGGGAACATGTAATGACGGAGAATTAGTTAGATAGCACACTGACACCAAAGTTTTGCAGAAGAAAGAACTGTACGGCGTCATGAATAAGAATGTGTTGTATTAATGGTAGCTAAAATGAACCGTGTCTATACAATTAAGTGATCATATACAACTAAATTAAATCAATTGTATGAACTAGCTAATCTCACAACTGGATACACATGAACTTGCTTGCTAAGTCCTAAATATGATTCAATCAAACAAGTTGACCACCCAACAGGCCTATAGAATTATTCTAGAATTAGGTTTATCTTGATGTTAGATTAATGGACTTCCCTAGCTTAGGGTTCATCATACTATAATTCTCTCTTAGTTGGTCCTCAACACTACAATATCATGAATTCACTTATGGCTGGTAAACATATTGTAAAATACTTAAACAACTCAAAAAAAAAAACATTCAGAGCTTTCATTCATTCCACAGCAACCCAAATTAAGCTCCCATAACGCAAAATTAATCTGAACAAGAGGAAGTAACCACGCACCTGGCGCGCCACCTTGGAGCACAGCGCGGGTGGCTTCCCTCCACCAATGACCTTCTCGAAGAAGCACTCCTGCGCCTGCGCGAGCATGAGTTTCTCCAGCATGGCGGCGCACTCGGGCGAGATGTCGACGGTGGTGGCCCCCGCGGCGACAGCCTTGGCCGCGACCCCGCTCTCCCTGAGCCACGCGAACGCCCCCGCGGCGCTCTGGAAGGCGCCGCACGCGGTCTTGATCCCGACTTCCGTGGAGCGGTCGGCGGCGAGCGCGATCTGGGAGTAGACGGCGCCGAGGTTGAAGAGCACGGCGGCCTTCTCGAGGTGGACGGACGCAAGGGCGCACTTCTTGTTCCCCTTGAAGGCGTCGTGCCAGGTGAATGTGAGGGAGTGGACGTGGGCGCGGTCGGCGGAGATGGGGAAGCGGGGCTCCACGAGCGCCAGCGCCCGCGCGTAGGCGAGGAGCGCGTCGCGGCGCTGCTCCAGGGAGGACGAGTCCGGGAGCGAGGGCTGCTCGACGGCGGCGCGGAGGTCGCGCACCACGCTGAGGTCGTCGTCGGCCGCGGCAGCCTCGCGCTCCGAGTAGACGGAGGCGATGTATTGGCGCAGCGGGCGGTAGAGGTCGGTGGCGGTCGTCTTCTTCTCGTGGATCGCGAGCATCACGTTGGAGGACCCCGCTGCCAGCGCCATCGGGGGCGGAGGCGGACGTGGTGGCCGGAGGCGCGCGGGGGCGGAAGGAGAGGGGATCGGGGGATGGGGTGGGGTTGAGTGCTTCGGGGTGAAGGAAATTTGGGGGAGCTGGGAGTTGTCGCGCTGGAAGGAAAGGGTAGCAGAGGAAGGAAACTGTGCAAGAGGATGCTTCGCCGCGTCGAGGTGCGGGCGGCGTGGCCGTAGGTCGAAGTCGGAACGCAACGGAGTCGTCAGTTTTGACCTCTACCACCACCTCATAACATATACGGGTAAACCTCATTTTTTATTTCGAAATATAACCTCACTTATTTTTAAGGAAACAGGAGAAATATTCCTGCTTTATACCCCTGTTGACGTCGAATGTGATCCGGACCAACATACCACGAAGGCTCTAGACGTCCGCGTCGCCACGGACCAAAGAACGCAGCAAGATAATCACCCTTACGAGAGTGCAGCTAAGGATTGGAAAAATGATTGGACGATGGCTGTCAATATTCAAGGAAGAAGACAGGAGAAGACTGAAGGAGTTGATGAAGTTCCTGGAGGAAAGAGCAAGCTCAGCGCCTCAAGTGATGTGGACGTCGGAGGAGATCAACTTATTATCAAGGTTGGCTCCATCGGGTGCTCAGCGTTCAGACATGGCATCAACAGGATGGGATGACCCAGGAACGACTAGAGAAAGCTTGGGATTAGTTGCTCAGCGTCTGAGTCAAGAGAGATCGTTTGGTGATCAAGTCCGTAGTTCTTGAGTTTCTTTGAACCATTTGCAGACGGGCGCGCATATAGCATCTGAATGTTGTAAACTGTTTGCTTTTGGTAATACAAATGCGGGGGGAACTCTTTTATCTAAAAAAATAATCACCCTTACGCGGTGAAGGACGGAGAGGTTTCCAAACAAACCACCAAAGGATAACCAACGTGCTTGCGTGACGAAGAACGATTAATTTCCAAGCAAACCAGCAAAGGAACCGGTAAAACTCTCGTCCGGGAGGGACCCCGTCAGGGCAAGGACGTCGCCGGGTTGCCCTAGGTCGACCAGCACGCCTAGGACGTCATCCTCGATCGCTTGGATCAAGGGATAAACAATATAGGGTTAAAAAATAGATAGAGGAAGGAGATAGATTGATTTTTATGTTATTGTGTATGATGATCACCTCAATCGGTCATAGACCTCGTATATACGAGGTGGGGGTGGTCATATCCCTCAGGCTTCGTTCGGATAGCCTTGGATCGGCGGGGATCGGAGTGGATCCCGGCCTCCTGGGAAGCCAGCCCACGCCGGGGTTCCACCCACGTGGATGGATAAAATCTGCATTGGGGTGACGCGGGATTGGAGAAAAACCTGCCCGATCCACTTCAATCCACGGGTGAAGAAATTATCCTCACCCGAGGCCGGGACGGCGCTCCCGTCTGGCGACTCGCGAGTCGCGCGAGCCTCCGACTCCGCCGCAGCCAGGCGATTCCGCTGCCGTCCCGACCTGACTCCGCCGCGCCGGCGAGGGCGCCACCACTGCGACCAGGCGAAGTACGTGGTCTCCATGTCCTCCTCAACCTCGTCCTACCTCCGTCCCCTTCTCATCACCTTGTTTCCGTGTTAGGGTTTGAGTACACAGTGGCGGCGGACGGCGGCGGCGACAGCATCGGTTCCTGCGGGCATTGAGAGAGACGGTGGAAGCTCTACTAGGTCCCGAGATGTGAATCTCCTCTCAATTCTCTTCCTCCCCTCTCGTTTTGCTTACCCGCTAGTACGACACTGGATGGATATTTGAACCTGCTAGTACGACTTTGTATTCCCAGGAGGATCTGCGCTGCTATTTCCTCCAAGATCAGGATCTGCGGTGCAAACTACTACAAGATCGCAATACCATCTCGACTAGGGCGCTTTCTTTTTCAGGTCTGGCTTGGTCTCCCTCCCTCTCCCATCTCTGCTGATGTGTTGCTATAAGTTCTTTGTTGTGCTATTGACCAAGGATTAGGAGCAGATCAATGGATATTTGTGCTTTATGTCGGAGTAGTACTCTGGATGTGTTGTTCACCTCAGTGTTTGTAGATGACTACTATTTCACCTACTAGCTAATTCAGTCCTTGTTATGCAAACAGTCCTAAGACCAAGTTACTGCTAGCTAGCTAGTTACTGTATGAGTTGGTGTCATAACAGTTCTGTAGTTTTGAGTTTTCTTCGAGAGATCAGTAAAACAGTTGCCTACATGACACATCAAAATTGGTATCCAGATAGATATATATTCATAGTTTCTCAAAAAAAAAAAAGAAAGATTGATATTCAGAATACTTGTTTACTTTTGAAGTTGTTGTTCAGAGATACTAAATAGTTGCTGCATGTACAATCCACTTTTCTTGGTAACTAACTTGTGCTTCAGGAAATGGTAGCTTTGTTTGTTGAATTAGGAGAGTAACCTGAAACATGCATGCTAGCTGTAGATAAGCAGGTGCAGTTCAAATAAGAAGAAACATGATCGAGTACTCAGTATTGAGGACCTTGCTATCATTGTTGCCTACCTGAATAATTTATCATTGTTGTTTTTATCATTGTAATTTACTGAATCCAACATGGGCTGTTGACTTCGCTACACTTCGCTATCATTGTTGTTGCCTCCTGTTATCCTTCCAGGCATGCATTCTGAGCCTGTGCTGCACTTTGCAAATTTCAGTGCATCCTGCAATGCTACTCTGATATGTGGGAGTGAAGGTTGAAGCTGTAGATCTTTTCAAAGATGCTCAGAATCGGGAAATCTTCATGAGCCTATATTCAGCCAATTTGGTCTGTCTGGTTTATTTACTGTTCCAGTACAGCTAGCATCTGTTGTAATTTGTGATGATTAGAAATCATTCAATCAATAGGACCATCAGACCCCATGCATGCATTGATATATGCATGACAGATTTTAGCCACGATGCATCCATCCTTTTGAAAAATGTATCTACCATCAGCCAGCAACAACCTTTCTTTTTATCAAGTACTGATGTTACTGAATGGAGGCACTGTTGCTACGATCATGTGTGGATTGCAGCTTTCTTGTTCCTCCTCCCTGTTTTTTCTTCTGTTGCGCTAGTATAGATTCAATTAATAATATGTGAGTATAAACTGCCTTCAAAAATAAATATGGCAGTGTGCTTGGCGATATCTAGACATGAGAGCAAAAGTTAATAGTCTGGGACTAGCAATGGCATGCGCCATGCCTACCTTCTCATATCGTACATTGTCTGAAAATCTGTTGATGCATGCATATAGAACAAATTTAATCAGTAATGGTAGGTTTGTACCCTCTATGTGTCCTTTGTTTTCTGGTCTCTTTTGGGTTTCATCTCTAGCCTACCCCAACTTGCTTGGGACAAAATGCTATGTTGTTGTTGTTGTTGTTGAATGGTAGGTTGGTAGCAGTAGCAATTCTACGAGCTGTGAGCTTGTAACGGATAAATTAGCTAGTTGTATGTCCTTGAGTTTTGGCTGGATGCTTTTCTACTTACAAATGACTTGTATGTCATTGTAGCAGGTTCAAGTTGGAGCTAAGAGTTAAGATGGTAATGCAAATCAGAGTTCACATGCCCAGCGTCGGTATCAAGAATCAAAGAGATTAATGTTGATTTTGTTATGAGAGAACTAGTTGAGATCTGGCAGAGCTCTAGTTTTAGTTACTTGAAATGCTTTATTCATGAATAGTTTCTGGAATGACCCAATGCGTCATTTAAGATCATGTATAAATATTTCATGTACTGCCATTTTGCTCAAGTCTGTGCAGTGGTTTTAGCTTCAGATTATAGTTGAGGTTTTGAATTGTTTTTTTAGCATTTGACTTGATATATACTACCTTGGTAAAGAAAAGAGCTTGTTCTATTCAATTCAGCAACTAGCTAGTAGCGGCCGGCCAATCAAATGAACCGTCAGACAACAATCCATAGCGTACTGTCCAAATGATTAAATTAGCAAAGGCATGCAAACACCAGCGGGACGGGGATTGGGTGGCCCCCATGGATCAACCTAATACACGTGTGGGTGAGCTCTCCCTTGGGTAGCGATCCACAGTTGCTAAACGAAGCCTCGAGGGTAAAACATGTCAAAACGCAGCAAAATTCATTCTGAACCCGTATAAATCGGCTAAGATGACTCCTGGGTCGGCTAGGCCGGCCTGGAGGCCTGTTGTCGGCCCAGAAACAGTGAAAGTCGGCTTACCCGACTCGGTGACTCGGCTAAGCCGACTGGCAGATGAAAATTCCGGGTGAAATATTTCAAAAATCATAATTAATTCATACGGACTCTAAATAGACAAACCATATATGTTTTTCGATCAGCTCGACGAGAGGAACGCAATGGTGAGGTCAATTCTTGTATTTGAGGAAATGTTCCAGTCGGCTTAGCCGACCTAGAGGGCCGGCCTAGCCGCCTCTAGCTGATCCAATGCCCAAACAGTGGTTTTCCTCGTCCAAGCATCAAATGCAATGATTCGATGGTGATCTCTGGTCTTTTTGATGACATAAACATGATGATAATCTTCATAATGCCCTCTGGACAATTTTGGGTGTCAACACCCCCATCCGTTTTCTAAGATGTTTCGACTTTTTTCTACATATATGTTTGTTGATGCAAAAAGGCGTTGGATCTGCAAACACACTGGGCTAATACCCAAATTCGATATCAAGACGTGCCAGTCGATTTGACCTGTTAATCGACAAGGATGATAAATTTAAATAAAACCCGAACGAGACGACAGCGATACGCCCGGACGTCAAAGCTCAGAGGATATTCGATAACTGTTGAACAGATCAGACAAGACGACAGCGATACGTCCAGACGTCAAAGCCTGAATCGTGCTCGGTAGACGCGGAACCTGCAAGGTCGCCGGAGATCAAGTTGATGCAGCCCGCCGATTCTTGAAAGAACTCGTTGAAAAAGGAAAAGGTACTGGTGACGAAGTCGTCGAAAAGTAGATTGCTTGAAAAGTAGATAAAAGTAATAGATTTGTTGTATTTGATTGGTTGACCTTTTTTACATTGCCTCTCGATATATATTTATACCCTGGTACTATGAGTTCTAAACAGACACGACAAAGTATTACCTAAACAAGTCTTATCTCTAAGGAATAAAAAATAATGACTCGTACCAAGGTTGGACTCAAAAGTAAACTATTAAAATATTAGCATAAATATTGCCAGTTTCCTTATCCATTGCTTACGATGAAACCTCTATCAGCACGCTCTTCATCTCTGTACATTCCATCGACAAAATCCATCGATAATGACTCAGCTCTGCTTTCCACGTTCTTCAGCTGTGCTTTCCATCGGCAACCATGCCTCTCTCTCCATCGGCAACAGCTCTCTGGCTTCATCGGCAATGTACGACATCAACATGTCCTTTATCGGCAATCATCCATCGGCAACTCAGAAGCAATACTAGAGAATAACCACCTTCTTGCCGATTTAGTTTAGTCTCCCGATCCTTATTGACACGTGCCGAAAAACGGTGTCAACACATGCCCCCCAATTTTGGAGTATAAAATACTTTATGCGCCGAAATTGCTTCTAAGCTATGATTACCTCCTGTCAAAATTACCTGTACAACTTCTCGATTATTGCGCGCATAGGCACCATACCTATCCCGGCGCTTCGATTCACCCGCTGGTAATGAAGAACAAGTCTGAAATACCCCTTTTTTCCTGCATTTTACGCATCCATCCAAATACTGGGGTAATATTTCTTTAAATATTTTCTATTTAATGCTCTGAGAAATATAACTCCTTCGAGGGTTTCTAAGATGTATACATTACCAGGAGCAGACTGATTTATCTGATAAGGACCTTCCCAATTAGGGGACCACTTGCCGAATTTTGAACTCTTAGTCCCAATCGGCAAAACCAATTTCCAGACTAAATCTCCATTTGTAAATTCTTTTATTTTCACCTTTTTATCATACCACCTAGCAACCCTCTTTTTATTTTCTTCGATGCTAATTAAAGCCTTTAGCCGATGACCTGCTAAATCTTCTAATTCATCTCTCATAAGCGTATCATACTCATCGGCTGTCAACTGATCCTGAGAAAATACACGCCTAGAACCAGTCTTAATTTCCTAAGGCAAAACTGCATCATGCCCATATACCAACTGATATGGTGAAACCTTAGTTGCACCATGACACGCCATCCGATATGACCATAAGGCTTCATTTAAAAGAGTATGCCATCTCCTAGGATTTTCCTCAATTTTCCGTTTAATAAGCTTGATTATTCCTTTATTAGATGCCTCAGCCTGACCGTTAGCTTGAGCATAATAAGGGGAGGAATTTAGAATTTTAATCCCCATACCGATGGCAAAGTCATCAAATTCTCCCGATGTGAACATAGTTCCTTGATCGGTAGTAATAGTCTGAGGAATACCAAATCGGTAAACAATATACTCTTTCTTTAAAGGAATCGCTTCAACCCACTTAATAATCGGTAGCAACGAGTATGAATTTGTGTCCTTTACTCGACGGCGGGTAAATCTGACCGATGAGATCAATAGCCCATCCTCTAAACGGCCAAGGTTTGATTATAGGATTCATTACCGATGCAGGTGCTCTTTGAACATTACCGAATTTCTGACATGACTGGCACCCTTTGAAATATTTAAAACAATCCTCAAGAATTGTCGGCCAATAATACCCATTCCTCCTAATCATCCATTTCATTTTAAATGCCGATTGATGTGCCCCACACACTCCTTCATGAATCTCACCCATTAGACTTTTCGATTCCTCTTCACTAAGGCATTTGAGTAAAACCCCATCTAAAGTGCGATAATATAATTCAGTATCAAGGAGCACATACTTGGTAGCTTGAAACCTTATACGTCTCTCCATTTTTTTAGATGGATCTTTTAAATAATCGGCAATCTCTCTTCTCCAGTCATCGGCATCAATTACCGATGTCAGCACTTCTCGGATCAATTGATATCCCGAAGCATGCTATGCTAGCCTATTAGCTTCTTCATTGTGTAATCTGGGAATGTGTTCAAGGCGAAAATCTTTAAACTCCTTTAATATTTGCAAGCACTTTTCATGATAAGTAATCAAAACTTCACTTCGGCATTCATATGTTCCGATCAATTGATTAATGACTAGCATGGAATCCCCAAAGACTTCAACTGTATCGGCACGTATTTCTCTGAGCAATTCTAACCCTTTTAGTAAAGCTTGATATTCAGCCTGATTGTTTGTTGAAGTGCCAGCAATCGGCAATGAAAATTCATATTTCTTTCCTCGAGGCGAGATTAACATAATACCGATTCCTGCTCCTTCGCCACAAGTAGATCCATCAAAGAAAAGTGTCCATGGAGCAATCTCAGCATAATCTACCACACTGCAACGTTGAGTAACAAAATCGGCCATTACCTGTCCTTTAACCGCTTTAGCCGATTCATGACGCAAATCAAATTCTGATAATGCTAAGATCCACTTGCCGATCCTTCCTGGTCTCAGCGTCTATCAGTCTTCTGCTCAAATAATATATCACACGTTTTTCCCCTTCAAACTCTTGAATTAATACTGATCCGATAACATTATCATCGGCAGACAAGTACAACTTGAAAGGTTTCCCGTGTTGAGGTGGAACCAATACTGGAGGGTTTACCAAATATTTTTTAATTTCTTCTAAGGCTAATTGCTGCTCTGTTCCCCATACAAATTCCTGATCGGCTTTTAATTTTAATAAAGGACTGAAGGCTTTGATTTTTCTCGATAGATTAGATATAAATCTTCGAATAAAATTAATCTTGCCGATCAAGGATTGCAACTCAGTCTTATCGGCACGAGCAACAATCTTATTAATTGCATCAATAGATTTTCTGCTGATTTCAACACCTCTTTGTTGTATCATGAAGCCTAAGAATTGACCTGCCGATACACCAAATGCACACTTAGTAGGATTCATCTTTAAACCATGCTTTCTGGTGCACTCCAAGATTTTTCGCAGATCAACAAGATGACTTTCAAAACCTTCAGATTTGACTACCACATCATCTATGTAGATTTCAACCAATGTGCCGATGTATTTATGGAAGATAAAATTCATAGCCCTTTGATAGGTAGCACCGGCATTTTTCAAGCCGAAGGTCGTGACAATCCATTCAAATAAACCCACATGACCTGGACACCTAAAAGCAGTCTTGGAAATATCCTCTTTAGCCATGAAAATTTGGTTATAACCGGCATTGCCATCCATGAAGCTGATGATCCGATGTCTAGCCGCAGCATCAATCAATAAATCGGCAACAGGCATTGGATAGCCATCCATCGGTGTAGCTTTATTAAGATTCCTAAAATCAATACACACACGAAGTTCTTATAAACAGGAACCACATTAGAAATCCATTCGGCATATCGACATTGCCGAATAAAGCCAGCTTCAATTAACTTTGTGATTTCGGCCTTAATATCAGGTAACACTTTAGGATTACATCGGCGCGCGGGCTGCTGATGAGGCCGAAATCCTGGCTTAATAGGCAACCGATGCTCAACTATTGACCGATCTAGTCCAGGCATCTCTGTATAATCCCAAGCAAAACAGTCTTTATATTCCCTCAAAATATTAATCATTTGCTGTTTACATTGAGAATCTAACTTAGCACTAATAAAAGTTGGCCTCGGCCTATCACCGTTACCAATATCTATTTCTACTAAATCATCAGCCGATGTGAACCCATGACTAAGTTTTCCACCATCGGCAAACCGATCCATTAAAATTCATCTTCAGAACCGACTGCTTGGATCGGTGTAAGTTCATAATCGGCAACCCTAAGAAATTTCGTATCCCATGCTTCTCCCGATATGCATTTTGTCCGTTCATAGGTCTCAGAATCAGCCGATGCGATTATATAAGAAGAATCACCAGGGATAACCTCAACCTTGTCTCCAACCCACTGTACAAGGCACTGATGCATCGTAGAAGGAACACAGCAGTTGGCATGGATCTAATCCCTTCCTAGGAGCAAATTATAGTTACCTTTGCCGCTAACGATGAAGAAGGTGGTTGGCAAAGTCTTGCTGCCGATAGTCAACTCAACACATAATGCCCCTTTAGCCGGAGACACATTGCCTTCAAAATCTTTAAGCATCATATCCGTCTTGGTTAAATCCTGGTCTCCTTTTCCAAGTCTTCGGAACATGACATACGGCATAATATTAATTGCCGCTCCTCCATCTATGAGTATTTTTGACACTGGCTGTCCATCAACCCTGCCTTTAACAAACAAAGCTTTGAGGTGTTGCCTTTCATCATCGGCAGGCTTTTCAAACACAGCCATCATTGGATCCAGAGTTAGTTGAGCTGCTTCATCAGCAAAAAATTGCTTGTTCCTTGTCATCTGGCGCTAAGAATTCCATCGGCAACATGAAGACCATGTTAACATCTGCCGATGGACCTCCACCCTTGCGTTTTGGTTGCCATACTTGAGTTGTTACCTTTGGGATGCTTTCTTTCGGGCACTGTGAATCCTCTTGACGCATATGCTGTACCCTTCTTGAAAGGATCTAATCGGCCTAGAGGGGGGGTGAATAGGCGATTTTGATAACCTGAAATTTTCAGCTCAAATGCGGAAGTTAAATGCCTACCGGAAGTAGGACCGGAAGTAGAACCGGTACTACCGGTAGTACAACACCAGTACTACCGATGCTAGATTTCCAGCACTTCCGGTTCCCTACGAAGCCACTAAATCGAATGCGAAATCAGAGTATATGAGCTGTAAATTTAGATTCAAAGGTTACCACCCCTTTGTTGATGTTGATAATGAAAGCGTTGAAGTTCTTGAAGCTTTGTACCGCACCAACGTGTAGATCGAGTCCTCCAACCTAAGAGCTTTGGGGGTAGGGATGAAGAACACGAAGAACACAAGAACAAGGGTAGTCGATGCTACCACCACAGCAAGACACAAGATTTAATCCGAGGTTCGGCAATCCCCACGAAGAAGTTCCTACGTCCTCGTTGTTGAGTTCACCACGAAGGATTCCTCCCTCAAGCAACCACGAAGGCTAACTTGAGATATTCACTAAGAATCAAGGGTAATACAAACACTTCGGGGTGCCCTCACAAATGAATCAACACGGGCAACCACGAAGAACGCCTAGCCGGCTAGGGTTCCAAGAACCCAAGAGTAACAAACATAAATCAAGCCGGCAAGACGAGGAATCCAAGTGCTCAAGTCGAAGATTGAAGTTCCCACACTCTAATCTCACGTCCCTAGCTCAAATCCTTGAGGGGATGAAGTTTGGGAGCAAGGGAGAAGAGAGAGTAGGTGAGCTTGTGCGTTGGAGAGGGCCTTTTTTTCGGTTGCAAGTCGGGTGAGTGAAGAGAATGAGCAAGAGAGAGAGAAAGGAGAGAGTGGAGAGGTATTTATAGTCTCATGTTCAGAACAACTACCGGTAGTACTGCCAGTACCACCGGTACTACCCGTTCCTCTCAAAAAGAACCGTTGCAGATGTCAGATCGGGCAGAAAGAGTACTACCGGTACCACCGGTCCTAGGACCGGTACTACCGCTAGTTCAAAAGTGAACAGAAACTAGCCCTTTCGACTTTGGCTAAAAACATTTTATTTTTACTACCGGTACTACCGCTGCCAGGAGCGGTACTACCGCTAGTACATAAAACTGCCAACTCGAAGATCTCGACTTTTGAAAAATAGGCCCGATACTTCCGGTATATAATTCTAATAAAAAGCGCTACTACCGGTGACCACTGGTACTACCGATGGTGAGACCGGTACTACCGGTAGTAGAAAACTACTACAACTTTACAAGCTCGATTTTTAGAGAAAAATAGCACCGATACTACCGGTTTAAAAAACGTACAACTTCAGTACTACCGGTAGGCCAGATTGGGTAAAGCAAAGGTCATATCTAAGTGATGTGAGGGAAACGGTGACTCTCCAAACGCCCTAAATATAGACTTGAGCACTTTTAGACCTCGAATTACCAATCTTATTTGTATCCCTCTTGATAGTACGACATTTTCTATGACTCAAGTAAATATAAAATGATAGGGTCCTCTTGAGTAGAAACATCATCCATCCACATAAAATTTAGGGTGCTTGTATCACCAAATATTTATCATTCAAATCTTTCAATGGACTAACACCTGTGAATTCACTTGAACAAACTTGTTAGTCCCTAACTAGATTGTCATTAATTATCCAAAATCCACTTCGGGGGCGAATGCACTTACACTTCTTTTTTGAGTTCTCGTCAATCCTTTAGGGCACCATTGGGGGAGCTTTGTTTTCCAAATAGGCTGATAACACTTTGTGTTCTGCTCATGGAAGCCTATGTTTGGATACCTGCAAAATATCCCTTCATCAGGAACCCTTTCATTAGCCATCTCTTCAAGCTCTGCCTGACCCCTTGGAAAACAATCAATATGCCCGCCAAGCCTGTCATGCACACTAACTCTGCCCCCCAGCCGATCAAGTGCTGACACTTTTTCTTTGATCGGCTTATTGATGCGTACCCCTCGATTACTAGAGTGATGTTGTCTCTCTACCCGATCATTTAAATAATAACCATTACATTTAGGGCAGGTATCGGCAGTGGGCAATTTAATGCCTTCTTCCCAGCAATGAACGAAAAACGGGCAATTCCAGTGATCTTTATGCCGACGTAACTCTTTCTGTTGCTGCCGATACTGATCTTCACGTTGTTGCCGATATCGAACACCATATGGAGGCCCCAGGGGTCTTCTGAAGCTACTACCTTCATTAACAATTCTTCTCCCTTTAGCGCCATCGGTAGGTTCCTTTCCCTTCACGTCATCAACAGTTATTTGATTTTTAGGATCTACCGATGCATTTCTTCTAGCAGCCTCCGACGTTAATACTTTGGTTTTGCCTTTAGCCTCCACCATGTTTGCAGGGAACGGATGTTGATCAATTTTCATCGGCTTCTGAGACTTTGAATTATCAAATGTGATTTCCCGGATTCGATAGCCGATTGCAATTGTTGCCTAAACACCTTGCAATCATTGGTACTGTGCGAGGTAGCATTGTGCCATTTGCAGTACCTAATCTTTTTCAACTCTTCTACCAATGGAATCACATGATTAGGAGACAGCTTAATTTGACCCTCTTGGAGCAAAAGATCAAATATTCTATCGGCTTTGGTGATGTCAAATAGAAACCTTTCTGGCTCTTTCTGACCGAAAGGACATGATATCAGCTTCTTATTCTTTACCCACTCAGCCAAGCCGATAATTGGTTCGTCATCAGAGTCTGAATCTTCTGCCTCTTCTACAAAGGACACCTTTTTATTCCAATTCTTTTTGGGTTCAAAAACCTTAGTGTCCTGATCAGAAATCCTCTGCACTATATGACTCAAACTTTCAAACTCTTGTGACCCATATTTTTCTCTGATATGTGGCAGTAACCCTTGAAGAGCTAAATCGGCTAACTGCCGATCATCAAGTACTAAGCTGTAGCATTTATTCTTTACATCTCTTAGCCTGTGTATGAAACTTTCTACCGATTCATCACTGCGTTGTCTCAATTTTGTCAAATCAGTCAGCTTCTTTTCATATACTCTAGCAAAGAAGTACTTGTGAAATTGCTTCTCTAGATCGGCCCATGTAATAACAGAATTAGGTGGTAACGAAATAAACCATGCAAAAGCCGATCTAGACAATGATGAGGAAAATAATTGAACCCTTAATTCATCCCTGTTAGCTGCTTCTCCACATTAAATAATGAAGCGGTTGATATGCTCCATTGTTGAAGTATCGTCCTGTCCAGAGAATTTAGTAAAATCTGGTACCTTGTACCGATTTGGGAAAGGAATCAGATCATAGACTGAAGGGTATGGGATCCGATAAGAGTAAGTATTAAGCTTAGGCTTAATCCCAAATTGCTCTCTCATCACTTCTGCAATTTTATCGGTCAAGAGGGCATCCTGATCTTGCCGATGCACTGGCTGGATCTCTACTGGAGGCGTTGGCTGATATGCTTCTACATACCCCTGTGGCACTTGGCTTGGATAAATCGGCATATTCACGGCACCAATCTGCGGAGTAAAGTTCATCGGCTGTTTTGTCGATGCTTGTTCCTGGAAAGTTGTCTGTGGACTATACCGTTGAGTCCCTATTGCTTGGTAGCTTGGTTGAATAGCAAGTTGCTGAATTGGCGCTTGCCTTGACCAATTGAGATTGTAACTCATCGGCACCTGGTTTGCCGATGGCTGATAGCTTGCAGACAATTGATGCTCTTGTATAGATGGATGATAGCCAGCATAATTGCCCTGAATTGCAGGTAATCCAGACTGAGATATGAATGGAACTACAGGCTGCTCTGCAGTGGAAGCTCTCTGTTGAACTGGTGGGGGATTAGTCAATGGATTCGCATAAGATATCTGTTACGGAGGTGCATAGAATCCCATTGACAATGGCTGTATAGCAGGAGGTACAGTAGAATAATGCGGCACTTGAGCCACCAGCCGAATTGGAGTAGCCGATGTCATCGGACCCTTCCCTGCTACATCATGCACTTGAGACAGTCCAGAGTTGGCAGTAGATGGACCTGGAGGCATACCGTATCCCCACCAATTAGCAGCAGTTTGACTATGTTGACCTGAAGGACCTGACATTGCCGATGCCGATAGATCTGTGCTCAACTGAGTACTAGGCCTCTCCTGAGACGTTAGATCTGATCCTATCGGTGTGGCTTCAATGATGGATGGTCCTGATATAGCTGAAAGAATAGGCGCTCCCATACTCTCAACGGCTGGAGTTGCCGATGGAGTGCTGGTAGATGCCGATCCCGGCTGATGATATGCCGGCCCGACATACCCTAGTGCTTGTCCGTCCCTTAACGTTTGCACAACAACATTGTAGACAGTATTGGACAGCACGGTGGAGTGGTTGATCAAAGCTTGATTTAACGCAGAATTAACCATCTCCTGTAATTTACCAGGGTTAGAGTCAAAGGTTACCTGCCGAGGCAACGATAGATCTTGCTTCTGGATGACTTCTCCTCCCCTATTCATGCTGAAAGACTTCAAGCAGAGCTGCCTGTAATCCTCCATAGCTTTCTCCATGGCTTGCCTCTGATCCTCCTTGAGATCTGATTCTGATATCTCGATGATGTTTTCTGGAGTGATATCAGTAATATTCTTCATGATAAATCTGTTGACTTGGTCCCACCGGGCGTGCCAAAAGATGTGTTGATGCAAAAAGGCGTTGGATCTGCAAACACACCGGGCTAATACCCAAGTTCGATATCAAGGCGTGCCAGTCGATTTGACCTGTTAATCGACAAGGATGATAAATTTAAATAAAACCCGAACGAGACGACAGCGATACGCCCGGACGTCAAAGCTCAGAGGATATTCGATAACTGTTGAACAGATCAGACGAGACGACAGCGATACGCCTGGACGTCAAAGCCTGAATCATGCTCGGTAGACGCGGAGCCTGCAAGGTCGCCAGAGATCAAGTTGATGCAGCCCGCCGATTCTTGAAAGAACTCGTTGAAAAAGGAAAAGGTACTGGTAATGAAGTCGTCGAAAAGTAGATTGCTTGAAAAGTAGATAAAAGTAATAGATTTGTTGTATTTGATTGGTTGACCTTTTTTACATTGCCTCTCGGTACATATTTATACCCTGGTACTATGAGTCCTAAACAGACACGACAAAGTATTACCTAAACAAGTCTTGTCTCTAAGGAATAAAAAATAATGACTCGTACCAAGGTCGGACTCAAAAGTAAACTATTAAAATATTGGCATAAATATTGCCAGTTTCCTTATCCATTGCTTACGATGAAACCTCTATCGGCACGCTCTTCATCTCTGTACATTCCATCGACAAAACCCATCGATAATGACTCAGCTCTGCTTTCCACGTTCTTCAGCTCTGCTTTCCATTGGCAACCATGTCTCTCTCTCCATCGGCAACAGCCCTCTGGCTTTATCGGCAATGTACGAGATCAACATGTCCTTTATCGGCAATCATCCATCGGCAACTCAGAAGCAATACTGGAGAATAACCACCTTCTTGCCGATTTAATTTAGTCTCCCGATCCTTATTGACACGTGCCGAAAAACGGTGTCAACAATGTTTTTACTACACGTATCTAGACATAGTGTAAAGTATATATTTAAGTGTATAGCAAAACTACTATATTCAAAAAGCAAAAACACTTAATAGTTTGGAACGAAGAAGGAATAGTACATAGAGAGACAATGAATTACATACGAAAATTGCCATGGAACGAAAAGAGAAACTAAGACATTATAGAAAAGTACGGTTGAGCTATGGTGCCGCTACGACAGCTATCTAGCATAATGGCTTCTAACAGTTCCTCAATTAAAGAGAAATGCTTATTTTATGGTTTAGAAGTTAGCGAAGCTGAATTATTTCATCGAGATATGTCTACATCTCTAAAGGTTTTATTGAAGGCCTCTATAATAAAAATCATTCTTGTCATCCAAATACTCAGCATGTAAGACCAATGACTTCCATGCTGAAACTTCTAAAGATGATGTAGGCTATAGTGCATGAAAGGGATCCGAGCACTAGAGGAATGAGCTAAGAGTGATCTTTGGCAGAACTCAGTTGCATCATTAGTTCAAAAGCTGGTGTGAGTTTCTAGAAATACATAAGAAAAATCGTCAGGGAAGTAGAAGGCCCTTCAACACTGTAAAGTCATGGATTGGAAGTGCTAAAAAAACAAAATGGTGATTTTTTTAAGAGGAAAACTGGCTCAAACTGAGCCAGGATTGATTTCATATATTGATAATATCCATTCGCTTACAAAGGATTTCTCAAATAAAAGAAAAGTTACAGTGAAGCTCCTTTGAGAAATCACTCACGATCTTCGTTGATGCCTTTCAGCTCCACCACTGCTCGAAAATCCACCATGGACCTCCAAGGAGGCATCTCAAAGCCGATAACCGATAAATCAGACCGGAAAACATATTTTTTGAAAGCAAGGAGTGGTATGGCTGGAAAACAACCGTACACTTAGATCGTTGAACGCCTCGGCAAGAAGCCATCGGCCAAGTCCTCGTCTGCAACTCGGAATCCGTCGCCTGTCGCCACCATAGCGGACCCGGAACGACGAACACCAAAGACCCCAAAAGGGGGAATGAAAAACCAGCGCAACAGTTGGTAAACAAAACCTCACAGGATGACCGAAGACATCTTGAAGGGACAACAGTACCGAAAGTCACCAGGACCATCGAAAAACCTAACCCTAACGGGGAACACACCCTAGTTAAACTAGATATTTAATCTACAGTCCAAAACACCAGACCCGGATCCTCAGAAACCAGCGACCGAGCGACGAAGAAAACGGATCTCCACCAGCCCGGCGACCAAGTAAGAAGAAAACGGACCTGAGGTTTTGGAGAGAGAGGAGAAAGGGCGAGGGAAGGGAAGAGTCGAACCGGCGCGTAGACGTTGGCCGCCACCGCCACAGGCTGGTAGCCGGCGACGGCGGCGGCCGTCGGAAACGGCCGGGAGGGGAACTGTCGAAGTCGCCGAGACGCTTCGAGAGGACTCAAAAAAAAAATGGTGATAACACGGCTAAACCCGGGCCGGCCAGGACGTCCAGTCCAGGCACGATGCCAACTGGGCCGCGCCGGGCTTGTTCCGGCCCAAAACAGACGTGTAGTGCCGGCAGAGGCACGACCGCACGAGCAAGCTTCCTCGTTCCATCTGTCACCACACCACCGCCCGCCGCCTCCAGACGGGTCCTTCCGGCGGAAAATCGGTCCCGAGCTCGCTCCGTTCGGGTGAGTAACAACGCGCAGCGCCTCCTCTCCCGACGGGATTCCGATGGATTTTGGGCACGCGTCCCGGATCGTGGGACACGGGCACGGATATTCGCGGATCGGGCGGCCGGATCACCGCCGGCTTGCCCTCACGACTGCGCGCGCACATATTGCTCCATTTTTTGTTCTGCGCATGGAGACTAGGGTTGGCCCTCCGTCGGCTGCCCAGATCCTCTCGATCCTGACCTCTTCTCCCTCTTCCTGCAGATCTTCTGTATAGCCAGCAAGGAGCCCTCTCCATCTCCTCCGGAGCAGCAAGGTAATCCCTGCTCGATTCCTCTCACATACAAGGCGCTCGCTGCATAGGTTCTCCTTTTTATCATTGGAACAAACCAATTGTTACTTGTTAGTATCGTGAAGTTAGTTTTCTATGTCATTGTTAGGCTGGTTCTCTCTTAATTAAGTACTCCCTCCGTGTATCTAGATATATAGCAAAATGCATATACCAAAAAAGTCAAAGCGACTTATAATTTGGTACGGAGGGAGTAGCACTTAGTTGTGTGGGTTCGTCGCAAATTTAGTGCAACGTATATTGTCTTGATGCCTTTTGAGTACGGGGGGAATTGCAAGTCCTGCTCTAACTTTGAGCTTCTCTGATTTTTTCCCCAATGATAACTGAACTTTATGCTACTATACAGAACACAGATGAGTTTTGAAGCTGTTTCTTTCCTTTTCGAATTTGATATGTATATGTCCACTTCTAATTGCAATTTGTCATTGGTTAAATGGATGGTTTGGCTATCAAGCGGCTTTAATTATTGCTCAGGCTGCTGAAATTTATGCATACACATTGTTTGTGTATAGGCGTGCAGGCTGAACGCCACCTGGCACACTTTTGGATATAATGATTGAAACACTGATAAACCAAAGTATCATTAGTCGTTTACACAAAATCAACTATTCATAGGAATATGCAATGTAATTTCAAATTTCAATTCAAATACATAGGTAGTTTCAGGTTATCACACTTACTATTTGGGGTGTTGGGGGGGGGGGGGTGGGATTCATTTGAACTGAACAAAAATTCAATAGGAAAAAAACACAGCAAGGTCCAGCATGACTAGGTGGATCAGAGTTTTCATCCACTTTGATCCCGGGAAGGAACATTGGGACCTGGCACTACAGGTCTCACAGCAAAGAAGAGCTTCTGCAGAACAAACTGAGGTATCCAGTGAAGCAAGGTTGTGCTACCTTACTGACAATAGAAGCAATATTGCATCGTTTTGGCAGGCACGCAAGTTATGGAAGTTTTGTATAGAAATGCTTTTGATGCTGAATGATTCGCAAATGATAGTCTTTTGCTTGGAACGAAAGAGTTAAATACTAAAAACACCCTGCAGGAATGTTGATGATTAGTCCGCAGCTCGAGTTTTGCATGTTTCTCCTCTTCATGCGGTTAAGTCCACAGGACATAATAGGATAGACCTATGCAGTTTGCTTCATTAGTGATGTTGATGATTAATCGAAAATGTAAGTTAGCTACAATAGTGTTACTTTGACAACTCATGCTCATGCTTACTCAGAATGCATGTCTACATGGATCATCGACCAGGCTCTCTAAACATGAGTAAAGCGCCTAGAAATGTTATGATGCTCAAATTTATGTTCTCTATGCTATCAGATGTATCCTTTTTAGCTCTGTGTACATAGTCACAGTGGTTAGCATTGAGATGACTAGGGTCTAGGAATTGCTGAAATAAGTTACTTTGGTTTGTTTTAAACCACCAAGTTCATTAGGATCAATTGATTTTGGTATTCTCCAATTTAGTTGATATCAGTTAATCTTTCTATGTTGTGCTTGGTAAAATTTGTATTCAAAATTTCTTTTACCAAAACCATGATTCTGTGCTGATGCTAATCCATGATTATTGGTTTTTTTTGATAATCATGATTATTGGTTATTGTGCAGGCTGTGCAGCAATGGAGAAGTATAACAGCAACACTAAATTTGCACCCTTGAGAGAGACTCCATTTGCCCTCCGTGGTAAGAACTCCTGCTCTGGTTTGTTATATGAGGGCCCATTTTGCCAAAAAATTGGTATTGATTTAGGTACTTTTGGAATATAATGGATGTGTTAGGAAGTGCTACATCCGACAGCTGCTGCTGTTTCTCTTTTTGTTGGTGCTGCTCTGCAGCTGCAGGCGAACACAGCCATAATGTTTGCAGTTCATTGCATATACTTAGCTAGTATAAATTTGAAGCTCTTATAAATTTGTGACATTCATCTTTCAGGTGCTCTTGGTAGTTCAAGCTCATATGTTGAGCAAGCCAGGGGCTACACATCTTCCCCTCTAGCAGCTCTACGACCAAAGATGTCTACTCCTGGAAATCGACTCCTGCACACGAGCCACCCCCTATCATCTCCTGTGGCAAACCGCCCTCTGTCGCCACATCTTCCTCTGAAGAAGCCACAATTCAGCGCTACTTTCTCTATCTCACACCGTATCTTCGGTGCCGCATTAGGAGTTGCCATCATATCCGTCCCTCTCGCCACCAAGTTCAGCATGATGTTTACTGTTTGAGAGTGATTTGCTGCATCTTATGAGAAACAACATTTCCCATTTCTGTAACTGTTTCATCGTCTGGGTTACCTTGCAACACAACTGTAGGTGCAGTTGGAATAACATCTCTGTCATGCTGGCAGACTTCTGTAACAATAAGTAATAAAACTATAAGATGTCAGTGTAAGGAGATTTGCCCCATTATGGATTACATGGTTATGAGGTCTGCAGGTTTGGTCGGGAAATTGTCGATTATCATCGTCACCTATTAACTGCATGCTGTGTATCTTTGCTACGTGCCCTTAAGCTCGTCTGGAAAATTTGTGGCCATATCTCAAGATATACGTATGAGCTTATGTTTTGTAGGCACCATTTTTATCATGGAGTGAAAAGTTATCCATGTTGCGTGAGGTGTATCGATATCCAAACATCAGGATTTTTCAGCAGCTAATTCGTAAGCAAGAATCTGAATTGCAGAATAAATTTGAGTGCGCTTTTCACCAGCTTCGAGCTTCTCCAATTAGCCGACAGTTGTATATTAACATGTTTGTAGGCTGTACTGTCCTTTTTTTTTTTTCTTTTGAAACATAAAACTGGTGAGTTAGTATTCGTGATCGACAATTCGACATGAACTTTGAACTTGCCTCGGGACTCGCACTCCCAGATCAAGTCCAGGCATCCCTCCACCAGATCAGATAGAAGTACTGCAGCAGACCCTGCGTGCCAAAATGTATGAGATTAAATTGAACTGTGGCTACTATCACGGTGCACATACTAGTAATCTGCTCCGATGACGACGATCAATCTCTTTGTTTGAAGATTCGGATCAACTTGTGCCTTAGTTTTGATGCGTAAAAAATTTGCATTCTGACACTGTAGCACTTTCGTTTGTATCTGATAATTATTGTCTAATCATAGTCTAACTAAGTTTAAAAAATTCGTATCATGATTTATAATCAAACTGTATAATTAGTTATTTTTTTATCTATATTTAATGCACCATGCAAGCGGCTAAAGATTGATGTGATGGAGAGAGAGTAAAAAAAACTAGCAATTTTGCTAGCAACTAAACAAAGTCTTGGTCTGGGAACTCACTCAGATAAACCTGGACACCAACCAAACAGAGGCCTTGTTTAGATCTCAGATTTTGCCACTAAATTCACTATGCAGAATTTTTATTCCCCGTCACATTAAAATACCGACACATACATGGAGTACTAAATAATGAAACCAAATACTAATTACACAATTTTATTGTACTTTGCAAGACGAACATTTTGAGTCTAATTAGTCAAAGTTTGGATAATTTTAACCAAATATTTAGATAATTTTTACCAAATACAAACAAAATACTACATTACGCTGATTTGACACGGCACTGTACAGATACCAATTCCGGCATCATCATCAACTAAACAACGCCAGAGCAGTGCAGAACCAGCAAGGCCATCTGACATTGCAGGACCCGGAGCAATGTACTGAGCACATCCACACCTCCCAAGCTGATGTGCTTGACCTTGACTCGAGGCAAGCTCGAAGGTTCACCACAATTCGTGCCCACCTCAATTGTTGCTCACCAAAACATCCTCCTACCACCATACATACCCCCCTCCCCACTCTCGAACAGCAGCAGCTCCCTCTTCCTCCCGAAACCATTCGCCATGGAGGCTCTCATCACACTCCTGTGTCTGGTGTTCCTACTGTCCATCGAACTCCAGCCATGGGATCCCATTCTGCTTTTCCCAACTCCATTCCCACTCCCACCATTCCTCGTATTCTTCCTGACCCTTCCTCCCGCGGCCTTCCCCCCGTTCTCCTCTACACCCTTCACGCCATGGAGATAGCGCCAGACCTGCTTGAGAGCACACCCCGCCGGCGTCTCCACTCCACTCCCACGCCGGATCCTGGGACCCCGGTGGACCCTACTACATCCCCCTCCGCTCCGCCACCGCACCCGCACCCAGCGCCGCCGCACAAATTCCGTGCCCCTCACAGCGCCGCCGCCTTCTCCTCACGGAGGAGATGTTGACGGCCCTTGTGGGTGGATGCTTCCAGTTCATCTTTTGTCAGGCTCAGGACGACAAGTCCAAAGCCCCTCGCCAGATCTCCTGTGCCATTCTCTTGGCTACGGCGATGGCGGCCCTCTGGCAGAGGCTCTGGGCGACGAAGCGAGAGCTCTTCTGCGCGGACAGCAGCAGCCCAGCGCAGCTCTCCACAGTGGAGGTGGAGATTGCAGGGTCCTTGCACCGGATCCCATGGACCCGGATCAAGAAGGTGGCAGCTCTCACCGTGCTGTCTGGAGGTTGGGTCTGGGCGGTCGTGTTCATCGTAGCGTCGCCCACGACCCGGCCAGCGTTCCAGGTGCGCCTCCTGGTGGCGACACTGCAGCAGGGAGGGCTCTTTCTGACGAACGCCCTCATCGACTCCACCTCAGCAACCATCGACAGGCTCCGGCGCCGGTCTCACGGGCGCCAGGGGGGCCATGAGTCATGACCATCCTGTCGTGGAATTGCCAGGGCTCGGGCTGGAGCCTGCAATAAAAGAAATGCTCCATCTCGCCCGCTTGAGGCTCGCAAACTCTACTATCACTAGTACTTCTCTTATTAGCCGTTTTAATGCCTATGATGATGCTTTTGTAGTTTCAGCACTAAGACAATCCGGAACCCCGGAGGCCTCTGGCTCATCTGGAAGGATGCTGTTAGCCTTACTGTAGTAGATGAGTCGCCAAACTTTATCCTTGCTATGTGTAATAATAATCTAGATAGCTAGCAGTTTGGGTTTGTCTTTATGGTGATCCTCATCATCAGAACACCACCACCATATGGATGAATGCAAGTGCTGAATTTTGTTGTAAATAATAGCAGCTTACCTATCTTATGTACTGGGGACATGAATGATATTAGGCATCCTAATGAAAATTCAGGTCCAGGTAGACTTGATCTTAGGCGTATTAATGTCCTTTGTGATTATGTCAAACAGTGCGGCTTTATTGATCTTGGATACAGCGATGCTCTCTGGCGTGGGCCAGGATGGAGAGCCTGTAGGCGTCAGTGTCGAGCTGGCTGTGCAGGAACACGTCGGTGGTGCGCGCCGCGCATGGAGCGCGATGGACGGGCCCGTCAGCTCGAATTGCCGGTGCCCACCCACCAGGCAGACCACTGCTCGCCGTGACGCGATGACGTTGGCGGAGGCGGTGATGAGGAGGACGAAGAAGTGTTGTGGTTATGGGGCTCGAGGAAGGGCGAGGAATTGAAGGCGAGCTCCACGGCCATGAAAAGGAGCAGCAGCGCGAGCACCACGGCCAGGGGTTGGAGGCGGCGCGAGCGGCCGAAAGAAGGCCAGGCCTACCGAGCGAGGTTAGGATGGCCTTCATTGCTCTAGTGATTGGCGAATTGAACGTGATGAGCTTTGCCAAGAAGAGGCGAGGCTGTTATTGTGCAGGTTGTGCAGCAATGGACAAGTATAACGGCAACACCAAATTTGCACCCATGAGAGAGGCTCCATTTCCCTCCGTGGTAAGAACTCCTGCTTTGGTTCTTTATATGTTTTCTGTCATGCAGTTTCAAGACAACAATCAGTATTACACTGAGACCCACTAGGAGATAGTTGTAGTTGTATCACACTGTAATCACCCCAACTACATTATGTTGTTCAGGATGTGCTGTAGTGTGAGACTGGAAATGACACTATAACATTTCATTCTGGAAGCTTAGGGGCTTATTTTGAGACATGTAGCAGTATAACACTATTTGTGTTTTGGTCCATCAGATCATTAGCACGAAGGGATGCTTGTAGTCAGAAGTTGATCTTCCTTACCTGCAGGCAAAACTTAATACATGCCTCGTAGCATTAATCAGTTCAGTTATATATGTTATTTCATTTTGATTTTAGATGCATGGTTTGAATGATATACATATCTGAATGGACTATAGTCACATTTCTTTATATACGTTTTGGTAACATGCACTTAGTTGCCCGCCACATTATTCCAGAGTTTTTTTGGTTAGAGCATTTCCAAGAACTCCTTAAAGGTCACTTGGTAAAGATGGATTATTCTAAATGAACACAATGAATAGGGAACTCTTTTTGCTGGTCTTGCTTCAACCGTTACCTTCCTAAAGCTCAAAAACAGAGGGAGGGGGGCTGCCTGGGTGGATGTGTTGGAGTATGAGTGTATTAGGCCCATGAGGCTAGGCCCATGAGGCCCATGTATGACATGCTATATTGTTACCCTTCTAGGGTTAGCCAAAGTAATTCAATCACACTTTCTATCATGGTATCAAGCTAGGGTTTCTTTTTCTCCCTCTCCTCCCCAGCCGCCAGCTGCCGTCGGCCGGCCCGCCGCCGCCGCTGCAGCCATGGCTGGCCGCCCTCCTCCTCCTCCTCCCTCTCCCACCTACTTCCACTGTTTCCTTCCTCTCCCCAACTATACTTGGGCGCAGGTTGCGCGTCCTCCCGCCGTCGCCCCGGGTGCTCCCCGTCCTCCTCCTAACGTCGCCGCTCTGGGAGCTCCCCGGCCTCTTCCTCCCGCCGCCGCCGCTGCTCTTCTCCTAGCGGCTGGCGCGGGCGGCCTGGGCGTGGACGCCGCAGGCGTGGGCGCGGGTGGCCTAGGCGCGGGCGCCGGCGCCGGCGATGAGGCCGCTGTGGACGCCGCCGCCGCCGGTGACGGGCTGGGCATGCCGCGTGATGCCATGCCGCGCGTGCCTGGTGGATCCGTGCAGGGTGCCGACGCGGGTGCCTATCCTTTCCCCGCCCCGCCTCCTCTGCCGCCCACCTCTCACCTCCACGCAGCGGGTGCCGACTCCGCCCTCGCCGCCGCCCTCGTCACTGCCCGGGCTGCTGCCGCGGAAGGCTAGGCCCGTGTGCGTGCGGCCGCCCTCGCTTGGGAGCGTGAGCGCGATGCGGCCGATGCACTGGCCCGCCAGATCGTCGAAGCGGAGAAGCTCCTCGTCCTCCCTACCTCACACGACGTCGGGGCCACCTCCTCCGGCTCGACGGGTCACCGCGTGTCCCACACCGCGGTCATCTGGCACGACCCGGCCGATCCGCTTGTGGCGCAGCTTCACTACCAGGCACGACCCGGCCGATCCGCTTGCATCCCGGTCGTCCTCGAGCCTGAGTCGCCCTCCTACGCTCGTTGGCGGGACCTGGTCCTCCTCACCCTCCGCAGCTACGCCCTCGACGACCACGTCCTCATCGACGCCTCGGTCGCGGTACAGACCCCCTCGTGGCTGCGTCTTGACAGCGTCGTCCTCTCCTGGATCCTCGGGACGATCTCCCTGGACCTCCACGACCTCGTCCGCAACTCTGTTGACGCTCGCTGGGCCTGGCTTGCGCTCGAGGGCCAGTTTCTGGGCAATGCCGAAGCCTGGGCTCTACGTCTCGATGCGAGCTTCCGTATCTTCGTCCAGGGTGACCTCTCCGTTGGCGATTTCTGCCGCTGGATGAAGGGCATGGCGGACTCCCTCGGCGACCTTGGCTGGCCCGTGGAGGAGCGCATCCTGGTCCTCAACGTCCTCCGCGGCTCAGTGACCGCTACACCCACCTCCGGACGTGGATCACCCGGCAGCGGCCCTTCCTCACCTTCCTGCAGGTCTGTGACGACCTTGTCATGGAGGAGCTCACTCAGGGCATCGCACCAGGGTCCACCTCCGCGCCGGGGTCCACCTCCGCGCCGGGGTTCTCGTCTTCCTCGACTGCCCTTACTACTACTACTCTGCCGCGTCCGTCTGCTCCGCCGCCGTCGTCTCTTCTTGGTCCTCCTCCCTCCGGGCCGAGCGGGGGTGGGGGGGCCGTGGCGGCCGCCGTCGCCGCGGAGGGGGATGTGGTGGGGTCCTTGCCGCGGGAGCAACCAGTCGCCGGCGCCTCCAAGGGGCGCACCCTGGCCCTCTTTCCACAACCCGTGGTCGGGGCGCATCTCCATGTGGCCCTTCCAGGCTCCCGGCGGTGAGCCTCGCCCGCCGGCGGCCATGCTCGCTGGTGCTCCTCCGGGGTTTCACTTCGCGTCTCTGTGGGCTACACCTCTCGGCGCCTACTCCGCGTCTCCGTGGGCTACACCTCCCGGCGCCTCGCCCGGGCCTGTCGGTTGGGACCCAGCGGCCTTGGCCAGCTCTTTCAGCACCATGGCCCTGACACCGCCTATTGGTCCAGACTGGATCGCCGACTCGGGTGCCACTTACCACACTACTCCCGACCCTGGTATACTCTCCTCCGTTCACCCTCCTTCTTCCTCTCATCCTTCGTCCATCATGGTCGCAAATGGTTCGTGTCTTCCTATCACGTCTGTGGGTGCCGCGGGCGCTCATGGCTCTTTTCGTCTTCCTGATGTTCTTGTTGCACCTTCTATGGTTCACAACCTTCTTTCTATTCGTCGATTTACAGGTGACAATTCCTGTTCTGTTGAATTTGACTCTTCTGGTCTTATTGTGAAGGATTTGGCTTCCCGGCGTCCTCTTCTCTCATGTGACAGCACGGGGCCTCTTTACACCCTTCGGTTTTCGGCGTCTACTTTGTCAGCTGCTTTCGCCGCCACTCCTTCGTCCACCACTTGGAACTGTCGCCTCGGCCATCCTGGCTGTGATGCTCTGATGCAGCTTAGTCGTAGTTCCGACATTCGTTGTACTCGGGTTCACGATGAGCACTTGTGTCATGCGTGCCAGCTGGGCCGTCATGTTCGTCTTCCTTTTCATCCTTCTTCACATGCTACTCATGTTTTTGATCTTGTACACTGCGATCTATGGACATCTCCTGTCATCAGCATTTCTGACTATAAATACTATCTTGTGGTGGTTGATGATTTCTCTCATTATTCGTGGACATTTCCCTTGCGTGCGAAGTCTGATGCATTCCCCACTTTTTCGCCCGGATGTCTACTCAGTTTGGTCTTACCATCAAGGCCGTCCAGTGTGACAATGCCCGTGAGTTCGATAACACCACCTCCCGTGCCTTCTTCCTCTCTCACGGTGTCCAGTTGCGCATGTTTTGCCCGTATACCTCCTCCCAGAACGGCAAGGCTGAGCGCATGATTCGCACCACGAATGACACCACACGCACCCTTCTGCTCCAAGCGTCGCTTCCTGCTCGCTTCTGGGTAGAGAGTCTGCACACCTCCACCTATCTCCTTAACCGCCTTCCTTCCGCTGCTTGCCCAGCTCCTACGCCACACCACGCTCTCTTCGGTACCCCTCCTCGGTATGAGCACCTCCGTGTCTTCGGGTGTGCGTGTTACCCTAACACCACTGCCACCGCTCCCCACAAGCTGGCTCCCCGTTCGACTCTGTGTGTCTTCCTCGGGTATTCCCGTATCACAAGGGTTACCGATGCTTTGACCTCACCTCCTGTCGGGTCCTGTAACACCTCTGGTGTTATATTAACTAAAACCTGCCATGTCATCATATGCTCTGCAAAGCATTCATGTTTAAGTCAACCTTAATGTGCATTAACTAAAACAAGTTTATATTTCATAGGTTGATTGAGTTTTTGTAATGTTTGTCACATGAAATAATAAAACCCTATTTTCGAATGTCATCGCAAATGCTTAAGTTTATACTCTATGTACTGGAGGTGTAAACTGTGTTTACACTAGTGTCAAGCATAGTGTATAAATCTAAGTCCAACCCTAAAAAAATGATTTCCATATTTGAAATTTAATGTGGATTCCAAAGCTTATTTATAAGCCTGGTAATTCAAATTTAAAGTCAAATTGGAAATGCTATAAAAGGTTTTTCAAAAGTCAACTTGGTCAACCAAGGGTGTCATTGGGTCAATGACCTAAAAATGTCCTTGGATGATGTTTGTGATCACTAATAACCAACCAATTAAGATAGAAACCAAATTGAGTTTAAACCCCATTTCAAAAACCCTTTATTTCCAACCCTAGTTTTATCCCCTTTTCTCTAATTCAAATTCTATAAGGAATTTGGAGATACTCTAAAAAGATAGTTTGTAGATCTTGATAAGAGCTACAAAGTTGGTATAGAAAGTTTTTCAAGTTTCCAAAAGGAATTTCAAATTAATTTGAAAATACAGTTTCCAGCATTTATTCCCTTTTGATTTTAAAACCATAATTCAAAAATTATGCATACTTTGAGAAAACTTTGTACATGAAAAATGTTTGGTTTGACAAACTCAACATTTCATAGTTTTGAAGATTTTCAAGTTTTATTGAAAAATCAAAAGTAATTTTAAATGCTTATTTCTAGGGTTTTATTCCCTTTTCAAATTTGAATTCAAACTTCAAAATTTAGACAGAATTTGAGGATGCCCATTAAAGGAAAAGTGTAGCTCTTGAAAAGTTATGCAAATGATATTTTTGGAGATTTTCAAGTTCTTATATAAATTTGGGAGAAATTTGTATTTGAAACCGAGTGGCAATTCTGTAAATAGTTTGAACAGCACCTAACCCTATCGGCGCCCGCCATGGCTGGCTTCACATCGCGCGCCGCCGCCCACCGCCGCGCCTTCCCGGCCACCAGAGCGTTTTCGGACGCGAGAAACTTCACCATCGCCGTGTCAGCTGCTCATTCATCATCTTCTTGCTATAAATAGCAGTCGGCCGACGCCGTTTCTCCTTCTTCTTCCTCCCGCCGCCGTCGCCGACGATCTCCCTCCGCCGCCGAAATTCGCCGTCGACACTCCACCTCTGTCCAATTGCCCTCGCTCAAAGCTCCGCCACTTCATCACGGTTCTTTTGGGCCAGTTCAAGCTCGCTCTCATCGCCCGAGTCACCCGCACTCCACCTTCTCCGCGGCCGGTCAGCCGAGCCGCCGCCGCCATCTCCGCCGTTTGCCGTCGCCGGAGGTGAAAATATTTTACCTTTGACCTTGTAACCATGTTCTCCATGTTATCCTGCGTCTGATGCGCACCTTGGTTCGAGCAGCGCATTACCAGAGGCCGCCGTGACGCCGTCGTGCCATCGGAGCGCCGCCGCCGCCATCACCGCCGTCGACCGCCGCTCAACCCAGCCACTCCGGACCTTCATTAACGTGCGCATCAGCGCCGTGGTGAGCTCCTACATCTACCTGCGTCATCAATTTGGTCAATCCGTTGCCGTAGCCGCCGGTAGCCGTAGCTCGTCGCCGGCGCAGTGCTGCCGCTCCGCCGCGCGCGTTGCTGCCCTAGCTAGGAACCCGGAACCGATGCCATCAAGTTACCAAATATGTCCATTTAGATGCCCTGCGTAGGTTTGTGTGGTCGTCGTCGCCAGAAATCACTCCGGTGAGCAACTCTGCCGCGCCCGAGCTCCGCCGCGCCGCCATGGCCGCCGGTGTGGGTGCCGCCGCCGCTCCTACGCGCCGTTAGCTAGCTCGTTGGACTCCCCGTGCTGTGCTGAGTCTGGTGGACCAACCCATGTCGCCGGAGACCTCACCGACGGCGAGGAATCGGCGGTCAACCGCCGCGCGGCCGTCGGTCAGCGCGGGGTTACTGTGCCGATTTTCTTTTTCCATTTTCAGAAAATGATTTAAATGCTATTTTCTATGAAAATTCATAGTAAATCATATATAGCTCCAAAAATTCTGAAAATTTTTGTGAGTGTTCCTTATGATGTCCTCTACATAGGAAAAATAGGAAATGTCAAATTTGGGTACTTTTTGCATATGTGAAAATTAGCCCTTTTAATTGAAAAATAGACCTTCAATGATTTTTAATAATTTAAATAATTGGCTTTTAATTCTAAAATTTATTTTTCCATCTAATTAGGCTAAGAGCTTTCTAAAATAAAATTTTGGGCTTAATTTGACAACTTTTATTTTTATGCCTTTATTTAATGCTTTTAAAATAATTAAATAACCCCTTTTAGTTAACTTAATCATTATAGGAGTTGTTTGACTTTGGGATTGATTGATGACCTTAGGTCATTAACCCTAATGACCTTTGGCACTTTAATTAATTGTTTGCGTTTATCTTAATCATGTCATTAGGATTTAATTAACGTTATTTTATGTGTTTAATTAATTATAAAAATGGCGTAGTTAACCCTAATGATTTATTTAAGCGAAGTTTTGTTAGCTTGCAACTTTGTCGTGAAGAAAAGTTGTACTCGATCCTTTACTCTGATCATGCATCCATCAAGCATCATGTTTACTATTCCATCATGTAAAGCATATTAATTATCGAGTAGTTTCCGTTAACGGAGAGTTAACATATCATTCAGATCCGAAGGACGAGCAGATTCAAGAATCGGGAGTTGATCCAGAGTCCGAGACCATCTACCCCGAACATCAAGGCAAGCCCCGGATACATTTAAACCCTATTCTATTTATAAAAGTTTTACCGCTTCAGCTCTGATATGTTGCATTAAGTAGTAGGAGTTGAGTGAAAACCCACAAATTGCATTACCTGTCTTATTTCCTTAATCCTTGTTACCTACTTGGAAGATGAGTAGTAATGCTTAGCCCTGCTTATTTATTTAATTGTTCAAAGGAAAAAGAATGAAAAAGATGAGATTGGCTTTATTGTTGGAATCTTGATAATAGTAATAAATCGAGTCCGGACGGCGAACTTGCACTGGGAATGGAGTCCCTCTGTAGTGTTCTCGTCTGTTGATGCCCTAGGTCCCGTCCGATGGTGACCTGTCGATAATCGAGAAATTAGAAAATCCACATGCATGAAGTGGTATACGGATGGTTGTAGCCGTGTATGCCATGGAGTGACCTAGCGTGGGGTCAGAGAATCCCATCTGCTGTCATAGTGTGTTTTACTGTGGGGTTTAAGTTCCCATGTATCTCAGTACGCTGGGCCGCAGAGCTCACGTGTATCATGTGGTGATATACGGCTGAGATTGTTATCCCGGTATATCGGTGCACCTGGGGTGCTTCGGAGTTAAAGTCTTCGGTATGTTCAGTCACCTAGGTACCAGCTGGGTATGAAAATGGATTCGAATCGCCGTTGCTTCTCGGAGAAGAAGACTCGATCACTGATCATCATCGTAGTAACAACCTAAACAAAAATTTAAGGATCAATAATGAAGTTGATTGGTAATTGGAGGTAGTCCAAGCAACCTGTTCTTTCTGTAAAGCTTTTCTGCAAAACTTCTTGTCTCCTACAGACCTTACCTTGTCCCTCTAGCCTGCATCTCTTAAGTCTCTACCCTTTTCTTTCGTCGGGTTAGTCTTGTTGAGTACTGTTGTACTCAGGGTTTGTTGAACCCCTGTTGCAGGTGAGCTTCATGGGCAGGAGTGTTATGCATCCTGCTGCATGACAGTCGTCGAGGAAAGCGACGACGAATAAAGATGTTCAGCTCTTGGGCAGAGCTTTCGTAATATTGTAATCTACTGCTACTCCACTACTATTATGGTTTGTGTAACTTAAACCTATCATTGTAAATATTTTGAAACTCAGAGTTTGTAAATGTATGTTATTGTAAGTCTTTCGCTGTTTTACTCCGTGGTATTTTATTTATATGAAACGGTTGTAATACTGCAATGTCTCTCTACAATGATTGATCCTGCTCGGAGAATCATGGATGATTCGGGATTTACCCGACAGACTTTTTAAGTCGTATGGAACACAGTCATGGTTATTTGGAGTGTGTTTAGACAATAATCATGCGTGTGGGCCATATGATTTAGGAGGTTCTGCCACATGTCCTTATCTCTCTCGATGTGGTGTTTGATGAGTCTGTCTTTCCCTTCTCCACTAACACCACACCAACTTCCACCCCTGACCTTGACCTTTTCTCTTTGTTTCCCACTGACACAGTGGTCCAGCCACCTTTGCCGTTGTATCAAGCAGGTACTACTCCACTGTGCCCGTCGTCGGGCCCGTGCCCCAGCTCGCCGCCCACCATTGACGCCCTTGGCCCTGCACCCTGCACGGGTTCAGAGGCGTCGCCCTCCGGTGCTGCTCCTGCCCCTACGCCCGACGCGGGTCTGGGGACGCCGGCTTCCGCACCTCCTGCGCGTTTCGCCCAGCCGGTGCACGTCTACCAGCGCCGTGTGCGGGCAGCTCCACTGCCTCAGTCACCATCGGTGGCCTCTTCTCCACCGGCGACGCCTACACCACCGGTGGCCTCTTCTCCGCCGGCGACGCCTACACCACCGCCGCGGCCCTTGGCTGCCCGTGTTGTCCCGCCGGTGTACCACCCACCGCTCCTTCATCGACACCCGTGGCATGTTCACCCTATGGTGACACGGCACGCGGCTGGTACCCTGCGGCCCCGGGCTCTCGCGGCGATGCCCGGCGACCCGCATGTCTCTCTTGTACCCTCTTTCGTTCACGACGCCTTGTCGGACCCTCACTGGTGCCGCGCGATGGAAGAGGAGTACGCGGCTCTCCTCGCCAACCAGACATGGGATCTGGTGCCCCGTCCCTCCGGCTCTAACGTCGTCATCGGCAAGTGGATCTGGACACACAAGCGGCGGGCTGATGGTACCCTTGAGAGGTACAAGGCTCGCTGGGTTCTCCGGGGTTTCACTCAGCACCCTGGAGTTGACTATGCTGAGACATTCAGCCCAGTGATGAAGCCGGCCACCGTCCGCACGATGCTCTCACTGGCTCTCACTCGCTCATGGCCCGTGCATCAACTAGACGTCAAGAATGCTTTTCTGCACGAGACTCTCACTGAGACAGTCTACTGTAGCCAGCCGACGGGGTTTGTTGACTCTTCTCGTCCCGACATGGTCTGCCAGCTCAACAAGTCTCTCTACGACCTCAAGCAGGCCCCTCGGGCGTGGCACTCTCGGCTTGCTGCTTTCCTATTGACACTGGGATTTGTAGAGGCCAAGTCAGATACGTCCCTGTTTATCTATCACCACGGAGCTGAGACTGCCTACCTGCTGCTCTATGTTGATGATATTGTCCTCACAGCCTCCACTCCGTCACTACTCCGCCGCATCATCGGCTCTCTTCAGCAGGAGTTTTCTATGAAGGATCTTGGTGTGCTCCACCACTTCCTCGGGGTCACTGTTGAGCCTCGTCCCATCGGGCTACTTTCTTCACCAGCGGCAGTACACTCTTGATATCCTGGAGCGAGCTGGGATGACTAACTGCAAGCCCTGCTCCACTCCGGTTGACACACAGGGCAAGCTGTCAGAGGCCGAGGACAACCCAGTGGCATACCCCACTGCATACCGGAGTCTTGCCGGTGCACTTCAGTACCTCACCTCTACCAGGCCGGACATCACCTATGCAGTGCAGCACATATGTCTTCACATGCATGATCTCCGAGAGCCCCGCCTCACTGCTCTCAAGCGCCTCCTCCGCTACCTCCGCGGCACTGTCGACTACGGCCTGCTCCTTCACCGGTCTTCCTCCACCGAGCTCGTCGTCTACACTGACGCCGACTGGGCCGGGTGTCCGGACACTCGACGCTCCACCTCCGGCTACGCAGTCTTTCTGGGCGAAAACCTGGTGTCCTGGTCGTCCAAGCGCCAGCCGGTGGTCTCCCGCTCCAGTGTCGAGGCGGAGTACCGCGCTGTCGCTAACGGCGTGGCTGAGGCCTCCTGGCTCCTGCAGCTCCTCGCCGAGCTTCACAGCGCTCTCTCCCGGAGCACGCTGGTCTACTGCGACAACGTCAGTGCGGTGTACCTCTCCACCAACCCTGTTCAGCACCAGCGGACCAAGCATGTGGAGATTGATCTACACTTTGTCCGTGATCGAGTCGTCATCGGCGATGTTCGGGTCCTCCACGTCCCGACCACCTTCCAGTTTGCCGACACTTCACCAAGGGCCTCCCGTCCTCGACCTTCACCGAGTTTCGCTTCAGCCTCAACATCACCGGTGGCTAGTTGCGTCTGTGGGGGGCTCGTGTGTGTGCTTCTTTTCGTGTCCAGTCTGTAACTCGGCTGCGCCGGTAGTTCAGGCTGCAGGGGGGTGTTGGAGTATGAGTGTATTAGGCCTATGTATAACATGCTATATTGCTACCCTTCTAGGGTTAGCCCAAGTAATTCAATCACACTTTCTATCAGGATGGAGGCATGTATTTACGAGTTGGAGGGGAGATTTACCAAGTGCTTATGGGGAGTTGTTTTACGGAAGCGGCTGAGGGCCTATTTTTTGCCAAACAAAAACGAATTAGGTATTGTTTTAAGGTACTTTGGTTGTTGCTGTTTTACTTTTTGTTGGTGCTGCTCTGCAGCTCCAGCCGAACACAGCCAATGTTTGCAGTTCATTACGTATGCTTACCTATTATTAGTTTGTCACATTCATCTTTCAGGTGCTCTTGGTACCTCAAGCTCATCTTCCCCTCTAGCAGCTCGTCGACCAAATATGTCTACTCCTGGAAATCAACTCCTGCACACGAGCCGCCCCCTATCATCTCCTGTAGCAAATCGCCCGCTGTCGCCAGGTTCAGCATGATGTTTAGTGTTTGAGAGTGATTTCCTGCATCTTGAGAAACATTTCCCATTTCTGTGGCAGTTTCATCGTCTCGGTTATTTTGCAACACAACTATTGGTGCAGTTGGAATAAGATCTTTGTCATGCTGGCAAACTTCTGTAATAATAAGTAAAACTACAAAAATATCAGTGTAAGGAGATTTGCCCCATTATGGATGTAGTACATGGTTGTAGGTCTGCGGCCTGCAGGTGGGGAAACAGTCGATTATCATCGCAAGTCGCAACCTGTTAACTGCACGGCGTGTATATTTGCTACGTGCCCTTAATCTCATCTGGAAAATTTATGGCCATTGAAGTTTCGTTCTCGACATGTATCTTCATGAAAAAATGTTGGAAGTTATATGTTTCTGAAGATATACGTATGTATGAGCTTATGTTTGGTATGCAACTAGGTATCATTATTATCACGAAGTGACAAATTATTCATGTCATGAAGTGACAAGTTATTAATGTTGTTGCGTAAGGATGTAACGATACCCAAACAACATCAGGATTCTTCAGCAGCTAGGAAGCTAGTTAGTAAGAGAAGAATCTGAATTGCTGAATATTGGAGTGCAGTTTTCACCAGCTTCAAGCTTCTCCAAATCACCGACAGTCGTATTCCCAGGTTCTAGGTTATTACAATAATTCCTGACTGTAATACTAGTATTCATGATCGACAATTCGACATGAACTTGAACTAAAAATGAATGTACAAAAGATGTCAGACATGTGTAACTATCTCTGAAAAAGATAACCCCCGTCAGGGTGTCTCAAGGGAAGGCTAGTCAGTTACAGCACTCGGAGCGTCACTGTCCGTCGAAGAAGACTCGGGTCGACTCAGCGCCAGCGATCGGCGTCCGAACCGGAGGCGGCAAATCTCGGCTGGGCTCGGTGCGTCCCACCGCTCCGCGCGCGCCCTGAGAGCCTGGACCTCCGCTACGCACTCCTCCGCGCCCATCCGCGCCACGCGCCGCCGCACTGCCGCGGCCTCGGCGCCGGCGGCCTCGTCGAACAGCGCCTCCCACTCGCGCTCCCAGGGCCCGCTGGCGTCGCAGAGCTCCATCGTGCCGTTCCGCCACTCGGTCCAGCTCCACCCGCGGTCCAGGCGCGCGACGTGCCGCGCCACGCACCCGCCGCGGCAGGCCGGCCGGCAGGGCCGGCACTTGGCGCCGCTCAGCGGGCCGGGGCTCGCCAGCGACGCCACGGGCACCGCGGACCTGGTCCACGGCGGGAACGAGTAGGTCCGGTCGCTGAGCACGCAGAACGGGAGCCGGACCTCCCGCGCGGCCACACCCGCCGCGCGGAGCTGCGCGCGGAACGCCGACTCGGAGTTGAGGTCCCGGTGCCCGGCCGCGGCGAGGCGCGGCAGCGCGGACAGGCGTGCCAGCGCGGCCTCCGACGCCGCGCGCGCGCCCGCGCCCAGGCGGTCGTTGAGGCCGCCGAACCGGGAGCCCTCCGGCACGACGTAGGCGGTCGGGTGGAAGGCGGCCTCGGGGTCCAGCGGCGCCGACCAGAAGCCGTCGACGCGCGTCCGGAGGACCCAGGCGTAGGTGAAGTTGCCTCGGGACTCGCGCTCCCGGATCATGTTCAGGCATCCCTCCACCAGATGAAAGTACTGCAGCAGACCCTGCGTATCAAAAATGTACGTGCTACGTTACATATGAGATCATATCAAGCAAAATATTCGGCGTAACAGCCAGAAATGCATAACACGAAACTAGTTGTTACGTAGATTAGAATACTGAATATATGAACATGCACCACGTGTTGACGCGCTTCGCAAACTTTGTATGCGCAGCCCATGTTTGTTTAGATTTGGAAAATCCATCATGGATCATGCATCCAGAATCGAGAGTTTTTAATAGTCAAATCGCAGTGGTTTTCACATATGCGCGGGCGCGGTGCGCGGCACACCAGGAAGACAAGGCAAGGGAACAAGCTAGAGCTGACCTCGATGCCCATAGGGGAGTGCTGCGCAGTGAGCGCGCGCGCTCGCGCCGGCGTCGCGGCGATGTGCTCCGGCCGGAACACGCGCACGGCGGCCAGCGCGACCCCGGCCGGCGCGGCGCGGGCCAGGACGGAGAGCCTCTAGGCGTCGGCGTCGAGCGGGCTGTGCAGGAACACGTCGGTGGCGCCCGCCGCGGCGAGGAGAGGCGCCAGGACGTGGCGCGCGATGGACGGCCGGGCCCGTCAGCTCGAACCGCCGCGCGCCACCCACCAGGCAGACTACCACCCGCTGCCGCGGCTGCTCATCGCGGCGCGACGGTGGCGGAGGCGGTGACGAGGTGGAAGAAGCGTCGTCTCGATGGGGCGCGAGCGCGAGGAAGGGTGAGGAATTGAGGGCGAGCTCCGCGGCCATGAAAAGGAGCAGCGGCGCGAGCACCGCGGCCAGGGATCGGCGGCGGCTGAGGCGGCGCGAGGCGGCAGGGAGGAGACCAGGTCCGCCGAGAGAGGTCGAGATGGTCTTCATGGCTGGCGACTGGTGCGAATTGAGCGTGACGCTGGGCTGGGCTTCGGCAAGAAGAGGAGACGAGGCTATGATGTGTGAAGGCACAAGGCAGGGGTAGTCAGCAGTGGGACAAGATCACACGACGGATGACGCGCCGCGGGGTAGATAAAGATCAGATTCCACGAGTTGGTTGAGACTTGGAAGGTGGAAGCCTGGAAGGAAGTCAGTCGTCGTCGCAAGGCCGCTGGCATGGCTCACGGGGCATCAAGCCTCCATCTGAGGCGGCTAGCTGCCCCTAGCTCCTGCTGCTTCGCTGCACCACTCTGCAGTCTGCACACGCTGGTCTCATCCGACCTAATAAGATTGTGCCGACACGATTCATCCGAGAGTAATGGAGCGCTGGACGGACCTGGCTGTACACGATCAAGTCTATGGCTCATTGGCTTCAGGATAACCTACCAGTCACTTGCACGAAAACCTCGTTAACAGGGAAAATGGCAGTAGTCAAGTCACGTAACAAACTGGTTTCACAAGCTCATAAGGGCACAAGCATTTCCAAAACTTCATAATCTTCAATGAATATATAGTTAGTCTTAGGGCCTGTTTAGTTCGAAAGAGCTAAAGTTTAGCTAGCTAAAAAAACACCCGCTAAAGTTTAGTTGGACATGTTTGGTTTGGTGGACTAAAAGGTTTTTTTAATCCATTTAGTCAGGGTGTTTGGATCCAAATGGACTAAGGTGAGGTAGCCTCTCCGATTTAGTCCACGTGTCTTGTAAAGTGGACTAAATGGACTAAAGTTTAGCCATCAAATTTGTTATACAAGATAAAAATTATATCACTAGATTCATATCTGAAATTATTGTATTACGACAATAATTTTGGAGACACCTGATGAGTGATGAGTCCCTAATTGAGCTTTTATCTTATTTTATAGGAAAGATAAGGAAAAAAAAAGCTCGAATAGGGTTCCAAGTCCTCAAAAGCAATAGTCCCTATTTGATTCCGGTCGCTAGCCACTAGATCTGTCCGTCAGCCTAGGATTGGCTTCATCATTTTCCCACTCCCTTTCCTCCTCTTTTTCCGCCATTTAAAGTGCAAGGAGATGGAGCGCAAGGGTATGAAAACTGATCAAGACAGAGGCATAAATAAAGCATTTGTTTGGTTTAGGGATGATATTGGATGGGATGGTTCTATTCCTGTTTTTTGGGATGGGATCACCCCATTCTAGTCTCGCAAAGCTTTCATTCATCATATGGAAGGTCAAATTCGCCAATACTAATGTTTCAGAGGTGTATGCAGCTTCAAGGTGTTATTAGTGGTCTGCTAAACATTACCCACTTTGTTCCATATTAATAAAAAAAATTTGTTTGATTTTTTATCCAAAGTTTGACTATTTGTCTTATTTAAAAAAACTTGTGCAACCGTCTCCATTAAGACCGGATTAACCGTGACTTTTGGATGGAGGTGTTTGGCTTGCCCGCCTCTGTTAAGTGAATTTGCCCACCTCCATTGAGTTCAATGTAGTAGCAAGCTCTAGTGCGGTGGGGTGGGAGGGGTGTCAGCAACCCAATTCGATTTTACTCATAGATCAAAATTACAACACATATGAAAGCTCTAGAATGTTGTGGAGGTGTATAGAGAGATACAAGGGAGGAAGAAGGATTAAAGGAACAAGATAACTCTAGCCCAAGCTAGCCTTGAGCAGATGCTCGCCTTGACTCGAGCTCGCGCTCGCCGCCGCCAAGTTCGGGCCTGGTTCTTCAACATCTCCTTCCATCGCTACGGCCCTATCTTTGTACGATGCAGCGTCTTTGCTGGCTGGCTTCCGTGGGCTGATATAGGATCAGTCCAGTCCACCTGTACTTTGTTTTGGCGCAATTTGTAATACCAAGAAGTATCCTAACAAGGGGCTCATGCCCCCCTACAACCACTGATCCCATGGAACCCCTAGAGTCCCTCCGCACCCGCACCAGTGGTAGTGCTTTGTGCAAGGTGCTGGAGCCTCATGAAGGGGCTGCAAGGTGTTGTACTGTTGTACCGTTGGCGAATGGCGGTGGCAGGGCAGGACACTAGCTTCAGCGGCGTTGGCACCGTTGCCATTCTAAAAAGGAGGCATAACATTACAAGCACACTCATGATTTTGGAGACCACTGATTTGTATGTACACGGTATATCACATTTTATAAGCTAACGGGGAGGAATGATATATATATAATTTGATTTTTTTTTTACTTTGTACATGTTTGGACCATACTACACTATACCAAATTTTTATAGCTACGTGAGTGGCATGCAGGGCGTAAATGTTACATGTTCTGAATTTTGATTTGTAGATTTAATCGCAAAGAATGATACAGAACTCACAACAGATTACTAAGTTGGATTGGATATTTGGATGTGGGGAAGCATGATTTTCTTTATAAAAGAAGAATTTTATTAGTTGACAAAACATTGCATCGAGTTCATACAATACAACAAAAGTGAATTTATTTTTGGCTTTTGGCTAAACACAAAGCCTAAGATAAAGAAACCTGACACTCTAATGATAATCAATTCTAAGACTAGATTGTCACCCATGTACCCAGAGAGAAAAACATAGTAACTATTTGCGTCAATTTTTGTGATACCTTCTACACTAAAAGCATGTGTGTAAGCCTATAAAAAAGCTTGTGCGTAAGACTTTTGGAGGATAACTCATGCACATAGCCAATGGATTATCGATAAATCACCTACAAGGGAGAGTAAACAAGTTTTTCTCTCATCAAATAAATCACCTACAAGGGAGAGTAAACAATTTTTTTTTCCTCGAATGTAGATGGCATTCAAATGTCGTCATTGGACTGCTGGTCGGAGGGATGTGCCATGGCCTGGAAGCGCACTAGAACTCCCTCCTTTGAACCAAGAGGTGGAAACTAGTGGTTGTCCCTTATGTTTTGCTTCTTGTTTTTTTTTGATTGAGATATAGGCCGTTTTATTAAGAGGAGTGAATTATAAATCAGCTATGAGGGAGCCCTCATAACACAGATTATAAATCACTAAGATAGTAGTCATTAACCTGCAATACATGTAGAAATAAAGTAATAAAGAAGATACAAAGAGAGAGTAAGTGCCCTCGACACCCTAGATTTGCCCCTGTGCCTGCGATAAAAAACAAGAACGCAAATGCAAAAGATCAAGCCGTGGTGGCAAAGCATCCACCAGAGAACAGCGACAAAACATCCGCCAACGAACCGAGCAACCATGTACAACGGCAAAGCATTTGCCAACGATCCGAGCAATCACGACAGTAAAGCATCCACCAATGAACCGAGTAACCATAACAGCAAAGTACCTGCCAAGTAGCTGAACAATTATGGCAGTAAAGCATCCGTCAACGAACTAAGTAACCAAATATGGTTCTTGGCTAGTTATTTGCTCTTGGTAAGCAGTTTCAATCACAATTCACGGGCCACGGTTTTTTGCTCCCTGACTGGTGGCGTTTGTCACTTTGTATCATCTGAAAGGTATGGAAGGGAATCCTGTTCAATCGTGAGTTTACCACCGTCCCTGATCTACTTAGTAAGATTAACTCTGATGCTCGCCTTTGGATTAAGCAGGAGCGACGAAGTTAGAATCACTAATCGCTCACTACAGCTAGATGGAGGTACTAGGTTCTATGTTGGGCTTTGGTTGTTATCTTTCTTTTTAAATCAGCTTCTCAACGTTGTAAGAGCAACTAAAAACTCTTTACTATGTCTTTTCATAATAGCTAGGAGTAGAGAATTTGGCGAAAAAACGTCCTCCGGTATAGTATTTCAGATTTTTCACTAGTCAACAAAGTGCCTAGAAGGGTGAAAAGACTAGTAAACGATTTTTTCAATCACTCTCTAAATAATTATTTTAAAAAGTACGTTTAAAAAAGACTTTTGAGGATATTCTAAAGAATTAGTTTTCCTATTCTAAAAAGGAATCTTATATTGGTTCAATCATTTTTCTTAGTTCAATTCTTTATTTTTCCCTATAAACCGCTCAAGAGGCGCGAGAAAGAAAATGCGTCGTTCAACGACCATCAACACTTTCTATGAACTGAAACCTTCTGTACAATTGCACGTTCTCTTTTCTAAAATGGAAATGGATGCAACTCTCGCGCTTCTCGCTCAAACGATGAATACGAAGGAATAATTTAATCTCAGAAGCAGAATCGAAGAAACCAATCACAAATCATGGCTGCGCCGCGCCAAGATTGGATTCGAAGAAACCAACGAACAAACACACACACACAAAACCCAGCAAGAAAAAGTTCCCAACCATCTGGACCACAAAAGCGTCGTCCGTCAATGTCGAATCGTCGGTGCCCCGCCGTTGGCCAATGCCGATTCGCCGTCGGCTTCCCTCAGAATCGCCTCCACCGCCGTGGGCTGCACCAGCGGGCTCGCCATCGCCGGCAGCGCCTGGAGCACGTCGGCGCCCGGCACGCGCTCGAAGTACACCTGGCAGTTGTCCTTCTCGGCGTCGGCCAGCTCGGCCTCGACCTCCTTCCGGAGCCGCGCCGCGGCGTCACGCACGGCCGCGGCGCACGGCGACTTCTTCCCTAGCGGGCCCGTCTTGCCGCTGGCGGCGTCAAGCACCGACACCGCGAACCGCAGCCGCGCCACCGCCTCGCCGACGGAGCCGGCCGGCCCCTCCTCCCGTAGCGACCTCGCGTAGTGGAGGCACGCCTCGGCGTGGAAGTAGGCGGCCTTCGCCTGCACTTGCGGCAGCCATGACTTGTCGATCGGCTGCTGCTGCTGGAGGCTACCCAGCTTGACTGAAACTTCCTGGTAGTCGAGACTGACCTGCCGGGCGATCTTGGAGCACAGAGCCGGCTTCTTGCCTCCGACGACGGCGCGCTCGAAGAAGCACTCGAGCGCCTGCGCGAGCATGAGACGCTCGAACGCCACAAGGCACGGCTCCGACATGTGGCACAGCTGGTCCGCGGCGCCGTGCGCGCGCGCCGCCGCCCTCAGCGCGCCCGCCGCGTCCGAGAGCGCGGCGCACGGGCGGCGTGTCCCCTCGGGCCCGCGCCGGTCCGCCGCCGCCGCCGCGCGCGACAGCTCCACAGCCAGCGCGAACATCGCCACCGCCCGCTCGGCCTCCAGCGACGTGTGCTCCTGGACCTGCCCCGCCGCCGCCGCCTTGTCCTTGTGCTTGTCCTTCTTCGCGGTCCCGGTCCCGGCGTCGGTGCTATCGCGCCACGCGAAGCGGAGCTTCTGCTGCTTCGAGCCGGCCATCAGCTCCGACGCGTAGATGATGCGGAGGTACGCGCGGAGCGCGGCGGTGGCGGGGCCGGTGGTCTGCGTGGCGAGCACGACGTGGTGGCGGGCGTTCATCAGCACCGCGAGCTCCGAGTCCCTCTCGGCCGCCGAGGTGTCCCCCGCGAAGCGCAGCGCCTTCTTGCCCGGGAACGACAGCATCGGCATCGGCGCCGGCGGGGACGACGACGACGCCACCGCCGGCGCCTTATTGGCGCGTAGGAAAATCGAGTGCATGGCGTCGTACGTGATTTGATCCCTAAAAAACACAACGTCTCGTGGTCAACAACTTGCCTCGGGCTGCGTTTCTGTGCTTCTTTCGAGCTGATTGCGAGGATTAATAGAGGAAAAGAGTTGGGTTAAGGCTGCGATTAGGATGCGGATTAAGATGCGCAGCACGACATGGAGTTGGATTAAGGACAAGCGACTCCGTAGGCCGTACGGAGAGGAGAGGGCAAGAGTGGGCCCGGGCCCACACGGTCCGGCTTTGGCGCGTATGGCCGGCCTCTTTGTCCAATGTCAACTGCTGGAGCTGGGGTTTTGTTTCATAGTTTTGCTGCAATTTTTTTCGTTGGTAGACAAAATATAAATAACATTATGATATTGTTTAATTTTGTGGTAGCAAGAAAGAAGAAATTGTAATTATCATATAAACAGGTTTCTTGTTCAGTATTGCTAGTTTTCGTGGACTGCAATAAAAAGTCAACGTGAACTAGCGTGGAAAGCAGTTGGCAGTTCATTCAGAAATCAGAACAGCAGGAACGATCCATGAATGAAACCAGACATATATAAATACTAGGAACAGCTATATTCAAGGTCAAGGAAATGATGAGAGACAACGACTTGATACCCTGTTAGAAAGATTAATAATTCATATATATCAATAAGCCAAGGCACATAGCAGGTCGAAAAAAACAATTCCTGATACACATTTGTTGGACCAATGCTACGATAGGTTACACTAACACTAGCTCAGAGAAATATGGATAGGGAAAACTACAGTGCTAGACTGCACTCTTCAATTGTAATTCGTAAACCAAGTGCTAGGTTATAGATGGAAGCACAAAGATCATTTGGTCGCCCATTGATTGTCGATGACACAAGAAGATGCAGCAAAACACAACCGTTATTGCAGTAACAACTGACCTTCGCCAGGACAAGCAAACCCGGAGATATGTACATACTATTGCGAGTTGCGACAGATGAAGTCGTCTGAGCCCCATAGCAGTGTTGCGACGATTGCATCACTGAAAGTGATTGGCCTGCCGGTGAACCACGACGCAATAGATGTATATGTTGCTCTTCGCCAGAAGAATCTTCATCATCTGCACAACAAAATGGAAGTACATGTTGGCAGCATCGGACCAACAAAATAGCACATGAGGTCCTAGCAGGGACGAGGGTACAAAGTACAAACATTGAGAGTTGGCATGGCAGCCCGAGGCCAAGGACTCGCACAAACTAGAGAGGCAAAGGCGCAAAGCCATATCCCGTCCAAACATTCCATTGTCTTCGTTATACTCTGTTGCTGGCAGCTGTGGAAAAGGCAGAATAGCGTTGTTTTCATGTGTGAGAATTGAGAAGCCCAGTACTCGCCAAGTGCTACTTTTATGCGACCAAAGTCTATCAAAATTGTTCTTGTTTCACTCAAGAGAGAGAATGTTTTTATCGGCCAGAAGCATACATCACAACAGCAGCATCTTTGCTGAGTCCTATCAAGCATAACTAATGTCTGCCCTTCTTCTTGGCATGTGAATTCCTTTTTGTTCTCGAGGGCGCCTTGTGCGGCAATGGCTGGCGCTTGTTCCTCTTCTTCAGCTTCGCCTTCTTTTGTTTCTTATATTCACTGTCAGGGTCTACAAAGTCTTCATCACTATCACCTTCAACCGGAACGAAACCATCCTCTGGTTCCTCATTGTTGTCATCCTCTTCATCTGAGCTCAAGACCAAATCCTCAACCCGATCCTCCTCAGCAGCAACATCATCATCCTCCCGGGGTCGCTTTTTATTCTCCTTTGGGGTTCTGTACACCGAACAATGGTATGATAATGTGTTTTCCATGCCAAGTAACGGAAAAAAGAGGGAAAGCAGAACATACTTGGGTTTCTTATTTTCAGCCAGCCAGTTCTTACTGAAAGCAATAGTGCCTTCATCATCGTCTTGCTCATCATGTTGCTTCTGCGCTTCTGATAGCCTCCGTGAGAAGGTTGAGGACTCAGCCCCCACAATCACACTGGTTGGCAACAAAGAATTAGTGAACCCAATGCCATTAATCAGCATGCACTTCTGTACTTACAAGACAACCATGATACATATGTTGTGGTTTGTACAGACTACCAAAATGTAGTGTGTGCGGCTAGAAAATATAACAGAAGTCACACATAACTAAATCAGAGGATATTTGTTTGTGATATGAACTTAGCTGATAGAACTAACCTGGTCTCGTCCAGAGCATCCATCCTGTCCTGTGCTCTCTGGTGTAGAGTAGCAACATATTTTGAGAGAGGGCTGCAACGTTCTTCCTTTTCGGTCTGTTGGGGAATGATTGCTCAAGTTCACAAAATGACACACGAATGATAGTATAAAAATAAATAATGTGCAAAAGCAAAGCCACAAAGTTAGGACTCATGCCTGTAGAAATGACTCTACAGCTGGGTCATTGGGTGAAAATGCAATCCCCACGCGTTTTGACTTAACGAACTCGACATTGGCCTCTATCTGAAATCAGACATGATGATAAACATTAGCATATGAGCAATGTATCAAACACTGTAATTCGAACTCCGATACATGCTTGGCAAACCTGATAGATAAGATCCTTCATCTCTTTCCTGAATCTGTCAGCTTTAATGGTTTTGCAAAAGCTTCGAAGCCGAACAAGCGGAATAAAGGACATCTCAAAGAAGGCAATGGAGTAGCTCCACTGGGCCAAATGTTTAGCCAGCTCATCGACTACAGAATAAATGCAGGCTTCCTGAAAGGCACGTGTCTTTACTGTTTTCTTGTCCACCTGTCAGGAAAAGAGAACTGTTACAAGTTTCTTCAAAAGGCATGTTCCATAGTGAAATGCTATATATCGCAAGAAAACAAACCTGTTTAACACTGAACAAATTCACAGCTTTGCCAACACCTCCATCTGGACGTCCTCTAAGTTCTTTCATTTCAAGCATATCAAGCAGCAGGGAGGACACGGGAATGAAGGTACCAGTGGCTTCAGCAATACGATTAAGCATTCTGACACACCTAAGGCGCACAGGGAAGTAACGTGCGCTAGGTACAAGGCATGCAACACCATGTATTATTTGGGTCAGCGGATAAGCTAGAGGTCGGAATTCTTCCTCAGAATTACATCCGCACACAACACCAGTCCAAAGCTCAAGGCAGAATATGTATTGCCAATCATAAATTTTTTGGTAAGATTTCTGCAAAAGAAAATTGTCAACTCTTTAGCAGCCAGCAACAAAAAACTGCTGTAGTGTCAGACAACAAAAACATATACTATTAACACTTGAGGAAAAATAGCATTTTGTAAAGGAGAGATTTTCACAACAAAAAAGGTTACGGCAGAAGAATAAGGGGGTTACTTAAGGTCTGAATGTATTTCAAAGCTTATACAGCACTAGTGTAGGTATTTGAGTGGCAGTATGAATAATACCTCTGCTTGTTTTTTAGATGATTTGCTACTTTCTTTCTGCCTTTTTTCCTTTGCTGACTTTCAAAATAAAACAAGAGGCAAATATCTCTGTCAGGTCATAGCTAGACAATGAAGTTCCAGTGCATGGCAACGAGTTCAGTGACATATACCTTTGGCCCCCTTTCAGTAAGAGCTCCTCTTAGGATAACCCCCAGTTGACGGATGAAAACAAAAGCATGCTGGTACGCATTTTGCGGATCCAGACTATACAATTCTCTGACACAATTTCCAAGGAATTGAATGTGTTGCAGTTTTGATACACTGATAGATTTGGACAGTTTGCAGTTCACCAAATAAGCCTTGTAGATACCCTTGAGGCACGTATCAAGGCAATCTGAACCTACTTGAATGCACAAGTCTCGAAGGAACATAAAAGAAACAAGAGGCATTGCACCTCGTCCTCTAGCCCACGTATGAAGCAGAGCCTACAAATGAAGCATGCAAACTGAAGTAAATGACAAATGTTAGAAGTGAATAATTGGATTAATTATGGCTAACCCTAGAAGGGTAGCTATATAGTGGCATACATGGGCCTCATGGGCCTAATATACTCATACTCTAACACCCCCCCGCAGTCTGAACTTCCGGCGCAGCGGAGTTACAGACTGGACATGACATGAAAAGAAGCACACACACGAGCCCCCCCACAGACGCAACTAGCCACCGGTGACGTTGAGGCTGGAGCAGAACTCGGTGAAGGCCGAGGACGGGAGGCCCTTGGTGAAGATGTCGGCGAACTGAGAGGTGGTCGGGACGTGAAGGACCCGAACAGCGCCAACAGCAACCAAGTCCCGGACGAAGTGCAAGTCGATCTCCACGTGCTTGGTCCGCTGGTGCTGAACGGGGTTGTTGGAGAGGTATACGGCGCTGACGTTGTCGCAGTAGACCAGCGTGGCTCTGGCGAGGGGTCTGTGGAGCTCGGCGAGGAGCTGCCGGAGCCAGGAAGCCTCCGCCACACCGTTAGCGACAGCGCGGTACTCCGCCTTGGCACTGGAGCGGGAGACCACCGGCTGCCGCTTGGACGACCAGGACATCAGGTTGCCGCCCAGGAAGACAGCGTAGCCGGAGGTGGAGCGCCGAGTGTCCGGGCACCCGGCCCAGTCAGCGTCAGTGTAGACAACGAGCTCGGAGGAGGAAGACCGGTGAAGGAGCAAGCCGTAGTCAACAGTGCCGCGGAGGTAGCGGAGGAGGCGCTTGAGAGCAGATAGTTGGGGCTCTCGGGGATCATGCATGCGAAGACAAATCTGCTGCACTGCATAGGTGATGTCTGGCCTGGTGAAGGTAAGGTACTGAAGTGCACCTGCGAGACTCCGATATGCCGTGGGGTTTGCCACTGAGTTGCCCTCGGCCTCTGACAGCTTGCCTTGTGTGTCAACTGGAGTGGAGCAGGGCTTGCAGTTAGTCATCCCAGCTCGCTCCAGGATATCAAGAGTGTACTGCCGCTGGTGAAGAAGAAAGACGGCGGGACGAGGCTCAACAGTAACCCCGAGGAAGTGGTGGAGCACACCAAGATCCTTCACAGGAAACTCCTGCTGAAGAGAGCTGATGATGCGGCTGAGTAGTGACGAACTGGAGGCTGTGAGGACAATGTCATCAACGTAGAGCAGCAGGTAGGCAGTCTCACCTCCACGGTGATAGATAAACAGAGATGTATCTGACTTGGCCTCCACAAGGCCCATTGTCACCAGGAAGACAGCAAATCGAGAGTGCCACGCCCGAGGGGCCTGCTTGAGGCCGTAGAGAGACCTGTTGAGCCGACAGACCATGTCAGGACGAGAAGAGTCAACAAACCCCGCTGGCTAGCTGCAGTAAACTGTCTCCGTGAGAGTCCCGTGCAGGAAAGCATTCTTGACATCCAGCTGATGCACTGGCCAGGAGCGAGCAAGGGCTAGTGAGAGCACCGTGCGGACGGTGGCCGGCTTCACCACCGGGCTGAAAGTCTCATCGTAATCGACTCCAGGGCGCTGAGTGAAGCCCCGAAGAACCCAGCGAGCCTTGTACCGCTCCAGGGTCCCATCAGCCCGCCGCTTGTGCGTCCAGATCCACTTGCCGGTGACAACATTGGAGCCAGGCGGACGGGGCACCAGATCCCATGTCTAGTTGGCGAGGAGAGCCGCGTACTCCTCTTCCATCGCGCGGCGCCAGTGAGGGTCCGACAAGGCGTCGCGAACGGAAGAGGGTACAGGAGAGACCTGCGTGTCGCCAGGCATCGCGGCAAGAGCCCGGAACCACAGGGTACCCGCCGCGTGCCGCGTCACCATAGGGTGAACATGCCGCGGGTGGCCGTGAAGGAGCGGTGGGTGGTACACCGGCGGCACGACACGGGCTGCCGGAGGCAGCGGCGGTGGTGTAGGCGTCGCCGGCGGAGAAGAGGCCACCGGTGGTGACTGAGGCGCCGGGTCCGCCCACGCACGGCGCTGGTAGACAAGCACCAGCTGAGCGAACCGCGCAGGGGGTGCAGGAACCGGCGTCCCCGGCCCCGTGTCAGGCGGAGGGGCAGGGGTCGCACCAAAGGGCGACGCTACCGGACCCGTGCAAGGCACAGGGCCAGGAGCAGCAGGCACCGGGTCCGCCCGCGCACGACATTGGTAGACAAGCACCGGCTGGGCAAACCGCGCCGGGGGTGCAGGAACCGGCGTCCCCGGCCCCGTGTCTGGAGGAGCCGGGGCCATACCGGAGGGTGACGCCTCCGGACCCGTGCAGGGCACAGGGCCAGGAGCGTCACTGGCGGGCGGCGAGCCGGGGCACGGGCCCGGCGAAGGGCACGGTGGAGCAGTACCTGTAGGAGGAAACGGTAAAGGTGGCTGTACCACCGTGTCAGTGGGAAAAAGAGAGGAGAGGTCAGGGTCAGGGGTGGAAGGTGGTGTGGTGGTGGTGGAAAAGGGGAAGACAGACTCATCAAACACCACATGGCGAGAGATGAGGACCCGACGAGAAGTGAGGTCAAAGCACCGGTAACCCTTGTGATCTGGGGAATACCCGAGAAAAACACACAGAGTCGAACGGGGAGCCAGCTTATGGGGAGTGGTGGCAGTGGTGTTAGGGTAACACGCACACCCGAAGACACGAAGGTGGTCATACCGAGGAGGGGTACCGAAGAGAGCGTGGTGCGGTGTAGGAGCTGGGCATGCAGCGGAAGAAAGACGGTTTAGGAGATAGGTGGAGGTGTGCAGACTCTCTGCCCAGAAGCGAACAGGAAGCGACGCCTGGAGCAGAAGTGTGCGCATGGTGTCGTTTGTGGTCCGAATCATGCGCTCCGCCTTGCCGTTTTGGGAGGAGGTATACGGACAAGACATGCGCAACTGGGCACCGTGAGAGAGGAAGAAGGCACGAGAGGTGGAGTTATCAAACTCACGGCCATTGTCACAGGCCATTGTCACACTGTATGGCCTTTATGGTAAGGCCGAACTGAGTGGACACCCAAGCGAAAAAGTGGTGAATAGTGGAGAATGCCTCGGACTTTGCACGCAAGGGAAAAATCCACGAATAATGAGAAAAATCATCAACCACCACAAGATAATATTTGTAACCAGAAATGCTGATGACAGGTGATGTCCATAGGTCGCAATGTACAAGATCAAACACATGAGTAGCATGTGAAGTAGAAGACTGAAAAGGAAGACGAACATGACGGCCCAGCTGGCACGCATGACACAAGTGCTCATCGTGAGCCCGAGTACAACGTATGTCGGAGCTACGACTAAGCTGCATCAGAGCATCACGTCCAGGATGACCAAGACGACGGTGCCAAGTGGTGGAGGAAGTAGAGGCAGCGAAGGCAGCTGATAATGGCGACGGTGAAGAAGGCGAAGCGTAAGCCGGAAAACGAAGAGTGTAAAGGGGCCCCGAACTGTCACATCGGAGGAGCGGACACCGGGAAGCCAAATCCTTCACAGTAAGACCAGAAGAGTCAAATTCAACAGAACAGGAATTGTCAGCTGTAAAACGACGAATAGAAAGAAGGTTGCGAACCATAGAAGGTGCAACAAGAACGTCAGGAAGACGAAAAGAGCCATGAGCGCCGGCGGCACCCACGGATGTGACAGGAAGACACGACCCATTTGCGACCATGATGGACGAAGGATGAGAAGGAGAAGGGGGGTGCACAGAGGAGAGTATACCAGGGTCAGGAGTAGTGTGGTAAGTAGTATCCGAGTCAGCAACCCAAGTCGGGCCAGCAGGAGGAGTCAGGGCCATGGTGCTGAACGTGGACGCCAAGGCCGCCAGGTCCCAACCGACGGGCCCGGGCGAGGCGCCGGGAGGTGTCAGCGACGGTCCGGGCGAAGTGCCGAGAGGTGGGGCCCACGGAGCCGCTGAGTGAAACCCCGAAGGAGCACCAGCGAGCACGGCCGCCGGCGGGCGAAACTCACCGCCGGGAGCCTGGAAGGGCCACATGGAGATGCGCCCTGCCCACGGGTTGTTGAAGGAGGGCCAGGGTGTACCCCGTGGAGGCGCGGGCGCCGGGTAGCTCCCACGGCCGGCACCCGCACCACGCACCCCCCCCCCCGCGCGACGACGGCGGCTACCACGGCCCCCCCACCCCCGCTCGGCCCGGGGGGAGGAGGACCAAGACGAGACGACTGCGGAGGAGCAGACGGGCGCGGCGGAGGAGTAGCCGCAAAGGCAGCCGAGGAAGACGACCCCGGCGCAGAGGTGGACCCGGGCTGGATGCCATGAGTGAGCTCCTCCATGACAAGGTCGTCACGGACCTGCAGGAAGGTGGGGAAGGGCCGCTGCTAGGTGATCCACGTGCGGAGGTGGGAGTAGCGGTCACTGAGCCCGCGGAGGACGTTGAGGACCAGGATGCGGTCCTCCACGGGCCAGCCAAGGTCACCGAGGGAGTCGGCCATGCCCTTCATCCGGCGGCAGAACTCACTGAAGGAGAGGTCGCCCTGGACGAAGGTACGGAAGATCGCATCGAGAGGCAGAGCCCGTGGCTCGGCGTTGCACAGAAACTGGCCCTCGAGGGCGAGCCAGGCCCGGCGAGCGTCGACGGAGTTGCGGACGAGGTCGTGTAGGTCGAGGGAGATCGTCCCGATGATCCAAGAGAGCACGATACAATCGACACGGTACCACGCTGGGGTCTGGACCGCGACCGAGGCGTCGGCGAGGATGTGGTCGTCGAAGGCGTAACGGCGGAGGGTGAGGAGGACCAGGCCCCGCCAACGAGCGTAGGCGGGCGACTCTGGCTCGAGGACGACCGGGACGAGGAGACGGATGGTCTGGACACTCCCGGCCTGGTAGTGGAGCTGCGCCACGAGCGGGTCAGCCGGGTCGTGCCAGAGCACCGCAGTGTGGGACGCGCGGTGGCCCGGTGAGCCGGAGAAGGTGGCCCTAGCGTCGTACGAGGCAGGAGGGGCGAGGAGCTGCTCCGCCTCGGCGATCTGGCGGGCCAGGGCGTCGGCCGCCTCGCGCTCACGCTCCCAAGCGAGGGCGGCGGCACGTACACGGGCCTGGCCCTCCGCGGCAGCCGCACGGGCCGCAACGAGGGCGGCGGCGAAGGCGGAGTCCGGTCGCGCCGCGTAGGGTGGTGCGGGGAAAAGAGCCGCGTCGAGGAAGGGTGGGGCGCCGATGGCGGCTGCTAGGGCGACCAGGCCGCCAGCGCCCTCACCGGGGCCGTGCGCACCCGCGCCGCCTGGGCCGAGCGTGCCGGGGCCGCCTGCAGCCAGTCCACCCGCGCCGCCAGGGCCGATCGCGCCGGGGCCGGGGGCCGCTCCGGGCACTGCTCCGCCGCCCGCAGCCAGGCCGCCCGCGCCGCCAGGGCCGAGCACGCCAGGGCCG
>CM041629.1:48377253-48431829 GCA_023333625.1 Bothriochloa decipiens
CCACAACTACCAATACGCACCATCACCTCTACGATACAAATACGTACACGTATGACCTTTTCTATGCGATAAGCACCTAAGGCAGCAAAAGCACCCAACTTCTACGTAAGATACCTAATGTTGCACCGACAAACTTTGATATTAGTTTTTTTTGGTATTTTTACCCTTATACTTTACTATAAAATGTAATTGTGATTTTGTCTTTACTTTTGATTTTTTTAAAAAAAATTTGTGAGTCGTGACTTGGCGGAACATAAGGAAAGAGATGCAGAAGAACTAGAGCCCCTCACAGGTAGAGATGGTCTTCAGCTAACTGTGTAATGGTATCACCATAAGGCAGTTTCAAATATAGGGTGCAGTTTAGTGGCGTGCGTGTATGTCGACGAAACATGCAAACCAACCATCCCACATGAACTTCATCCACGTACAAGTCCGTGATGCCAACTCAAAAAAAAAAGGTCCGTGATGCTGGAGGAAGGCTTCCAGAGTGGAAGGTTGCTCACACGAGAAGATAGAGTAACGGCGTTGCATATGAGCTCACACAATTGGCAAAGGCGCAAAGCAAACAAAACATTCTACAGTTTGGCGTTTTGCTACCTCGATGTGTGTGTTGAGAAACTTATTGCTCTAAAATGTAACTTAACTTCTGGTAATAAATAAAATCTCTCTTCTTCCAAAACAAAGTTTTTGAAAAAAAAAAACCCGTAAAGACATGTCGAACGACCAACTTCTACAATTTTTTCTTAGGAAAGGAAAACCAACTTGTACAACTAGGTTGGTGATATAATTGGTAAAGTTCAAAAAATTGTTAAGGTACTTGCTTTTTTTTAGACCAGGTAAAATACTTGCTTGACGTTGCTCGGCTTCCCGTTCATGCAGATGCGGATGGACCTCAAGTGAGCCGCTGGGCTGTGCAAAAATGCCCCAAGGCCTTCGGCACATGACCATCGCGCCGCGCGGAATTTTTTTTATATTATTTTTTTTGCGATTTTTCAAAAATAAATGCCTATTCAAAACTTTGTCAAAACTATACAACCGCCGCCGTTGTCGACGGTGGTTGGGCGCAGCCGCCGCTTCAAACGGTGGTTGAAGCCCCAACCGTCAGTTCCAACGGCTGTTGCCGGAACCGCCGGTTTAACCCGGCGGCTGGCCTGCGTACGCGGGCCCCACACAGCAACTACCGCTGCAAATGGCGGTTGACTGATGGCAGGCTGCAACCGCCGCAACAAATGGTGGTTGTTAGGTGGTATGGGTGGGCGGTTGGATGATAGTTTCCCAAACCGTCCTAGATGTGTAGCGCCACTTATTGGGCCCGGTGACTACGTCTCCCACTCTCAACTCCCCGTGACAGCTATCCGGAGGACCCCAGGGCTGAGAGGTAGATGGTATCGTTCCAGGTTAGGCGACCGTTCGGCATCCACTTAGATGGGGGCCACCATCGATGACGGCGATCTAGTGGATGGTCGGCGCTAGTCGATTACAGGTGTACACACTCTGCAGAGTTGTTTGAATCTATATATAGTCCGCAGCCTCGGTATGGCTATTTCGTGACCTACATTTGTTTTGAGTAGTGAGAGGAGTCATTCTACCTCCCCCTAGTGTTACCTGACGGCATGATGGCCGGTTAGGCAAGGATGAGAAGGAGTTGTCCTTGCCGCCCACGTGTGAGCGTGGTTGTTGAGTGAGCTGAGAGGATGATGGATGATGGTTGATGGATGATGATTGAGAGTAGGATTCTGGGAATGGGAATGTGATAAAATATGATGAACTATTATTATATGATATTGATTATACTTGCATAGGAAAACTACGGCCATATATAGGCCTTTTTTATATACCCCTATGCATCCACCTACACAAAGCATAAGCAAAGCATAGGGTGGGAGCCGGTGGCCAGTACAAATTGTACTGTACTGATACTGTAACACCTCTGGTGTTATATTAATTAAAACCTGCCATGTCATCATATGCACAACTGCAAAGCATTCATGATTATGTCAACCTTGATGTGCATTAACTAAAACAAGTTTACATTTCATAGATTCATTGTGTTTCTGGAATGTGTTGTCACATGAAATAATAAAACCCTACTTTCGAATGTCATCTCAAATGTTTGATTTATATTCTATGTACTTGAGGTGTAAACCGTGTTTACACTAGTGTCAAGCATAGTGTATAAATATAAGTCCAACCCTAAAAATGATTTCCACATTTGAAGTTGAATTTGGATTTCAAAGCTTATTCCCAAGTCTGGCAATTCAAATTTAAATTCAAATTGGAATGCTATAAAAATAATTTTTGAAAGTCAACCTGGTCAACCAACGGTACTATTAGGTCATTGACCTAAAAATGTCCTTGGATGATGTTTGTGATCACTAATAACCAACCAATCAAATTAGAAACCAAATCGAGTTTGAAATCGGTTTCAAAAACCCTTTATTTCAAAATCTAGATTTATTCCCTTTTCTATAATTCAAAATCTAAAAAGAATTTGGAGATACTCTAAAAAGATAGTTTGTAGATCTTGATAAGAGCTACAAAGTTGGTATTCAAAGTTTTTCAAGTTTCCAAAAATAATTTCAAATGAATTTGAAAAATACAGTTTTCTAACATTTGTCCCCTTTTGATTCAAACATTATGCATAATTTGGGAAACTTTGTATATGAAAAAGGTTTGGTTTAAAAATTTAAATATTTCATAGTTTTGAAGATTTTCAAATTTTATTGAAATATCAAAAGTAATTTCAAATGTTTGTTTCTAGGGTTTTATTCCCCTTTTGAATTTGAATTCATATTTCAAAACCCAAACAGAATTTGAGAAAGCTAGTTAAATGAAAAGTGCAGCTCTTGAAAAGTTATGCAAATGATATTTTTGGACATTTTCAAGTTCTTATATAAATTTTAGAGTAATTTGTAATTTCAAACGAGTAGAATGTCTGTAATTTGCTTGAACAGCACCGAGACCTATCGTCGGCCGCCATCGCCGGCTTCTCAAGCCGCGCCGCCGTCCACCGCCGCACATGCCACGGCCGCCAGCGTGCTCCTGGACGCGCGAAGCTTCATCGTCGTCGTGTCGCCCGTCCATACCTCGCCCCTGCCCTATAAATAGGTCGGCCGCCGCCTCTTTTCTTCTTCTTTTCCCCCTGCCGCCGCCGACGACCTTGCTCCGCCGCTCCAGTTCGCCGCCGTCGCCCCGCCACTTCATTAGATAGCCCAAGTTGCTCGCCGTGTCGAGATGAGCCTATAGGACCAAGCCCCGACGCCGGAGACCTCGCCGCCGGTGAGATAGCCGCCGGTCAAGCGCCGTCGCCGTCGGGTCAACGCGGGGAGAGAAAAAGGATTTTCTTTTTCTTTTTTCAAAAAATGATTTAAATGCTGTTTTCTTTAGAAATTCATAATAATTCATGTATAGCTCTAACAATTCTGAATTTTTTATGATGTCATCTACCTAGGAAAAATATGAAATGCCAAATTTGAATACTTTTTGCATAAGTTAAAATTAGCTCTTTTAATTGAAAAATGGACCTTCAATGATTTTTAATAAATAAAATAATTGGCTTTTAATTCTGAAATTTATTTTGCCATCTAATTAGACCAAGAGCTTTTCAAAATAAAAATTTGAGTTTAATTAGACAACTTTAATTTTTATGCCTTTATTTAAATATTTTTAATTAATTATTAACCCCTTTAATTAAGTTTAATCTTTATAGGAATTGTTTGACTTTGGGATTAATTGATGACCTTGGGTCATTAACCCTAATGACCTTTGGCACTTTAATTAATTGTTTGTGCTTACCTGGATCATGTCATTAGGGCTTAATTAACGTTATTTCATGTGTTTAATAACTTTCTTAAATAATGTACTTAACCCTAATGAACTTAGTAAGTATGTTTTGGTTGGCTTACAACTTTATCGTGAAGGAAAGTTGTACTCAAGCCATTAATCTGATCATGTATCCATCGAGCATCATGTTTACCATTCCATCATGTTGAAGCATATCATTGTATCGTATAGTTTCCGTTAACGGAGAGTTTAACGTTGTCACACCAGATCCCAAGGAAGAGCAGACTCAGGAGTTGGGAGTTGATCCAAAACTCGAGACCGTCTACTCCGGTCATCAAGGCAAGCCCCGGATGCATTCAAACCCTATTCTATTTTATAAAAGTTTTATCGCTTCAGTTATGATATGTTGCATTAAGTAATAGGAGTTGAGTGAAAACCCACCAACTGCGTTACCTGTCTTACTTCCATATTCCTTGTTACCTGTTCTAGAAGATGCGTAGTAATGCTTAGCCCTGCTTAATTAATTAAGTCTTCAAAAGTAAAAGAATGAAAAATATGAGTTTGGCTTTATCTGTTGAAATCATGATGATAGTTAATAAATTGAGTCCGGACGGGTAACTTGCATTGGGAACAGAGTCTCTCTGTAGTGTTTCCGTCTGTTAATGCCCTAGGTCCCGTGTCGATGGTGAACTCATGTTTATCGAGAAATTAGAAAATCCACATGCATGAAGTGGTATACGGTGGGCTGGAGTTCCCACGTATGTCATGGAGTGACTTATAGTGGGCCAGAGTCCCCACATATGTCATAGTGTGTTATACTGTGGGTTTAAGTTCCCATGTATATCGGTACACTGGGTCGAAGTGCTCACGTGTATCATGTGGTGATATATGGCTGCGGTTGTTATCCCGGTATATCGGTTCATCTGATATGCTTAGGAGTTAGAGTCTCTTGTATATCAGTGACCTAGGTCCCAGCTGGGTATATGAAAATGGATTTGAATCGCCATTGCTTCTCAAAGAAGAAGACTCGATCGGTGTTCATCATCGTAGTAACAACTTGAATAATGATTAAGGTTTAAGAAGAAAGTTGGCTGGTAATTTTGATCTTGAGCAAGACAGCTTTTCTTTCTTTCAAGCTTTTCTGCAAAATTTCTTATCTCCTGCAAGCCTTACCTTGTCCTTCTAGACTGCATTTCCTGAATCTTCACCCCTCTTTTTCGTCGGGTCAGTCTTGTTGAGTACTTTTGTACTCAGGGTTTGTTGAACCCTTGTTGCAGGTGAGCCTCATGGGCAGGAATGCTTCGCATCCTGCTGCATGACCGTCACCGAGGAAAGTGACGACGAATAGGATATCTCGCTCTTGGGTAGAGCATATAATCAAGGTTGATGTACTAAGTTATATTGTTATTCCACTGCTACTATGGTTTGTAATAATTCAACTTATAATTTTTAAGATTTGAACTAAACGGTTTGTAAATTTATGTTATTGTAATCCTTTCGCTCTTTTACTCTGATGTATATTATTTGTATAAAACTATTGTAATACTGCAATGTCTCTTTGTAATGATTGATCCTGCTCAGAGAATTGTGGATGATTCGGGATTTATCCGACAGACCTTTTAAGTTTTATGAAACACATTCATGGTTATTTGGAGTCTGTTTAGACAATCATGTGTGTGGGCCATATGCTTTAGAAGGTTCTGCCACAGATACTTTGGAATCATGTTTGATGACAGCTTCGTCGACGCCCCATAAAGGACGAAAGGATTAGATGGTCTCGTGCCTACGGTTAAGATGGTGCAAGATGATGCTTCCGCAATATCCCTCTACTTTCATAGCTGTTCTGGATGCTAGATACTCTGATGATTCCGCCAAATGGCGATGTAATAATTTATGTAAGCCCCTCTATTGTATTCTTTTATTCGATGTATGGCTTTGTAATCAACTGTTATCAGATAATTGATGATTTGACCTCCTGGGCTATCATTTTATCCTTCATTCTGTGTATTTTCCCTTCATGGAAAATTGATGATGTTTCAGTAATTGACGCTTCTTCTGATTATATCAACTGAGGGAGCTATTTTTTGAGCCGATGGTGGTACATTAGAAGTTGTACCAAAATTGGGTGCAGGACCACCCTTCGGCTGTTGTGCATGAGGAGCAGCACTACCAGTTACGCCTCCATTAAAAGTTGATACCATATTTGTCTTGGGAGGATCCTGTGTCCCATCACCAGTACCTGATGCTGTTTTCAGATTGAAGTAAGCAGGTCCAAACTGATTAAAAGGAAAGCCAACAAAGATATCATTCATGATGTTGCCAAACGTGTTCAGAAAGTATGCTTGATGATTTGTGATGGCTTCATTGACTATCTTGTTCAACTGATACATGAAGAAACGCCTATCTTCATCATCTCCTACAACAGACTCTCTTGCCATCAAGATTCTGGGCATTGCTTGCTTCAGGACTGCTTTGCCACCACGCACTCTGCCAAAGCAAGACAAGCACTTCTGCTCTAACTGTTCAAGAGCTTTCTCAATTGCTTGCTTCTGGTCTTCCCCGAGCTCTTCCATGGTGACATCCAGAATGTTACCGACGTCGAGATCAGTTGAATTCTTGGTCATTATTGACGATTGTGTGTCCCACTGGGCGTACCAAAAAGAGTGTTGGCGTAAAAATGTGACTCCTCACACCAACCGCCTCTCGCAAGCCAGATAGACCGGAGCGTGAATGTCTCTCTGATCCCCGCGGCCTTCATTCAGCAGATGATCCAATTGATCGAGTCCAAGGCGTGCCAGTCAATTTGACCCTGAAATTGATAAGGTGGAAAAGAATAGTCAAATCACGGAACCTGTCGGTGTGATTCCAGACAGTTCCTCATATATGGCTAAATAGTCGATCTGATCAGGGCATTGACTAGAGAGTCAACATCCAACACACATGTGTAAATAAGATTGATAAATAAATATGCATTAAATAAAGCAATCAATCATGGCATGGTATAAGTAACTAAATGCAAAGAAAGCATAAACCATTCATGATACATGCTAAAAACAATAAAGAACTAGCTGAATCGGCTATCTGAATACACATGAAAGGTACAAGGCCATTAGCCGATTCGGCCTATTCGATACGACATGTAAAAAGATCCTACATGTATACAAAAATCTAGATTAAAACTAACAGATCTACTAGGCAAGCCTAACAAACCAGTTAGTCTAAAAAGATATGTGTATACGATGTCGTAGATGAAAGCTTCTGGTGAATCGGCTAAATTTGCCAATACCGATATGAGAACGAACTAGGTACATAAACAGAATTAAGACAGAACGAAACTACCGTAAAACTATCTACACCCTAGAACGCGCACATGTCACGAACAAGATTGATAAAACCTAGCTAATGCAAGCACGAGATCGATCATCAAAGCGAGGGAATAAACATGGATAAGCATTGATGACAATCGAATCTAAATAGATATAAGCCAAATTTACCAATCTTGATCGGGCAAAGATGTTGTTTGCAATAAATAAATAATAAAAAACTAACAACATCGGTAACTTGATGAATCTACTAGATTTGCCAGATCTAGCAGAGCCGATAACTGGCCATGAGTAACTTAATGAATCTGTCAGGCTGCCAAACCTAATAGAGCCGATAACTAGCCTATGCTAACGCATACAATAGGAGGTCAAACCGGCCCTATCAAACGATAACATAAACTGTCAGCAAGTGTTGATGCATAGATAAGAGGTCGAACCAGCCAAATCAAGCATAAACACAAGCCCTTTGGCCATACCAATGGTCGATAGGAGGTCGAACCGGCCCTATCTAGCAAGAGTAAAAGCCATGACGGTAACTTACAGCAAACCAGAGGTCGAACGGTCGATGCAGTCTAGCTTGATGAAGGAACTCGCCGAGATCCTAAGAAACTAAGGGTTTGGTGGCCGGAGCCGAAAGATTATTTTGATTGTCGAGAGAGTTTACAAGGTGTCGGGGCCTACATATTTATACCCTGGGTTTTGACTGAGTCCTAACCTAATACGAGTTGCAAATAAGGAAAAAGACTCGACAACTTCCTAATCTAGATAACTTGGGCCCTACTATTCCGTCCTGTAGAGTCCCGTGTCATTGATGCGCCGTCTTCTGTCTTGCTGGATCGGAGCCGACGTGGCCTATGTGCACCTCCAGATAGCCGATTCTGGTTAGCCGAGTTCTCTAATTTAGCCAATTCCCCAATATTCAGTTGTTATCAGCATTTAGCCGATTACGGCAGGGTCTTCTCTGAGAAGCTTCACCTTCACGCCTGTTAGTCTAAATTTTGGTGCAAACACAAGGTTGAGCACACGATATGCTCTAGAATGATTAGCATAACAAAGAAAAATTCCATCAGAAGAACGAGCCTCAAACTTATCCAATTTCCCTTTCTTAAGAATAAAGCACTTGCAACCAAAGACTCAAAAGTGACTCACTTTGGGAGCACGACCATGCATACGCTCATAACAGGTTTTCTTTTTGAAAGCACGAAGAAAAATGCGATTTAAAACATGACATGCGGTATTCACCGCCTCGGCCCAATATCTCCTAGGAGTCCTATGCTCATCAAGCATCATCCTAGACATTTCACAAAGGGTCCGATTCTTCCTTTCCACAATACCGCTCTGAGGGGGAACATACTGTGTAGAAAACTGATGTTCAAGACCAAGATCACAACAAAAAGTTTCAAAATGAGAGTTCCTGAATTCCATACCATTGTCACTGCGTATAGCTCAAATGGCATTACCATGTCTCCCATTTTTCAACCTCAAAATCAGATCTCGAACAAAACCAAATGTCTCACCCTTGTCAGCCAAGAAGAAGACCCAAGCATAGCGAGAATAGTCATCCACAACAACAAGGACGTACTACTTCCCACCACCTAAGCGAACGTGAGCTGGACCAACCAAGTCCATATGCTAAAGCTCCCCTAGATGCTCAGTCATCAGCTCAGTCAGAGGTGGGTGAGGAGTGGCTACCATCTTGCCATGCTTACACGGAGCACAAACCAAATCCTTCTCGAACCTCAACTTAGGCAATCCTCGAACAAGACCAAGACCACTCAAGCGAGAAAGCAAATCAAAGCTCAAGTGTCCTAGCCTCCTATGAAAGATAGATAAAAGGATCACTTAAGAAAGGATCAAGATAATTAAGCAAGTAGAGATATGTATGCACAACAATGCAAGGTTATGAACCTGTTAATGTCTAATAAAATGCAACATGATGATAAATTAAACATGATGACATGCCGCAACATACGTCTTTCACAACAACTCACATAAAAGAAAATGGAGGTCCACCCTATTACTAACGTGCCTCACATCAATTTTTATGTGATTAACCATGCTTAAACTGCTAACCAACTCTGATGCCACACTATGAGGAACTGCCCAAATTAAACTCATTTAATCAAGTCATCACCTCTGATCAACTCAATTAAAATAGAATAATCCTGGTAGTCCTTGAGATGTGTCATGAGCATTGCCTAGGATTTAAAACACACCTCACTAAGCACAACAAAAACATCATAACCATAGCAACCCAAACATAATCCATCACTTTACAAAAATAGGTTGAAGTTAATTTACAACACATGTTAACAGAGTTTGCAACGGAAAGAGTTTATCACCTAACTATGGTTCACTCAAAAGAAGAAGGTTAACACTATGTGGAGATAGTGCCTTCTTCAAGCCATGACCATCACCCCTTGCCCCGCACCTCTGTCCGCGAGAAAGAAGTACCCAAAGATGGCCTCCGATTGCAGATCACCTAAAAAACTTAACGGCAGCACCATGAGTACAAGGGTACTCAACAGGACTTATCCAATAGATAAAATGCATTTAGCTAAGTGGATAGGAAGGTATAAGTAATTAATTTGCATAAAAGCATCTACAAAGTTCTATGATGATATAAACAAGTAAAGACCTAGCAGCCTATTAACTCTAAGTCACACATCAAACAATTACCATGAGTAAAGATGATCAAAAGTATATGAGTTCAATCTTCCATGAACTACATTTGGTAACTCTACAGTGAAAGCGGGGTATCAAGAGTGTGCTCCATAACCTAGAGCGAGGCTATTGCAATAGATTATAACCCTGCAGGGTGTACAGCTTTTCCCACAAGAGGCGCAAGACCAACGACCATACCCTGGATCCTAGGATAAGTGTTGATTCATGCCCTCATTCTTTCACATACCCGCAACCCACTATGAATGAACGGCCGGGAGTGTATAGGTGTACTGGACGCTGCCTAATCACACCTCATCCCACCCCGCACCGAATCCGGTCAAGGAACGGTGCGACTTATGCTACTTGACTTACCTTACCCATAATCAGCAAGTGGTCTGTATGAAAAAGTGCTCAAGAACTCGGTATCAAAGTCGCGGTCCTTAACCAACTCAAGCAAGTCTATGTCAGGTGAGCTCCAATCTCACTTGACCCTAGCACACTTGCTCAAGTCTCGAATCAACATTATGTAGCTCAAATTTTAAAACATTCCAAACTATCCAAGTATTGATTAAGGCAAGTATAAGCTATAGCTCGCGAGTGGTGGTGACCTTGCCACCTCTCGATTTCTACCGAAGCTAAGCATAGCTAAACAATTAAAATTGTGACACCTAACAAACATACTCATCTAGGAAGGTTTGTTCTATATCAAGAATGGATAATGCATAAGATAGGAGCTAAGCAAACATATACCTAATCATTGACTAATGCACATACAAAACACACAATTAATTTATTGATCCAAAAAGAGTTCAAACAGGTGCCTGCCTTGGCTGTCGCTGGGGGCGTCGTCGACGGTGGGGTCTTGCTGGACCTCGCCAACCTCCTGCTCTGGCGGTGGTTTGGAACGGGATTTGATTCTAGGGGTTCCTAGAGATGTAGAGAGTTGATTCCAAGTGATGGATTTAAGGGGAAACAAGTTTTAGAAGCTCGAGCTCAACAATGGTGCTTGAAACCCTAGGTTTTCTAGAACCCGAATCAAAGGAGGTTAGAGAATGAATCGAGGGATTAGATAGCTCACCGGTGATGGGTTGAACTCCGGTGAGGTGCTAGAAACCGATGGAGAGCGGTGTCGGAGTAGATCTTGCGAGTTCCTTGACTTGAGCTTTAGGGAAAGGAGAGAGAAAAGTTTGAGACAGGGACTTCAACTTCAATCCATGGAAGGAAAAGGGATAGGGACGGTGCCAGCGACCTCCGGTGATCCTCCGGCGAAGTTCCGACAGTCCACCGACGAGGATGAGGGTTTCAAGGGTAGAGGAGCCCTAGGGGCGCCTCCCAGTCGCCATGGGGGGGCACGGGCACGAGAAAAGGAGCGAGAGCGAGAAAGAAAGGAACGAGGGTGAGCGGATAAAAACTGGATGGATCGGCAGGGTCGGGCGAACCAGCGGGGTCCGGCGAGACGGGCGCTGGCGGGGTCGGACTGATGAGCGCTGGCGGGGTCGGGCGAGACGGGCGCTGGCGGGGTCGGGCGTGACGGACGCTGGTGGGGTCGGGCGACACGGGCGCTAGGGTCGGGGTCAGGCGGGACGGACTGGGGTAGGGGTCGGACAAGACGGACTGTCCGGCCAAAACCGGCGGACTGTCCGGCCAAAACCGGCGGACTGTCCGCAAGACCCAGAAATTGGTCTGTTACAGTGCTCATGAATGCAGGGATCCTTTTTTATCTTACAAAAGGTATTAGCTTTGTTGGAATTAAGGAATTTCTAGAATTGTCCTTATCTACAAATGGATTCGAAGTTTAATTCTTAGTACTAATTCTTACTCCAAGATGGGTAAAGCTTAGTTGTACAAATCACCCTTGGGGCTACATCTTGTCTCACAAATGGATGTACTTAACTTCTTATTGTACAGGTTGTTTCAGCACCTCATATAACTCTGAGCACAACAATTTGTCCATTTACTTTAAAAGAATATAAACTTTAACTTCTGTAGAGAGAAAAATATGATAGTGTTAGACCTTTTTTGAAATTTTGTGAATTTGATACAAGAATGTGACACCAAACTCTAGCGCGGGGAAGGAGAGGTGATGGCGGAAATGAAACAATCCCTTCATCTGTCCATCACCACGTTTCTAGAATTTGGATAAAAATTACAACTTCACTTCACTGAAGTCTATCAGTAGTTGTATTGTTTGAAAGACAGCATAACACTATTTGACACGAATGGGTTGGTTTCATACAATTGAGTATACACCAGAATACCAGATATTGGTAAAAACATATATATTAAAAACAGTTCTTTACACATAGACAATTATATGTTCTAGGATCTTGAGCAACGGAAAAACGTTTCAAGATATTGGTGGGATAAAAAAAGTTTCCATCTCTAGGTATATCAATCAGTGTAACATCAAGAGATGATTGCTAATTAATTTCTCTATTAATTTTTAGAGTTCATATGTGTACAAGTTTAATCTCCCAAGTTATACAATTTATAATTTATGTAATTATTGTATACGGTTTCTGTTATTTCTACATTTGATCCATTATAACTTGTTGCACAAGAAGGGGATAGAGTGAAATAGCGATTGATTTGATGCATATCTCATTTCCATCATACAAAGGAGATATATAAATTTTGTCAATAACTACTAAGCAACTACTGTCGAGATTCTGTGATAGAAATAAATAATATGCAGCTTAATTTGATGAGGTTGTGTATACCCAAAGCCCAGTGGCTCTTCTCGCCTCCCCTCCCCACCACCTCTCTCGCCACCAGGCCGACCCAGAGGCGGCCCAAGTCCAGCACCAACCCATTCCCACCCTGAGACCTCTCTGCTCTCCTCGTTCCTCTTTCCCTTGAACCCTAGAGGCGCGACGACCGGGTGGCGGCGGATTGCTGCGGCGGGCGGGCGGGCGGGCGGCGGCGGAAGGCGGATTGCGGTGCGGGCGGCAGCCACCGTTGCGGCCAGCCGGCCACTGGCGGCGTCTGCAGCTCGGCGCGTCGCTCGTCGGCGTCGCGGCCTCTCCCTTGATGGGCGCCGCCGGCATCTTGGCAAGGGCGCATCGGCGTCCGGCGCTGCGGCGGCGGCCGGCGGCGCAGCGACCATCGGCCAGGAGGCAGGAGCAAGCGGCCAGCGGCGCACGGCCGCACGAGCACAGAGCACTGGCGCAAGCGCAAGGAGCAGGACTGCAGGAGCAGCCTGCAGGCCAACTGGCCAAGTCCCCAAGTGGCCAACTGCATTGAGATTAACATCCAAGGTCAAAGGTGAGCACATTTGTCATTTGATAAACCAGCTACTAATGATTAGAGCCATGGAGGAACATATACTAATGATTAGAGCTATTTTGTAATTTTTTAGATACTTTAATTTTAATCTTCCTTTGTTTGATACGGCAGCCGGCGTTTCCCCGTTGATTTTCTTGCAGTCGACTTGTAGTTCCTTTCCCAGTAATCCTCCTTCCACTCCAAGTCCTGGTCGGCTCCGACAGCGCGATTCCTTCCTCCTGGCGCTGCATATAGATCCGTATATGGATCCGTGGACAGAGCAAACGTCGATCGTCTGTCCTTACGGGCTACTGGCGCTGCAGCGGCGGCTCTCATAGCGCAGGGCGACGATCACCGGAAAATCCTTGCCCCGAGTAAGCCTAGTTCTCCCCCTCTGTTGCTTCATGCAATACGTGATTAGTCGATGACCATGACCATGCTTGTTGGGTTGCAGATGGATCGGTTGCTTCAGCGAATAAAAGAAAAGGTTCGCCCTGTCAGCAAGATGGCGATCCATATTTTCTAAAAGAAAACGGTGATGGTGATTCTCAAGCTGGCGAAACAACAATGGGATGCTCACTCCCGTACCTTCCAGAGGTATGTGCCACACAATTTTGATGATGGGTGGATTATCTTGCAGGCATGATATGCGGTTGTTAACTCATATTCTTTGGACTATGTGAGCTAAATAGTATCTGTAAACAGAGAACAGATCTTTACTCTCCTAAAAAAACCAGTAGATTTCCTGTCTATCGTAAATCTAGATCACCTGCCAGGCTGCCATCTTGATGTATGGTTCCTATAGTTATCTTAGTTTCTCTTAAATTAGCATAGACTTCTCTTGAGTTCTTTGCTCCTTTAACCTATTTATAACATGCAATTGGCTATTTGCATGTGATGCTGTGCATTTTGGTTGGCACAATTGCACAACAAACAATATCATTGTCTACTCGGCTCTCTAATACCCTCAGTTAGGTCAATACTTTTGGATGCAATGCTCAATGTACATACCAAGGTTACATTCAGTTTCACTATCTACCTAAGCAATGCAGCAAGTCTTGTGTGAATCATGTCAAGTTCTATCCAGGGTAGAATGCTACTCCATGTAGTTCCACCGTTTTACTCTCTGGTTTAAGTAACAATTTAGTTTGACAATCCCAGTGTTAACATTCGGTTCCCATGCTTGCCCATGCAGGATATCTGGCATCATGTCCATTCTCTAATGCCACTGCGTGATGCTGCTCGTGCTGCTTGCCTGTCGCATGCCTTTCTACGATCCTGGAGGTGTTATCCCAACCTCACCTTCAATGAGGATGCACTTAGCCCTGAAGGATGTAAGTACAGTGGTCATTTCAAAGACGCAGTTGACTGTATTATGAGAAATCACTCAGGCATTGGTGTGAAGATATTGGAGCTCCGACCATTTTGTATCGCTTATGACGATCTTAAAAGGTGGCTTCGGGTTGCTGTTAAACCAGGGATTGAAGAACTCAACCTTACGATCTGGCATCCATTAAAAGAGAACTGCAAGTTTCCCAGGTCGCTTTTATCGGATGGGGTTAGGAACTCACTTCGGTGTCTTAAACTTGGTCGTTGTACCTTCCAACCCACAGCTGAACTCGGCCCCTTTCTAAACCTAACAAGTCTACGTCTTACACATGTGCGTATTACGGAGGATGAGTTACAGGGTCTTCTTTCGAATTCTCTTGCTTTAGAGAAGTTGGAACTGATTGGGTGCAAGGGAATAATTTGCCTGCGGATACCTTGTGAGCTTCAGCACTTCAGCTGCCTGAGGACCTCTGGATGCATGAGCCTGAAATTGATAAGAGTGCAAAGCTCCAAATCTCTCCACTTTAGTATTTTGCGGAAAACCAAAACTATTGCTTGGAGAAGCTTTGCAAATGAAGACATTACGCATGTCACGTTCAGGTGTTATCTGTTATGCTCGTACTGAGCTGCCATCCATTATGCCAAATCTTGATACTCTTTACTTATGTTCCAGTGACGAGGTAATCTAAAACTTTTTGTGGTAGATGATTAGCAGTATGTGCACATCTGAGTAGTCATAGCTTGTGAATAATAATTTTAATATGACGTGGCGTATTTGTTTATGCAGGTGGTCGATACACCAATGCTGCCTACGAGATTCCTCTGCCTCAAGCACTTGACCATTTATCTGATATCAGGACCCTCGCATTATGACTATTTTTCTGTGGTTTCTTTCCTTGAAGCATCTCCTTCCTTGGAGACTTTGAGCTTGGATGTAAGATGTTTTTCGTTCTATCCTGCAAAGATGACTAATCGATCTATTGGCTCAGTTAATTATGTTTTTTTTAATCTTTATAGGTGTTGAAGAAACCTATGGATAATGAAACAGTTTTTGGACATTCCCCACATTTGAGGCAGATGAATGAAGATCGGCATTGCCACCTCAAGAATGTGAAGATCACAGGGTTCAGCTCTGCAAAAGGCTTGGTTGAGCTAACCTGTTATATCCTCAAGAACGCAGTGTCACTCGAGTTTCTTACATTGGACACCAATTGTGGTTCTACTAGCAGGTGTTCTGACAACGGAATTGGACGGTGCCCCTCCAAGGGCAACGGTCTAAGGGAAGCTCGTAGAGTGCTTCGGGCTATTAGAACATACATTGAGAATAAAGTTCCTGAAAGAGTTAAGTTTACTGTTGTGGAGCCTTGTAGCCGATGCCATAAGTAGTCATAATCACTTGCATCATGTATGATATTCCTAATTTAATTTAATGTACCATGATGTGTTTCTTGATCAAGCTATTGCAGTTGAGCAAATGTGGAACCTTTTTAGTTTTAATTTGAGATGAAACTTACTTTGTTTGTTGTGCTTGTGCCCAACAATTGGCTGTCAGTGAGGTCTTGTCATGACAACAGGGCCGACCATCTATGCAAAGAACGAGTAATGGCAGCACCTCGCTCACCACTAGATCTATGAGCGAGTGTTACCACGGCAGCCTGAACGTGTCCACTCTTTCCCTCAAACACGCAGGAGGACAGTTCCAAGGTCGAATTGATATGGTAACCATGAGAAATAATGGCCATCAAGCTTAATATAGTATTGAATCCTATGATCATCCAAAATAAACAATTATTCTCAGGTATGAACCTTTCCAATTTTATTATTTCAGATGATGGAATTATTATACACTCGTGGTATACTTTACGTAGTAGTCTGATAGCCTCTGTACCCAGGCAGGGTCTGTACGTGGATGGAGTACAGGCTCAATGCGTACACGCAGGTTGTTAGGCATCGTCGGCGCCTAAACAGCGTCAGTTTTGACGGCCGGCCATTGTTGTCTCATTCTCATCGATCTAGGTGAGTCACCGGGTTGCGAGCCTGCTGATTCGATCGAATCTGCAGAGCCTGCTGGGGGTTTCAGTTCGTCTTGCAGGCACCAAAGCTACCAGAACCTGATCGATCGGTCGATGGGGGGAGAGCATGGTTTTTCCGAGGGTGCCGGCCCGGGCAGGGATGTTCTGAGCCATCGATGCGCTTTAGGAATCGTGCATCTTGATTGCTCTTTGCCGAAGTTGGTCCCACCACTCCCCCACGCGCCTGGTTCCTGCCTACCAGCCACTGCATTGTGAGGCAAAACCATCAGGCAAGAAGCAACAGAGGGTCGGAGGCGGGTTGGGGCCCAAGTTGGTACGGTGGACTCTCCTCCCCCTTAGGTACGCCCTCCCTCTCCACGCCAACTCTGCAGAATTCAGCTTAGGATTCTCTGGCTCTGCCTAGTTGACCATGGCGGCTTGCTCATCTTTGAAGTTTCGAACCAGCAACCCAAGGGAAGTGGTACTCCTCTCAACTTCACTGATTCTTCTTTGCGGTCACTGATCGTCAGCTGAATTATGGTTCCTCTGATTGAATGATATCATCACTTATTGTTATGACCGTTGTTGTGTTTTCTTGTTTTAATAAAATCTATCAAACATTTGAAGAAATCTGATATGTATGACTCCTTAATCGTTTATTTGTTGTATTTGGTGGCACCAAAATTGTGTTAGTTTGGTTAATCTTGTGCCTGTACTTCACATTGGAAGAAACCAGACATTCTTTGACTTCATTGTTTATCTTGTTTGTGTGCTTGTTTATCTGAAAATGCTAAAAATCAAATGAATGCTCTTAGACAAGAGGAGTACATTAGGAAGCATCCCCTTTTCGTTCCAACATAAGATTCCTTGTCAGTTACCACCAGCTTCAAATAAGAAGAGAATTGATTACAGGAACTACAGCTTTCTTGCATCTTGTTATCTTGAAAAAGTATCGCTATTCCTTTCTAAATTCTTTATCCGAAGATTATCACATGATGAACTGCAAATAAAATAGTGCAGCCATACAACAAAGTGAAAGCTCCAAAGAAAAGCATAAAATGGAATAAATTTCTCAATACAATAGGTAGTATACGACATCCTGTGTACAAATAATTCAGTTTTCATCACAGACCAATCAAAATACAATCAACAGAAGAATTGTTGTTCTATCCAATACACCAAGCCCACAACGACTAAGTAGTTAGATGATGAGAATTATCAGCAAATGTTGTAATAATGACCACATCATCCTGAACTCAAGCATTCAACGGTCCGATTGATGTAAAGAAGCAAGAAGGGCCAGAAGGCTATCTGCAAAGGGAAGAAAATACATGATCATGTCTTATAGTTGCCTGCACTATAAAATGGAAATCATACATGAAGAGGCATCAGTAGTATGCACTAGAGAGGTGAAAAACACATTGCTTCAGGGCCAGGGATAAATCAATCATCAATTCATCAGAGGATAAGTAGCTGGTACTTATTCAGAACTATACTAAATGGAACTCGAATTGGTAATTAAGCTTCAGCAGAACAATAGCAAAGTGAAAATTAGCCCTACCAATCGTTGTCCACAGCCAGGCACAGAAGCCACAGAGTAACCACATCTCACTGTGCGGCAACCTTAAAGATCAACCTCTGGATCCGCTGCCTACAGTGCTACTTCTAGTGGCCATTGGGATTCTTAGTTTGCAGATTGGGAAACCATGATTGAAGGGAGTCCAATCCAGGAAGAACATGTGCCGATGATTGATGTGCTCTCTGCAGCCTGGAAACGGGAGACCTCTCTGTCTGGTCCAGTGACTGGTGTGCACCAACTGTTTGGAGAGATGGTAACCAGCAGCCAGCACAAGGAAGAAGAAGAATAAGAAGCGCACGCGATGGCCTTGGGATCTCATCATTTACATGCCCGTGCGCCTGCCTCCGAATTATCGCCTCTCTTTCACGCACTATAATTGCGGCTTTCTCCTTTACAACATCATCCATTGAAGCACCTCGCCTCACCCCTCAACAGTGGTAAAGATTGGGGGGCGGACAGCCGGACAGTGATGCTTTATGCTTGCCTCCTAGATTAAGCTCACATAGACACATCATCAGCTAGTACTAAGCAGGATTTAACCGTACATGTGTGTCAATTGTCACCCTCTACTAAAAGTAGCTGCCAAGTGATATTGCCATGGCGCCATGTCAGGCATGAGGCATCTTACAATTTCAGAGTATCCAAAAAAATAAAAAAAATCTTGGGACTTGGCAAAATGGCATGAGGAAATGAGGTTCAGCTGCTTCAGCAAGAAGGTGGTTGAGGAACAACCCTCCTGTCGGGTGATCTGTTTGTGGTTCCAGTCCATCCGATTGTCTCGATCTTTTTGGATCATGGCAACCATTAACCAAGGACTAATCCATCACTAAAATTGTATAAACTATACTTAATCAAACGACTAAAAAGTGAAGTCCTTGTGTTTGTCCGATTGTCTCATATTGTAGCACATCCGTTGCACGACCAGGGGCTCCAATTTTTGACATTATACTGAAACTGACAGCCACGAGATCGACAACATTTACATTGTCGGTTTTGTCACTACCCGTTGAAGCGACACGAGATGAGTCTATATCGGCAGCGTAGAACAAGTGTGTTCGTGCAAGCAATGAGCACAATCTGAATTGAACCCTCGAATATGAAAAGAGGAGTCGTTGTCGTTCAGATTCTGTCTGAAATTAACTTGCTTATACGATTTCCAACGTGGTCATGCTATATCTTTTTGAACAAACGCCACTTTGTTGAAAGGTTGAAATTACTCATGCATAAAGTTGCAAATACTCCTATCATGGACCATATGAAAAGCAAAAGCCTTTCTACGATTTTTGGATTGACATGACTTGTATGGTTTCGATGGTTCACTTAAACCATATGTTTTAGACAGATTTCTGACATGATAATAGCCTAGGATTAAACATGTTTATGAGGCAAAATTATAGAACGATCCCCAATTCTCAATTGCTCATTATACTGATTGTTACCTGTCGTGTTTCTATTGCTTTGCTTTTAGGACGAAGCACCGCATCCACACAGGTTGGGAGCTAGCTTGACTACATGAGTAGGGAGGATGTCATCTAGGCCCCAGAAAATCCTAGCGAGTGGAAGCAACCCCACAAGAGGAAGCAACCAATTACAAAGAACAGCATCAGCTTAATCTCCCATCTTTTTCAACACTAATGTGGATAGGTGGAGCAAGGGCCTCCACATGCATTGGGTGTGAGTGACAAAATTAGCTAGCCCCAAACCAAAGAGTGCTTAAGCTACTAAAACCACCACACATTTTGGCTAGCAGGTACCCTGGCCATGATCATGACCCTAGTGTGTGCTTTGTTGGCCATCAGCTGACCCCCTAGGGCCCACGGCCCATCACAATGCAAAATTGCCACTGTCTACATCACATCTCCTCCTCTGTCCATCACAGATCGTCGAGACAGTTTCTGATCTCACCACTGAGAGTGGAGCATGGAATGAGGGGCTTATCAGAGATATCTTTTCCCTGTTGATATTGTTGCAATCCTCAAGCTGCCAATGGTGTCTAGAGGAGAGGACATTTGGGCATGGGAGAAAGAGAAGCATGGTATTTATTCTGTCAGATCGGCTGCAAGAAGATGTGCAAAACCAAGCGGTAGGAGGCTATGATAATCCGGGTTTATCGATGGAGGGGCCGTGGAAGCTGATATGGAAACTGGAAGTACCACCCAAAATCAGGGTGTTTTGGTGGCGTGTTATGCATGATTTTTCACCGGCAAAGCAGGAGCTCCATCGGAGACACTTGGAACCTACTGCTCATTGTGAAACATGTGGTTTAGAGGAGGTATCGGTGCGACATGTGTTGACAGAATGCACCATAGCAAGGATTTTCTGGGAACAAGCTAAAAAGATCACAGGGGTTAAATTGCCTGTCTTTCATCCGACTTCATGGGCCAGTGATTTGCTTGATGACAGGGTGTGTTCTAGGAAGGACAGGGCGGTGATCATACATGGGATGTGGTCACTCTGGATGCAGAGAAACCAGCGCCGTCATGGTGAGTCTGGACTGCCAGTCCACCTAGCTGTGTAGGTGGGTGAGGGATACAGCCTTCGATCTCTGGCAGATTTTGCATCAAGAGATTACAACTATGAGCATGTAGGAACAACTGTGAGACCTGATAAGGATAAAGACCGAATCAAGAGATTTCTCGAAGTGCATCGCAAGATTGAAGACCGAGAAGCACACGATCAACTCCGTGATGACCTTGTTGAGCATTTGTGGCAACTTCATGAACAATAAATTTGCAGTAAGTTGGGCTTTATATTTTTGCTGCAATTATTTCTCAAATATCACTTGTGCTTAACTTCAGCTATTTATAAACTTGCATATGATCCTAGCTCATGCAGAATTGAAAGTCATCTCTACTATGCTTTTCCTTTGTGCAGATAAGTTCACTTCTTTGTTTGTTTTACAATGAGTTCGAGAGCAAGCATGGCAAGCGTTGGGAAAAAATGGCATGGCCTTTCCTGGGCTGCAGGCAACTCTGATGAGGCAGGGCCTCTAGTTTCATCTCAGTAGAAGATGCAGGGTTGTTGGGGGAAGACAACAGCCAGCTGAAACTTATTGCTTACCTTATTATCATTCATATAAGCTCTGAAAACTTCTCAAGGCTACAAATCAATTTTGCATCTAAATTCTAGTTTTTTTTGTATTCTAAAAGATTTGCATCAAGGTGAACCACTACTATTTGCCAAAGTTGCAAGGTTCAGAGACTTAAGAGTTGTGTTTGAATTTGAAATTTGAATTTGAAATTTATGGATTTGGAATATTGTAAAATTATATGTGACCCATTTACAAAAGTTTGAATTATTGTGCTGACAAAGAGTCGTTCAAACAGAGTTTCTATACATTGAGAGGAAGAGAGATGGAAGAAAAGGAATTATAGGTAAAGAGGTTTTGGTAATCTGCTGGAAGAGGTGACAAAAAAGTACATTACCAATAATAGGAGATTGAATTTTAGTAATCTGCTGTAGATGCCTCCTGCCCGTCCCCAAAACACATATCTTGCTTTCCTACCTTGTCGCTCGCTTGCATGTCCCTATCCATTCCTCACCATTACCTCCCTCTTCTCTTCCCCAACAATGCCGTCGTGGAGGCAGCGCTTACATGGCCTTCGGCGGTGCTAGGTCCATGGCCGAGCACATCGACGCACGCTGAGCCAAGGCACCGGAGCGGCGGCTGCGGAGAAGAAGACGCACCGCGACAGGCTGGGGCGTCCGATGCACGAGCACACCTCGTCAGCACTAGCGGAGCTACGTTGAGGCCATATGGGGCGTGGCCCCCCTTGTCTTCTTGATTTTTGTTAACGCCGCATGCTATTTAACCAGTTGTCTCGTCGGACGCTTGCTGATCTCCGCTCCTTCGTGTCCCTCTGTTTCACATCTGTCACTGCAACTCTGAAAGACTGCAACTGCATGTAGATCGCCAGGCCTGTAGCCCCCGGCCAGAACATCAGCCCCGCCCCTTCCTCTTCATATAATGTACTCCTTTTTTTTCAAACTCTTTAGTTTGTAAAATATATAGGCTATTTTTACCTCTGTATGTCTATGTTATATGTACTTTAGTGTATATATGTATACATATAATGTTAATCTGGTATTGTGATGTGGCAATGTGACGGTGGTCTTGTTCGCCTGGTCCAGGACTGGACCGAATTTGGCTGGTGAACTAGCCGACTGGTTCTAGCTGGTCAACAACTAGCCTAGCACATTCAAAAGCCTGGCGTGAGACCTATTTCCCATCAAACCCACCTGGCCCAGTCGGTGCATGTAAGGGTTCAAATTCGATAGCTTAGGATAGGATTCGATTATGGAGGATCTCTCTTCTATGTACTTCAACATGGGCGTTTGGTTTTTTATTAGGGTGGTATTGTTGACACCCAAAAATGTCCAGAGGATCCAATGGATGTCATCATCATGTTTCTTTCATCAAGAAGACTAGAGAACACCCTCGGATCATCACATTTGGTACATGGGCGAGGAAAACCACCTTTTAGGCGCTCGATCAGCCAGAGTCGGCTTAGCCGGGTCCCTAAGTCGGCTAAGCCGAGTTGACCAAAATCCTCAAAAGCAAGAATTGACATCACCATTGTGTTCTTCTCGTCGAGCTGATAAAAAAACATATATTCTTTGCCTCGTTTGGAGTCCGTATGAATTAATTATGAATTTTTGAAGATTTCATCCGAAACCCTCAATCGGCTTAGCCGGGTCACCAGGCCGGCAAAACCGATTTGGGCTGTTTTCAGCCTACCAGCAGCCCATCCGGTCCGATAAAACCGGCTAAGCCGGCCTGGGACCGGCTAAGCCGGTTTGAGGCTGTTTTCCAAGCCGATTTGGCTCCCAAGTCGGTTTTGGACCTATCTTGGACTTGGAAAACTTGAAAATCAAGTTTGTGAGTTGTTTTCTACTGGGATAAGACCACCCCCTCTATATATTCGAGAGGATAATGGACGATTGATCCCATTCTATCAATCGTCAAACACAAATACAAATTACCTCTCTTTTAGCCCAATGCTCTTTTTAACCCCTCTACCTGTTGTCCGGTGCTTTTCTCTATGAGATTCATTGGCATCTCTCCATGAGATTCATTGGCATCCTAGGCGGCCTTGCTGGTCCTAGGAGATCCTCCACGTGCTTTCTCCTGACGGATCCTTCCGGAGGTGGTTCGGAAGCCTTTTCAGCCAAGATCGAGCTCTACATCGGCCCTATCAATCTGTAAATCGGTTTGGCCGGTTACGCTACGCTCTTACTGTGTTGTAGGTCGATGAAGCAACCTCTTAGGCGTCCAAGCCCGCTGGTGTGTTGGCACGGATCAGATTCGTCGTCAACAGGTATAATAAGCAAGTAGTAGGTGATGAACTGAGGAAGTTAATTCTAAATCGCATACCAATTTGATTGTTGTATATTGCAATTTGCTTCATTCAGAAATCAAACTGCGTGCATGTGTTTATGGTTGCATTGTTGCATTGGATGGGTGCCTACTTTACGTCGTTACTTTACGTGGTGGTAAATGCTTCTAGCAAAATGAATATGTTATCTTTCATTTTTCAGTGATACAATCGATATGGACTTCTGAGGATCATATATGTGTTAGTTCCTGATTGTACCGTGCCTCTGCTCTGCTCACTATCCATTACTTACTCAGCAGTGAGCACAGGTTGTGTGGTCGATCTGACGGATCCTGAAACCATTTGAAGTTCAGGTTATTAGGATTCAATTGCAAAGTCCTTGTTATTCTTATTAATAAAGCTACTAGCACGGCTTCGGTGCTTCCATATCCTAATGCACACACCTCATTAGGCTCCTTCAATTTTTCCTTGCCACTGTCAGCCATAATGGGTGCCTGAATTAGGTGTTGATGTGCCATTGATCAAGTGGCTTCGATTCAGAACGTGCTCATTTATGAACTGAGGCATATTATCATAGCAGAATTCTAGCTTATTAATTATGCAAATTACATGTAGCCCTCTAGCTCTCTATTTTGTTTCTTCGGAATGACATAATCTTTTCCTCTGTAGGGGAGCATCTCTTTAGGCTGTACATGTACATCCATATTTTGTTGGTACCTTGTTCAATAATTTTGTATATTCTCAAGCTCCTAGATATGCATGAGGCCTTGCCGTTGAATAGTAGTCATATACGCAACTATACCATTGTGATGTTGATGCATTTTGCCATTTTTTGTCTCCATGATAGCTTTCATTGTCCACCGATAAGATCAGGTGCATGAAAGATGGTGTCTCGGATTTAGTTTGTGCTTACATTGTTTATATTTTTTTACTTGTATATAGGTTATTCACCTCACTTAGTATTTATTTGTTTTGCTATGTTAAATTTTATGCTATTAGTAGTATGTAATTCTCGATCAACTATTTCTAGGTATGGCATCATATATATTTTTGTCTTGTTATTACTTTATTTGGACTATTGTATGTAACATCTAGTTAAGTAGCCCGTAGCTACAATATACAATCCTAGCAAGAAATGATTATGGTGAAGGAAACTGCAAAAAAAAAAAGAAGGTTACAAACCTAAACGAACCGCTAGTATATAGAATGACAAGCATTGTTCATATGTTCGACTCTTTTTTTATTATTTATTTGGGAAATAGCGATTTCCATTACTTGGACGATGCTGAATCTTCAGCAATCAGTGATATTACATGAGCCGGGAAGGATACCATATACTAAGATTGGTTCCTCCTCAGAATCGCTAAAACTCACTAGCCAACTCGTGGCTACTCTATTACATTATCGAGGGCAAAAGCAAACTGAGCAAGAAAAATTTTGAATCAGAAGGTTCCTAAGTTCTGAAATCATATGTGTCGCCGCACTGGAGTCGTTTGAACTTGAGAGTAGACTGCTTGCACTACCGCAGCCGCATCAGTCTCAATGCACACGTGACCACTCCTGTATCAATGGCAGCCTGAACACCTTGTTGGATAGTTGGATGCAAGCAATCAGTTCTCCATGCAATGGGTTCATGAGCGTGGGCATTCTCCCTCGGCATGCCTTGAAATCACATCACCATCTGAATCCCGAATGATACATCCCCATCCCCCATTTGAAGTGCTTGGTTCAAAAGCTGCGTCACAATTTACTTTGACATTGTCAGTGCCTGGTCTTTGCCATTTCTAGAGTGCTGCAACCCGTGGCCCTGTACTTTCTCCAGCCTGCGAACTCCATTCAGCTTTTTCAAGTGTAGCAAGTGGAGAAGACGTGGAATCAGCTGGGGCTGTGCAGTGAAAGAGAACGCTTTCTGTCAGTACACTCTGCCAGATCGGTCATTGAAGTAGTGATGGGTTCAAGGATATGTTCGACTCTTTGATTGTTAATGCCTAGGGGTAACATAAAATAGAATCACCAATCAAGATGAAAACCCCTAATGCACGTGTCAGCAGCTGTTAATCAGTAAAAGCAGCTATTTTCATGTTCACCCTTTTTCCTAACCTATGGATTTCCTCAATTACAGAATCATAATACGTGTCTTGTTTTTCTTCCAATTTCAGTTACTCAGCATTTAGAATTTTAATCATATGCAGGGGGGTTCTCAAGAAAAAAATGTGAAACCATGCCTTGTCGATCTCCGCGAGCACACATGTGGATGTGGACTCAATATGCTGATACTGACTTGTAGAAATAAGCAAAGCTTGTTCGTTGGTTCAAATGCTGTGAGTGGAAGCAAACAACCATCACCAACAACACAATCAAGGCCTAGGCCTAGCCACTGTTACCGCATGAGCTTCTCATATCATCTCACTTACAGGCTGGCCTCAACCCTCAAGGAAACGGGACAAATGGCCGCCCAGCCAATTCAAAATTCATCACCATTCACCAACATAAGAGCATCTCCAGCAGCATGTTAAAATCTCACCACCCATATTTTCATTTGGCTATACAATCTAAAAGATTCCTCCTCCATATTTACTCAAAACTGCAGAAGAATAGCCAAATTCACTATCCAATTGTATATAATGACATGATACTGAAAAAAGAACGAGCATTCAAAATTAAAGTTACATCGGTACATCACGCCCACATACATACACCTGACCAATGGCTACATTTAAGCTTTCCTCTTGCCAAGCACCTCAAGAGATGAACGAACAAGGAACTTCATGATTCTTGGCTGGGAGGCAATCCTGATTTGTTGCTCAACCGGAGCTCCAGCTTTATGTTCATGGCAGCCAGCTCAGCAGCCAGGTACCTGAACACATACGGCATAGCGACGGTCTCCATCCCCTTGCTTGTTTTGCAGGCCTGGCATGCAAAGTTCTTTGGCGGTCTCACAGTGGGGAGCCCAAGCATCACGTGCTTGGTTTTCTTCTGGGTATCGGATTCCATCATTGTTGCAGTCAGCAAGCTCCCACAGAAGGAGCACACATCCGCGATGTGATAGTCCGAGCAGGAGTGGAGCCTGTCATGCAAGAGGTAGGACGACCCATGGGCGAGGAGGGCATCACGCTCCATCTCGCCGAATCGGATCCCTCCACCATGCTTCCTTCCTCCTATGGGTTGTCTTGTTATCTGGTCGACACGACCAATAGTGCGGACCTGAATACATAAGTAGCGTCAGTATTCAGTGAGAATCCCAACTTCCAAATACTAATGCTCAGTATAAGGAGAACGAAGTTACACTTTCCATTTCACATCTCAGGTAAAGTTATTGGGCTTGTTTTTTCCAAGGTCAGTCTAGTAAACAGATGGGGAAAACTATTAAGTACCTGTCAGGGACAGTTATTGCCTTATTGGGCTTATTTTTTCCATAGTCAGTCTAATAAATAGATGGACTGTGTATGGTTAAAGTACTTTGGAGAAAACTCATAGCCTCATTCCTTAAAAAAAGGGCTAACTGGATGGATGCATGAAAATATTGGCCTGTTTAGAACAACAAACAATCACCTGGAATTTGTCTGAGACCATATGACGAAGACGCTGGTAATAAACAGGTCCGATGAAAATCTCACAGTCCATCTCAGTGCCAAAAACTCCACTATAAAGGACCTCCTTTCCATGGTAATTAAACCCATAAGATGCAAGCATGGGACCAAATTCGTCCACAATCGAATCAGGCGTATCCTTGTGCTTCTTTAGTGAGTTTGCAAAAGGTGTTGCATCAATGAACTTTCCATGTAGACTTCCAGCCTGTGAGTACAAAAACCAAGATATCTTGAGACAGAATGACAGTGCTATAGTTGACATAAACAATTTATTCGTAAGCATAGAACTTTTAGGAGGACAACTTGTCTAGAAAGCATGCCAAAGTCCTCCAAAGGTGAAAAGGGGCAGTTTTAAAAGTGAATAAAGTGCAGCCATCGAGCACTAGAAAATAAATAATACCGCCCTAAATTTGTGCTACTTAGATTTTCTGGAGCACCTAAGTGATAAGCCTGAAAGATTTTTTTTATAAGATCAAAGAAAAAGCTACATTCCAGAAAGAATAGAATAATGTTCAAATCAGCCAGTCTTAAGATGCCATCAGCTCCAGAAATGTCAACATGCCAACAAATTTGCATTAATGAAAAGGGAAAAAGAATTATTACAGTGTTAAATTTCATTAGTATCAAATTAACTTCATTTCAGCTGTTCTCTGAAACAGATTACGGTGTTGAAGAATGATTATGGTCTATCAGAACCTGTGAGAGAAGTAATATTTGTACCTTCGCTGCCATAGACTCTAAAAGCATTGCTATGGTCATTCTTGAAGGAAATGCATGAGGATTAATTATCAGATCTGGTCTCATGCCAGTATTTGCAGAGAATGGCATGTCAATGTCAGGCCACAACTGAGAGCAAACACCCTTCTGCCCATGTCGGCTGCTGAACTTGTCACCGATTATAGGGTTTCTCACACGACGCAAACGAATGTTTGCCTGCAAAAAGGATCAAGTAGTGAAAAACATGACAAGATCACAAACAAATTCGTAACGGTTGGAATCAGAATACTTGCATTTCTAAAACTCACTGCACAAAATCTTATTTGAGTTCAAGAAATAAAAATGCAAGGTTGATATGTGATTTTAAGAAATAATAGAGGATCCACAACACCTGTGTGATTGCTCGGATAATTTTCAGCCCATTGAAATTCTACTGAAGGCTAATGTTGACTTACCTTCTGCAGGCCACGTTTTGAACCTGCCCCATTGACAGCAACATAGTCAATAAATGCTGGCTCTGTGCCTTTGAGTTTGACAGGCCTTATCACACCTGTGAGGCTATTATAGACACTATAGTACTGCTCAGTTGGATGTACATTCTGTCCATGAAAATACATGTTATTATAGGAATTCAACAGCTGTTCTTGCACGAGAAAAAAAACTTTTAATATAAAACGAACATATAGGAACCTGTCCAAGTCGAGGAAGGCCATCTGAATCAATTGCAGTCCTTGTATCCCTGGATAATGGACTCTTTGCAAAGGTTTCTGGAACATTATCTCTGCTTTTTGTTGATAAGTCAATGCATTCAGTCTGTAGAAAGTGTTCACAAGAAAAGGATTATTGTAAATGATTTGAAAACTGAAGGGCTCAGAAATATTTGTTCCAAATTACACATTTATCGAAGCTTCCTACTGGAGCATCTTTCTAATGCGCATCTTGAAGGAATTCTATACCAAATAATCCTATTCCAATTCTGTATATAGAGTACACTGACATTTTAATGCAAAAAAATAAAATAATAAAAATAGAGTGCCATATGCTCTCATTTTGATGTGAACAGATCTTTTGATGTTCAAACTACAAATATAATACAACAGACCCGATGCCCTCAAATTAGAAAAACACAGGTATTGTATAGTTATATACCATCTTATGCTGATAGAAAATACTCCCTCCTACCACCAGCAATGTATGCATGGGCACTGTGAGTGTCTATTTTCATAATGAGGATTGTTCTCTCGTCTTCAAGAGAATGTGAAGTTAAAAGTAGCTTTTGATGGGCAAAAAACAAAGAACATAGAGCAATTCAGGTAGGTTTGCGTGTTTCAAGAGGTGGACACTAAATTGTGTGTTGATTTAATGCTTTTCTTCATTGGTCTGTGCACAATGGTGGGCATGGACATATTATGAAACCGAAGGAGTACTGAGATTTGCATTTATGATCTTTTACTCATTTACACAAATCATGACGAAGAGCAATAATATTCAAGACTAAGTAAATTTTTCAGCTACACCAAGTGACAATTCAGACATCACTGATACCATGAAAGAAAAATTGGGGGGAGAAAGTAGCTGCGGGCAAATTCTAGGGCAGTAAGGCGCTAAGGTGTGCCTTGGAATGCACCCACGACACCACTGGACTTGAGTGAGATCGCTCTAAACCCATGTGCATGTAGATTACATATCAGATCACAAATAGTTATAATAAATAATTAAAGAAACATAACTTGCCTGGTAAATATGTCCACGGAACATTCCACGATCAACAGCCGATTTATTCAAAATCATGGCATCCTCCATGTCATAACTATGTCACAGGTTTGATATACATCATATCAAGCATTTTTTTAAAAAAAAAACAGGTTCAGATTATATTCAAAGACTTACCCTGTGTATGACAGCACTGCAACAATAGCATTTGTTCCAGATGGAAATTCATCCATATGATATTTGCTATATGCACCTGTCCGAACAATTGGTGTTTGAGGGGTCTACAGAGAGCATCAAAGACAGTAGAGAAGGTTAGCAGTACTTTCCAGCAATCAGTGTTATGACTTTTTTGGAGATTAAACCATATTGTGCTATTTTCAGAAATTACAGAACCACCTTTCAAACTAGCTAGATGGACAAATTTGTCCTGTTTACATAGTACAATGGTCAATGATATCAAGTTTTCAAGTTGGATTACCAAAATCAGACTCCAGCAATACTTTCATGGTCAAAAAATAGTACTCCCAAAAGGATACAGGTCAGATTTCCTTAAAACTATTGCATATCATGATTAAAAAGAACAAGATTCATCAATTCTGGCAGATTAATTAGATTTAGATATAGCTGGCCTCAACACATTGCAAAGTATTCTCCCTACACTGGAATTCTAATCAGGCAGAGTTTACCAACAACCAGTGATGGCTTAGAACTATCTGGTAACCCTGGCTACAATACCGGTACAAAAAATATAAGTGTGTGTTCAAGTGTTTCAAATTATTACTTCCTCGAGAAACATGCAGGTCTGTATGCTATCAGGAAAACAATCTACATGTCCCAATAGTTTTAAACAACCAAACAGAATAGCTCTTCTGTTCTACAAAAAACAAACCTGCAGATGGAATGCTTTTACATCAGTACGGAATTTTAGAGCTTGTCCACAAAAACCCATGGTTTGCTTTGCCATCTGCGGACAAGGAGAATGACTAGTTAGTCCAAAAAGGAAAGCATGATCATCCAATCTACAAGGACAAGATCTGAGTACCAACCTGGCATTGGTACATGTTCCTAGGACTTTGGTTGTGATCAGACCAAGGTGTCAAATTTGCAACAACACTGAGAATAGCTGTAGGGTGTATCTCTTCATGAGTTGCAGGAAAAATTTCCCCCCTCCCACCATTCCCACCATCAGGACATCGTATCTCCATAAATGCCTAATTTAGAGTTCAAAATAAATTACTGTGCTATTGGTAAGAAGTTATAAGTGTTGATCAAGCAACCTGTTCAAGTGGTCCAATGAGCTCAATACTTTGCTTTCCATCAGATAGAATGGAAAGATTTCTGACAGGTCGAACAAATCTAGCTGGATTTGTAAAAAGGTACAGGCCAGGAAAAGCTCCACTAAAACTAAGTGGGACATAACCAACTTCCAGATCTTCAGGAATCTAATAAAAAATTAAGCATGTTCCTGAGTTAGAACTCATAGCACAAATTTTCAAAAAATAATTCAAAATAAACAAAAATGTGATAACATAAGAGAACAGACCCCAGAGTGTGCCAGAAGTTTCAATGTACGAAGATAATTAACTGCTTTCTCAATAGTAGCAGAAGCAATAGTACCAAGAATGCATCCATCCAAATGGACATGGACTACTTCTGGGGGACCAGTTCGCTCAATCTTTGGCAACACTGGGTTCATTCCAACACGAACCAACTCAGCAGAAAGCAGCTTCTTCATTTCTCCAAAATTTTTAACTACCCCTTCTGAGTTGTAGAACGATGAAATACCTGACATACGGAATATAACTGGAGCTAAGGAAATGATAACTCACTATAAACTTTAGCTGTACTGTCCCCCAAAAAGACAAGCACACAAATATAAAAACATTTTAACAGAATAATGCATATGCAATATGCTGCCAAAGATGAAAGAGAAGCAAGAAATCAATTATATGAAAGGAGGCTGTGTTGTGTGTTCAGGGGGTGCTGTGCAGATTTAAATTCAAGAGAAATGACAAGATGAGAAGGGCGGCTCTGGTGCAAGCGGTAGAGCTTTACCGCCTGTGACCAAGAGGTCCACGGTTCAAGCCTCAGCCTCTGCACATTTGTGCAGGGATGGCTGCTGGCTATTTTTCCTTCCCCAGACCCTGCAGTGCGGGAGCCTACGGCACTGGGTACGCCCTTTTTTAGAAATGACAAGATGAGAACATCTTACAGCATGTAGAAGTCATATGATTCAGTAAGCCACAAGGCTCTCCATCAGGTGTATGAACTGGACACAGGAAACCCCATGATCTACAAAGACATTTTCAGCACTGGTACAATGGATGCAAGCAAACAGCAGCAGAATGGCATTAAGATAATAAACATACTCTGGGAGTAACTTTCTAACAGATGTTGTACGCATTTTAGCAAAAGCAGAGCCTCTATGAACGGAACGGAAGTGTGAGATATAACGATGAAAGTTGAGCCGTTCAGCATGAATGGTCATCCCATCTCTCTGCAAATATAACAGCAAAGTCATTATTAGTTCCAAATATTATGCAGAAAGAATGTAACCAGCAGCAAGATCACATGCATATCGGCGACCATTATTGTAAACATTCAGCTTTACAAAAACAGGTAGCATTACTTGTAACACATGCCATGCTTCTCTAATCCCAAGAAAAAAAAGCAAATTCATCAATAAAGTTGAAGGAAATAGGGAAATGATGCATTAAAACTAAGCAATACTTCTACGAATAAAGCAGGCATTGTAAGAGATGCACCTGTGGAAGATCCAATCCTGATTGTGAATTCACTTTCCCAACCTTTATCATACTCTCAATAGCTCTACCGACAGATGTTGTATATTTAGTTAGAATTTTCCTTATCTCCAGTGCTACACAAATAACAGTATATTATTACTTATTGATGAATCTAAAACATGTAATACATGTTTCAAAAAAAAAAGTGCTGATGGAGTGCAACATGCACATCTCATCCAGAAGAACAGTGCAAAAGACTACAAACAGATAAAGAGAAAATAATTATGTGAACAGATAAATTGATTATGTGAGCAAATAAATTGGAAAAGTAAACCAAATTTAATTGGTCCATAATACTTTGACCAGCACAAAAGCAGTGATGTTACCTCATAATTCAGTGTTCAATTAGCTCAGTTTATGGAAATATTCAACTGCCAGAAAAACTAAAATATATAGAAAACTCAAGGCCACACCCTTTTTCAGACAATCAGGTTCAATAGAGTATGTATCGCCACTCAACCCAAATGCTAGGAAATAAGTTTTATGCAAGAGGCATCAGGTGACTACTGTTACGGTATAATACTTGAGGCCTCGAGGGTATAACTGTATAAGTGTAATCTCCTAGTCTAGGGTTTCCCTCCGATGCCTCTCATGTACTCTCTATATATATACATTACACATTGGCCAGGATACAATTATCCAATTCAGTCATCATTATTCGTAACATAGTATGCAGCTGGTTTTGTGATCTGGCCACCACCCTCGTCTCCACACTGCGCTCCCCCCAAAAGGATCGCCTCTGCTCACGAGGCCAACCTTGTAGATCTACATTTTTTAGCCTTCGTCACTTCCTTCGTCAGCAGCATCAAGCCTTCATCCTTCCTCTTCTTCAGCAGCAGCAAATCATCCTGATGCAGATCTAAATCCAGCAGCCATTGAGGGCCACCAATCACAGGGTGTCCACATCTGCCATCACAGTTTCATCTTCCAGCTCCATCGTCAAGCCTTCCAAGTGGCCAGGCCACCCATCACAGATGCACCCGCTGCTTTCTCCTGTGGTGGTAGGGTCCATCTGCATATTGCAGATCGTTTTGAACGTCCGTCAACCATCAAATCCATGTGTCGCGGCTTCATAGGTTCACGTGGATCAATCGTTCCTGTTTGTATGCCTTCGACAATTCGGGATTGCAGCTGCTTAGTTGCCACTAGAGCACAAGTCTTCCACCTGTTGATCTCATGCGGATTCACCCATCCAAGACCATAAGTTCTTCACCAAGTCTGCCCACCACATATTCTGTTGCAGATGCTCATGGGGCATCATGGACTTGATCTGCAGACATCGTATGTCTTCCACATCACCTCCTTGCAGCTGGTATCACCTATTTGCTTTGCTGCTGCAATGTTGAGTCCTATTCCCTATTTGCTTCAGCATCATGGACTCGATCAGTTGCATCAGTGTCGATCCAAGTCCATCTATCAAAAGTTGGTCAAAACAATGTGTCCCCACAAATTCATTGTCTGTCAGCCAATTTCATTTTGCTTTATGGTTTATCCGAGTCACGTCGATGCCCACTTGGTCCTTTTCGTAGCCATTTTGCAACATATCATGGTCAATGGACGCTTATTTGTCATCATTACCGTACTGTCCTACTGTTTGCAGTCATGCAGCAGCGATCTGTTATTCTTTCTTTGGCTTGATTTGACACATCTTCCTATTCTCATCGGGTTCAAAGTCTCCAAAGCAAAGGTTCATATTTGAAGAGTTGAACTATTGTTTGTGAAGATTTGAGATTTGCTGAAATACGGGTTGTGAAGGCAGTACCCCCTTGTGGATAAGGTCATTTTGTACATGGGCACTGCTCAAGAGTTACACACTCCAACGACATCTTCGATTTTGGATGTACTAGTTTTACTTCTTTTTCAAGTCTTGTGCATACTATCAACCGTCAGCTCTCCAAATGCAACGACGTGTCGACATAGCATTTGAGATAGGACGTTAAGGTCTCTAAGGTATAACAGTCAAGGGTATTAGTGTAATCTCCTAGTCTAGGGTTTCCCTCTCGTGTTCTCATATACTATATATAATAGTCCCCATTGGGCCTCAATACAATTATCTAATTCAGTCCTTATTTTGTAAGAAAAACATCTCCAGATTGTTGAGTTGTCTAGCTTGGATTTAAACTACAGTCCAAGGCTCATGAGGAAAGTAGTCGAGTTGAGACCTTTGAAATAAAAAGATGCCCCTTATCTACTTCTCAAATCACCAACCTACAGAAAGTAATATTTTCAATGCTGTTCATTTCTTTAAATGTAAGGCAACTGCTATTTAGTTGCTTCCAACTAATACCCCAATATCTGCATTCATTCCCAGTGGATTCTTCTTATCCCTTCGATTGAAGGGAACAAGCTAGACTAAAGAACAAATTCTATTATATGTGAAAATCTCATGATAATAGTTCATGTTTTCCACAGAAAGGATCACATATTACCAAGTGGTCATGTAAAGTTGTAAACAAGGGTCACTTTTGCATCTTCGCATAATATTGCATTCAACTCTCCTTTTTCCGAGGACCCAAAGCCAAATGGGCTTACTATTTATTTATAGTATTCGTCTTCATGTCACCACATCCACAGCAGTCCTTACAACAAATATTACGCAGCTGAATCTAGAACCACAAAACTAATGGAGATACAGCTGCAAACACTATTATTAGTAGTCACTCCTGACCCCACCCCACGCGTCTTCACAAAACATAAGGTGTGGCTTGACTGGGTACAGTCTCCAACACTGAACTTTTATAATTAATATCTCTTGTATTACACAATTTGCAATCCTAAGATCAATACGATATGAAAGTGCTGAATCCAGTTATACTAAAATTGCGTCATATGTGGAAATTCTTATGTTAAATGATGATAAAAGATTTTGAGTCAAATCACAAAAAGTATGTGTGCCTTATAAAAAGAAATGGGCGTAGAATTATCATCGTCATTCTAATGCAGAGAAACCACTCCTGAATTCAACTGTTTTGCCTTAAGAAAACATTACCAGTGTACAAAAGCTAAAGTTTTTGGCATAAAAACATTAATAAAAACTCACCATTACCGAGGTCAAAACCTTTGTTCTTTGCAGCCTCTTCAATGATTAAACGCTTAGACTTTCTTAGCCAATCCTGAAGCCTATCCTGCAGATATCACCAACAAATATAAATGATTAAAAAAGCAACATTAGAGGTTAAGAATTAAGTTTTGCACTTAAAGAATTACAGCTCAAGTATAAAACAATGAAACAACAGCAAGCATCAAATAAACAGGGGGAAAGTCTGATAGTGAGGCAAAAGTGCCACTGACGTATCATTCAGCTTCATGTCTTCTCCAATCCTCATTTTCAACCACCTTAACCATTTTTTTATGCAAATTGTCTTACTACAAATCTAAGGTAATGTAATAAGAGGATAAAATATAAAGGAGACAACAAGGTGTACGAGGCTGGAAAAACAGAAGAGGTCACTTCAGTTCACCTTCACTGAGAGGCAGCTGGCTTGAGATGGCAAGGTATGTGGTAAAGCTGAGCACAATAAAATGCCGAGCATTTGGTCATCCTTGGCACCTAAACTAACGAGGGGTAATCGCTCCAGGAAGTTTTATTATTGGAATATGAAAAGCTTAGCGTACGAAGAGTCATAGACTTAGCATATGAAGAGTTGTGATGTATCATGTAACTATAAAAACACTTCACATTCTAGATGACTCTTCATACGCTAAGATTTCATATATTCCAATATTTGTAATGAAGATATTGTAACCAGAGTTGACAACTACCAACTATTCACTGGAACTTGGGAAATGTAGAAAATGTGGGGACCCAAAAAGGGTGAAATGGCCATTTAAAAGCTGTATTACATTACAAAGGAACTTTTTCCCCGTGGGGGGGGGGGGGGGGGCGGTAATTTTTGCAGTGTTGCTGAGATTTTTTTTAAAAAAAAAGCCTGAAAGGCACCAAAGAGATGAGCAACCTTCAGAAAAACTGTGATTAAGTGCCCAGGCAACAGAGCCTCCTGGTATTGTAGCGCATCAGCATTGTCAGGTGAGGCAGTTTGATCTACCAGAGCATAAAGTTTCTGCAATATAAATCTAAACCAGAAAATGAAATAAGACACACATGATGAGGTTAAGAGGGAAAAATGTTCACAAAAGATAATGTTATAAATGGAAACTCACATCAATAGATTGAATTTATCATGGTTGTTTTCCAAATGCACAAAAATAAAGTCCTTTAGAACCGCTTCAGCAACCTAAACAATGTAGAACAGCCAAAGTGAAGCATGGTCCAAATTTCAATAGTACGTCAATGTAAACACAGATGAAACATTAAACACTACAGTTTCATAGTCATCTTTTTCAAATCCTTCCATCACAGATCGGAAGTATTGCCCTGCATTTGGAAGATCAAAATCAATGTCAGGGCATAACAGGTTCTCAAGGCATCTTAAGCAAAGAAAGAAAAAATAAGCTCAGAACATACCAATATGCACCAAACACTGTGTGCGAGTGAAAAGGGACAGATTTCTGACTTCATCAAGAACTATTTGTGCCCTTTCACCAATTAGTTCAGTACTGACAACTCCCTTTCCTCTTCCATGTTTATCACTGTAGCAGCAAGTCAAGCTTGTAAAGATTTCCCGGTCACTTGCATCAATAAGGGCCTGCATTGATAATTCGTCACCAAGTAAATGCAATGCTGAAGCTACATTAACAAAACTTCAATACTTTTAATCTAAACTAAAATATTGCAAAGATAGAAGCATAATGATTTGCAAAATATATGACATGTTAAGCACAAGTCCACAAAGTGCATGATACCTACTTCAATGGAAAGACAATGAGTCTAACAGAAGATGAGGATAGAGATAGAAACACATTAAATTACATAAATATTTTTTTATTAAACAAAGCAGATTGATAACCTTTGAGCAAAGGACAAAACAAGTTTGTGGATTGTATATTTAGTTAAACAAAGGCCAGCAGCTAAATGGAATGTATCAACAGAGAACCCAAGGTCTCTTTGTTGACTATACAATGCACACTGAGGATACACCATTAGCAGGGTGCATCTGATGAAAAGGAAGCCAATGCTACAAGGCTTTAAAAAAGAAATTGACCAAAGGGGGGACAACGCCCCCTGGGCATTGCAAAAACTTTACCAGGATTCAAACATGGACCGGCAAGGGGAGACCCCCAAGCACACTCTCTAACCGGTATAACTCGCAATAAGCTAGTACGCTACATAGCTTTTATCCATGCAGCACATGTTATTGCACACACGATGCTCAATAAATGTTTATGGACCATATTGCTGGTTTGAAATGATAAGAATTCTTAGGGAAATGGCAATCGATTATACCTTGAGAACAATCCCAACAGGAAGCAGAAACTCTCTGCCACCCAACCTATTAAACACACATTCAAAAAGTCAAATTGATCCAAAAGAGTTACTCATTGTTCACTCACAGCTTACCAGCACAGAACTTACCAAAACCCAAGCCTTGCGCTTCCATTTTGGAGGTAATACAACTTTATTGTCACACTAGACTGATCACGTTGGACACATCTGTCAAAAGATTAAAAAAAAGCAAGAGTATGGAAAAACACACAACATTAGCTTTGATGTTAAAGTCACCACTAGTAGTTGCTAGAGTATGAGAATATTAGACCCATGAGGCTAAGCCCATGAGGCCCATGTATGACACTATATAGCTACCCTTCTAGGGTTAGCCCTTAACTAATGTAACTATTATCAATCAGCATGGTATCAGCCTAGGTTCCTCCCTTCCTCTCCCTGCCGCCGACGCCTTCCTGCCCGCCGGCACGCCGCCGCTGCCGCCGGAGCAGCCATGGACGGCCGGCCCCCTCCCCCTCCTGGGCCTACTTACTTTGCCACCTTCCCCCCCTCTGGCGCGGACCGAGCTAGGCGCAGGCCACCGCGCAGCCCCGCCCTGGCGCCGCCGTCCGCCCGGCCGCCGCGGGAGCTTCTGGCGCGGGCGCGCCCAGAGCCGCTGGCGCCGCCCGCTCAGCACCCCCCCCCCCCGCCGACGCCCGCCAGAGCCTTGATGGCGGGCGCCGGGGCAGAGGCGGGCGCCGGGGCCGGGGCGGGCGCGAGGGGGCAGGGGATGCGGACCCAGCCGCCGCCGACCCGGTGGCCGTACCTCCTGCGGACGTTCCCCCGGCCGGTGGTGCCCACCCGGGCGCGCGTGCCGGTACTCCGGCCGCCACCTCCGCCCTCGCCGCCGCCCTCGCCGCTGCCCGGGCTGAGTATGCGGCGGGGCAGGCTCGTCTGCGGGAGGCCGCCCTTGCTTGGGAGCGCGAACGCGATGCGACCGCTGCCCTGGCTCAGCAGATCGTCGACGCGGAGCAGCTCCTCACCTCTCCTGCCTCCCACGACGGCGGGGCCACTTCCTCCGGCTCGGCAGGTCACCGCGTGTCCACCACTGCGGTCCTCTGGCACGACCCGACCGATCCACTCGTGGCGCAGCTTCACTACCAGGCCGGGGGTGTCCAGAACATCCGACTCCTGGTTCCGGTCGTCCTCGAGCCGGAGTCGCCCTCCTACGCCCGCTGGCTGGACCTGGTCCTCCGCACCCTCCGCCGCTACGCCCTCGACGATCACGTCCTCCTCGACGCCGTGGGCGCGGTCCCAACCGCCTCGTGGCTGCGCCTCGACAGCATTGTCTCTCTTGGATTCTGGGGACGATCTCCCTGGACCTCCACGACCTCGTCCGCAACACTCCGAGCGCTCATGGGGCCTGGTTGGCACTCGAGGGCCAGTTTCTGGGCAATGCCGAGGCCCGGGCTCTGCGTCTCGATGCGAGTTTCCGGACCTTCGTCCAGGGTGACCTCTCCGTCAGCGACTTCTGCCGCAAGATGAAGGGCATGGCGGACTCTCTCGGCGACCTTGGCTGGCCTGTGGAGGACCGTATCCTGGTCCTCAACGTCATCCGCGGGCTCAGTGACCACTACGCTCACCTCCGGACGTGGATCACTCGCCAGCGACCCTTCCCCACCTTCCTGCAGGTCCGTGACGATCTTGTCATGGAGGAGCTCCAGTAGGGAGTCCAGGCCGTGGCGGTCTCCGCGCCGGGGTCCTCGTCATCCTCGACTGCACTCGCCGCTACTCCCCCGTCGCGTCCGCCCACTCCGTCGCCGTCGTCTCTCCTTGGTCCTCCTCCTCCCGGGCCGAGCGGGGGTGGGGGGGCCGTGGCGGTGGTGGCCGTCGTCGCCGCGGAGGAGGCCGTGGCGGTGGTGGCGGTGGTGGCCGTGGGAACATACCGACACCTCCATGGGGTGCACCCTGGTCCACCTTCCACAACCCGTGGTCGGGGCGCATCTCCATGTGGCCCTTCCAGGCTCCCGGCAGTGAGCCTCGCCCGCCGGCGGCCCTGTTCGCTGGTGCTCCTCCAGCGTTCCCCTCAGCGACCCCGTAGGCAGCACCTCCCAGCACCTACTCTACGTCCACGTGGGCTCCACCTCCCAGTGCCTCGCCCAGGCCGGTCGGTTGGGACCCGATAGCCTTGGCCACCTACAGCACTGTGGCCCTGACACCCCCTGCTGGACCAGAGTGGGTCGCTGACTCTGGAGCTACTTACCACACCACTCCCAACCCCGGTATACTCTCTTCTGTTCGCCCTCCTTCCTCCGCACTCCCTTCGTCCATCATGGTCGCAAATGGGTCGTGTCTTCCTGTCACGTCCGTGGGTGCCGCCAGCGCTCATGGCTCGTTTCGTCTTCCTGATGTTCTTGTTGCTCCTTCTATGCTCCACAACCTCCTTTCTATTCGTCGTTTTACAGCTGACAATTCCTGTTCTGTTGAGTTTGACTCTTTTGGTCTTACTGTGAAGGATTTGGCTACCCGGCGTCCTCTGCTCCGCTGTGACAGCTCGGGGCCCCTCTACACCCTTCGGTTTCCGGCGTCCGTTTCCTCCTCTTCGCCGGCCTTTTTGTCAGCTGTTTCGCCGCGACGCCTTCCTCCACTACTTGGCACCGCCGTCTCGGCCATCCTGGATGTGATGCTCTGATGCAGCTTAGTCGTAGCTCCGACATTCGTTGTACTCGAGCTCACGATGAGCCCTTATGTCATGCGTGCTAGCTGGGCCGCCATGTTCGTCTTCCTTTTTACACTTCTTCTTCACATGCGGCTCATGTTTTTGACCTTGTACATTGCGACCTATGGACTTCTCCTGTCATGAGTATTTCTGGGTATAAATACTATTTGGTGGTGGTTGATGATTTTTCTCATTATTCGTGGACTTTTCCCTTGCGTGCAAAGTCCGAGGCTTTTCCCACTATTCTCCATTTTTTCGCCTGGGTGTCTACTCAATTCGGCCTTACCATCAAGGCCGTCCAGTGTGACAATGGTCGTGAGTTCGATAACTCCACCTCCCGTGCCTTCTTCCTCTCTCACGGTGTCCAGTTGCGTATGTCTTGCCCTTATACCTCCTCCCAGAACGGCAAGGCTGAGCGCATGATTCGCACCACGAACGACATCATGCGCACCCTTCTGCTCTAGGCGTCCCTTCCTGCTCGCTTCTGGGCACAGAGTCTTCACACCTCTACCTACCTCCTTAACCGGCTTCCTTCCGCTGCCTGCCCCGCTCCTACACCACACCACGCTCTCTTCGGTACCCCTCCTCGGTATGAGCACCTTCGTGTTTTCGGGTGTGCGTGTTACTCTAACACCACTGCCACCACCCCCATAAGCTGGCTCCCCGTTCGACACTGTGTGTTTTCCTCGGGTATTCCCCAGATCACAAGGGTTACCGGTGCTATGACCTCACGTCTCGTCGGGTCCTCATCTCTCGCCATGTGGTGTTTGATGAGTCTGCCTTCCCCTTCTCCACCACTACCACCCCACCTACCACCCCTGACCCTGACCTCGCCTCTCTGTTTCCCACTGACACGGTAGTCCAGCCACCTTTGTCGTTTTCCCCTGCAGGTACCGCTCCACCGTGCCCTTCGTCGGGCCCGTGCCCCGGCTCGCCGCACACCAGTGCTGCTCCTGACCCTGTGCCCTGCACGGGTCCGGGAGTGCCACCCTCCGGTGCGGCCCCTGCTCCTCCGCCTGACACGGGGCCGGGGCAGGCGCTTCCTGCAACCCGGCGCGGTTTGCCTAGCCGGTGCTTGTCTACCAGCGCCATGCGCGGGCGGACCCGGCACCTGCTGCTCCTGACCCTGTGCCCTGCACGGGTCCGGGAGCGTCACCCTCCGGTGCGGCCCCTGCTCCTCCACCTGACACGGGGCCGAGGACGCCGGTTCCTACACCCTCGGCGCGGTTTGCCCAGCCAATCCTTGTCTACCAGCGCCGTGCACGGGCGGACCCGGCGCCTCCGTCACCACCGGTGATCTCTTCTCCGCAGGCGACGCCTACACCGCCATCGCCTCCGATCGCCCATGTCGTGCCGCCGGTGTACCACCCACCGCTCCTTCACCGCCACCCGCGGCATGTTCACCCTATGGTGACGCGGCACGCGGCGGGTACCCTACGGTCCCGGGCTCTTGCGGCGATGCCCGGCGACCCACAGGTCTCTCCTGTACCTCTTCCGTTCGCGACGCCTTGTCGGACCCTCACTGGTGCCGCGCGATGGAAGAGGAGTACGCGGCTCTTCTCGCCAACCAGACATGGGATCTGGTGCCCCGGCCGCCTGGCTCCAATGTTGTTACTGGCAAGTGGATCTGGACGCACAAGCGGCGGGCTGAAGGTACCCTTGAGAGGTACAAGGCTCGCTGGGTTCTCCGGGGTTTCACTCAACAGCCTAGTGTTGACTATGATGAGACTTTCAGCCCAGTGGTGAAGCCGGCCACCGTCCGCACAGTACTCTCACTGGCTCTCGCTCGCTCTTGGCCTGTGCATCAGCTGGACGTCAAGAATGTCTTTCTGCACGGGAATCTCAATGAGACAGTTTACTGCAGCCAGCCAGCGGGGTTCGTTGACTCTTCTCGCCCTGACATGGTCTGTCGGCTCAACAGATCTCTCTACGGCCTCAAGCAGGCCCCGCGGGCATGGCACTCTCGGTTTGTTGCGTTCCTGGTGACACTGGGCTTTGTGGAGGCCAAGTTAGATACGTCTCTGTTTGTCTATCACCGTGGAGCTGAGACTACCTACCTGCTGCTATATGTTGATGACATTGTCCTCACAGCCTCCAGTTCGTCACTACTCAGCCGCATCATCAGCTCTCTTCAGCAGGAGTTTCCTGTGAAGGATCTTGGGGTGCTCCACCACTTCCTCGGGGTCACTGTTGAGCCTCGTCCCACCGGTCTTCTTCTTCACCAGCGGCAGTACACTTTTGATATCCTGGAGCGAGCTGGGATGACTAGCTGCAAGCCCTGCTCCACTCCAGTTGACATAAAGGGCAAGCTGTCAGAAGCCGAGGGCAACCCAGTGGCAGACCCCACGGCATTCCGGAGTCTCACAGGTGCACTTCAGTACCTTACCTTCACCAGGCCGGATATCACCTATGCAGTGCAGCAGATTTGCCTTCACATACATGATCCCCGAGAGCCCCACCTCACTGCTCTCAAGCGCCTCCTCCGCTACCTCCGCGGCACTGTCGACTACGGCTTGCTCCTCCACCGGTCTTCCTCCCCCAAGCTCGTTGTCTACACTGACGCTGACTGGGCCGGGTGTCCGGACAGTCGGCGCTCCACCTCCGGCTACGCTGTCTTCCTGAGCGGCACCTGGTGTCCTGGTCGTCCAAGCGTCAGCCGGTGGTCTCCCGCTCTAGTGCCGAGGCGGAGTACCGCGCTGTCGCTAACGGCGTCGCGGAGGCTTCCTGGCTCCGGCAGCTCCTCGCCGAGCTCCACAGCCCTCTCTCCAGGAGCACGCTGGTCTACTGCGACAACGTCAGTGCTGTGTACCTCTCCACCAACCCTGTTCAGCACCAGAGGACCAAGCATGTGGAGATCGACCTTCACTTTGTCCGTGATCGAGTCGCCATCGGCGACGTTCGGGTCCTCCACGTCCCGACCACTTCCCAGTTTGCCGACATCTTCACCAAGGGCCTCCCGTCCTCGGTCTTCACCGAGTTCCGCTCCAGCCTCAACGTCACCGGTGGCTAGTAGCGTCTGTGAGGGGGCTCGTGTGTGTGCTTCCGTTCATGCCATGTCCAGTCTCTAACTCCGCTGCGCCGGAAGTTAAGACTATGGGGGGCTGCTAGAGTATGAGAATATTAGGCCCATGAGGCTAAGCCCATGAGGCCCATGTATGACACTATATAGCCACCCTTCTAGGGTTAGCCCTTAACTAATGTAACTATTATCAATCAGCAGTAGTCAATGCTCAAAATAGAAATATTTGATGTTTTACAGAGGTTAGCAATCAATAAGGCTGGATATGCAATACTTGTAACTTTCATGAGATCGACAAACAGTTTAGTTTCAGGCTACAAGGTGCATTTAAAAGAACAGGAAAGCTCAGTCAAACAAGATTCTTTGAGAATATAAGAAATATAGAGGAAAAGGGCAATGACTCAGTCACTAATAACAAGATATTGTCCAATATTGTCTCCTCCTGTGAAGCACTTGTGTACATGAGACACACTCGACAAATACTAGACAAGGGAAGGATCTGGTCTCACAATTATTCAAATCTGGTGACTGTGAAAATGTTTCTTTAATTTTACCTAGTTTCCTATACATTATCTTGTAGTATTGCAGCACAGCTTGTCTTACAGAAATACAAATAGTTTCTTTATTGTACCTGTCTTAACTAAACTTATATTTCAAATTAGCAAAAAAAAAGTTATTCTGGCTAATTATGTTTTATTAGGTACACATTCAGCATTCACAAAACTTAAAAGGATCTGCAGAATGCAGATGCAGTCGAATTGGACAGCAAATATAAGCAGGAACTATCAACTATGTGAAAACATGAAGTGAACTTGGAGTCAAAATAGAGATAGTCTGCAGCCAAATATTGCTTGAATGACAAATTAAGCTACGCCCTAGACTAAACTATATGATATTCAACTAATATGCCTCATCTGTTGCTGTGCTACCTTATGACCACTGCTTTGTCAGTGTATCCAGAACCACGTTTAAGAAAAGAACTGCGTACTAATCCCATAGGCTGAAAAAAAAAAGCAACTTGTCATCAGAATGATGCTATTTATAGTTTAAAATAGTGGTCTTGTGAGTTGTAAAATAACGCTCCAAGCAAAGCCAAATTTGTCTTACATAGTTACGCTTTTGTAAAATAAGAATACGCACAAGTCTCTCCATCCCGCCACATATGAAGTACCTAAAAAGAATTTCAGAACTGTGAGAGTTATTCCAGTAACATATTGAACATTGTCAACAAAGTAGGCTACAAACTACAGTGGAAGTATGACAAGTCATGACAGAGACATTTTGGAAGTATTGTATAGCACCAAAATGAAAACACAAGTAATATAATTCAAAATTTAAATTTAGCAATACAGTAAGTTCAAAAAGAAAAGGCATACCACATTTGCACTGTGCAAACTTGGGGCAGCCCAAATAAATGCTTCAAAAACTATGTTGTTTTTATCACAAAATAAGACAATCCATATCAAATATGTATAGTTCACACTTTCAATTCAGTGTATTGCCTTTGGAAGAACACGAAAACAGACAAGAACATGATAGATAATAAGATTTCATTGCTTGAACAGTCCAAAAGCAATTGAAGTATTTTTCCTAACTATACAAAGTAGTCCTTTTCCCTAGGGACAAGTTCGGAGCTCAATGCAGCAAATCTGATCATAAATTCCGCCATTCACATATGCAAAAGAACAAGGAAAAAAAAAGGAAGTGTGATCCTAATGAGAATAACAAAAGTATGATAGTCTCCTAATGAGAACCACAAAAGTATGATAGTCTCGAAAATAGCAAGATAAGAAAACAAATACAGTGGAAAAGTTACTGATAATTGCTGTGCACTATTTCCCATAGAAAGTACTCAAACAATATTAGCACATTAAGAAATGACAGCACTAAGGTCAACTGAATGCAAATGAAACATACTCACCCGCCCATTTCAGTTGCCTCTTCACCGTGGAAAACTAATTTCTGGGGATCAGCACCTCTCAGATGACACAATTTTGACTGGAATTGCAACAGCACAGAGTCAGGGAGAATGAGCAATTGTTATACGCGAGGATGAACCAGAATAACTTGTGAGCCATTACTAAATAAGGTCTGGAGACCTAGAGTGGAGTGAGAAGAGAACTGCAAATTCCTTGTAGCTTCCTATGGAACTGAGAAACCATCTTAAAAGAACAAAAAACAACAGAAGTCCCTACCCACACCGTCATTCACTCAATAAAGAAACTTTACTAATCAACCCACTTTTAAAAGTAGAGGTCTTTTTGTTGTTCCTTGCTTTGAGGAGTTGGAAACCATGCTATCATTCAATATTTCCATGGGCAAGACATTGATATATCATATATGCAACTGTCTTTCATGAGAACTCCGAGAATCAAATATATCAACAGACTCTTTTTTTTTTGAGTGAGAATACAGCAGGGGAAGCCCCCACTGTGAGTTTTTAATTATTATTATTAAAAAAAAAACGAGGAAAGGAGAACAAGCCTGTACAACTATACAACAGCCACCAAAACAGAAAGAGCAACGGGACACTATTTATACTTTACTTAATTGATTCAATGTCACATACATTGATCTTATTTCAAACAAGGAGATTGAAGAGCCTTGTTGTCTTGCATTACAGTACAGCAAAATGTTCATAGTCAAGTGGATAATTGAAACATAATTGTTTTTTTCATTTTTGTTGAGAATCCTTGATATAAAGCGTTGCCAGGTACTACGCCCTCTCAACACTTTATATTTTGACATTATGGAAGTAGATGTATATATCGTATTGATGTCCATGCCACATTAACCCCCAGGCGTTTGGACCATCAAAAACAAGTAAATGTTGAAGCAAGCTCCTGCACCAGCGAGCAGAATTGAAGTTTGGGATGTGTACAACTTATATGTAATTTCGATATCCTTATAAATAAGGGGTAAAAATGATATGCTAAGATTTGACTCAAGAAACTACTTCCATAATGCTATAATTTTACTAGGTTCTATAATAATACATTACAACCTAAGAAAACTGTCGAAGACTAGTTATGAAGACATCACTAAATGTTCAAAACGACACCCTTCTGTCCCTAGATGGATCAATCGCTAAGATGGCAGCAAATGACAACCAAGCGCTAAAATAAAAGCCAATTATTAGCCTAGCCTCTACACCTACAAACTGGGCCAAAAGCATAGCATCACAAAATTATTTTAAGCAAAGTGTCTGCAAGAGTAGAAAGGAAAGGTAACAACCATCAACATAATAGGCAAATGGCCAAAATTGAAGGTATGCCTGATTTGTGCCCCTTCATTAAACTGGAAGCAGACATCGACTTTAAATTCTCCGTGATATGTAATTCTTGCTTGCCTGCACTGCTCCAACCAAAAGAAAATGGGAAGGATCAGACATTTAGATTAGCAAATATATGTCTAAATTTTTCAAAAGATGGCTATTCTGGTAAACAGAAAAATGTAAATTTCCAATGTCTAAGATAATAATTATATAAAAAACATGACAAACCTCCTGGGGGTAGAGGGGTAGTACACCCGACCGGGCATCCCTCATCGGCGAGAGCACATGACCCTTTTCCAATATTAGTAAACATAGTAGTTAAGAGGAACAAAAGAAAGAAAACAAAAGGGGAAAAGAATTTTTTGCATGTAAGTTTTGTGGTGATAACATTCCTTGCAAACTGTACTCAAGTGATGTTTGGTCTCGATGCAATACAGTATCTTCACCCAGAAAAGGTCAAACAAAAATACAGTAAGTGGCTAAGTGCTTCAGTAGTTTTACACTGAGCCATTCAGACTAAGTTTAACTTGTAAAAAAAATTGCAGACCATTTTATTTTCACTTGGACATGAACCATTTCACGGTAAATTAGCAGTAGGCAATAGCAACCAAATAAATAGGTAAAACTGCAACCCGCTGCTGTGTGGTGCTATGTCTACTGACTAGTGATAGCAACTTAAATTGAAACAATGTTAGCTCTCAAAAACTTGGAGCAATTGCCAAAAACGTCAAACTTCACATGATATCTGCACAGACGAGCAACACAATTGCACGCAAAAAAAAAATAATGAAGCATGAAGGATATTCTTTATTGTGTTGTCGGAGTTGGGATCCTTGATCACCATGGGGCGAATGGATTCAATCATCTCATCGAGCCCTTTGTCGAGGAAGTAATCAAAGGATTCCACGTGCGGCCGGAATAGCTCCCGCAACGACGCGTAGTCGCCTTCCTTGGCCGCCGCCGGCGACGGCGACTTGTTCGCCTTGCTCATGGCCGGAGAGATGGCTGAGATCCCGGAAAGGGCTCCTGTGCTGCAGCGGCGGCGCTTGTTCCCGGTGGGAAGGGTAAAACCCTAGAGAGGGGCAGGGGGAGGCGGCGGCGCTTGTTTCCGGAGAGGTTTAAGGAGGTGGAGAGGTTTAAGGCTGCAGAGTGAATGAGCTCGTAGCTCAGTGGTGGGGGTCGGCAGTGGCCACCCCACCCGCCACGGTTCGAATCCCGCTGGGATCAACCAGGTGCGCGCCACGGTTCGAATCCCGCTCGGATCAACCTGATTTATTTTGGTTAAATAAATAGTTTTTTTTTATGTACATATGCATGTGCGTTCGATGTTAATGCGTGTTTTTCGAGCAATACAGACGACGACCGCGTGTACATGTGATATAAGTGTGAAGTGTGAGGATTACGTGCGTCCAAAATTATACCCTTAAAAAAAAAGAAAGAAAAAAAAATTCCGACCAGCAGGGCGGGTGGGAGGCGGCGACGCGGGTGAAGCTGGGAACGCGAAATCGAACGATGGCTGGGGACCGTGAACTTAGGGTTGGGTGTTGGGCTGTAGGAATTTTAGCCCTTTTAACTAAATTGTCGGGCCTTTCCGGTACGCCGTCGGTAAGGCCTGTTATGCACTGGATGTCATTCAACACCTCGGCTAATGTACAAGTTAAGGCCTGTTTGCTGTTTGTAACATGGGATTTTTTTCCGGATTCTGTTTTTCCTATGAAATCAAACTGATTCACGCGAACATGTTCCAAACACGATGTATGTCACTAACAAACGATGATAAAGAGTAATGAATTAGCTGGGAGCCGTTGATTTTATGAATTTGCATTTCAGATGATTTTCTAATTAATATTTTAATTTTTTTAGAATTTTTATTTAGGTGTCTTTATAATAGTACAAAATCTAATGCTCTAAAAAAACTAGTAAAAAGCAATATAAATTTATAATCGTACAACATTATTGATAAAAAGTAGTATAAATTTATGATCTCGTTACCTCATAATCTAAAACAAAAGTAATTCAGGATCTAAAACAACTCAAAGTTTTAAATTTAACTAAGTTTATAGAAAGACAGTGTCAAACATTATACATTTACGGTTAATATAATAGTATTTATTCAAAATCACAAATGTCAATAATTTTACATAGATTTAATGAACTTAAAACAATTTGATTTGTCAAAAAATAAGAATCATATACTCCCTCCGTGCCAAAATGTGTGACATTTTTTGTTTTCGTGTCATAAGTTTGACTTAATTTATATAAAATGCGTATAACATTTATATTTTTTAAAAAACTAGATTCAGAGATCTTTCTAATGATACTAATTATGTATTATAAATATTAATATTTTTTAAAATAAAATTATCAGTAGTTGTTTCTCGGGAAGCGCAAATGACAAATATTTTGGAACGGAGAGAGTACTTTTTAGACGGATTGAGTACCTTTATGATGAGAAGATGACCATCAATCAACGATCAGGGACGGCTTTTGTTCAAAATAAAAATCGACTAGGGACGGCAATCGGCTATCAGTCAACGCGTACGAGCTCTTGCTTTCTTTCCCATTTGTCCGGGGCTCGGTCGCCCGAGCCGGCCGAACCAGCCAAGTAGCCAAATTGCGAAAGCACCCGCGACAAGGACGCGCTCCCGCACGTCTGAAAATCTGAAATCCAGGGAACATCACCAGCCCAAAGCCCGCAGACCGCAGCCAATGGCCGGCTCCACCAAGGTGCTGGCCGCCGTCCTGCTCGTCGACCTCGTCGCCTTCGGCCTCGCCATCGGCGCCGTGCAGAGCCACCCCTCGGTACATTCCTCCCGCCGCCGCCGTCTTTCTTTCTTTCCTACCTGCGTTTTCTTTCTCCCCCTTCTCTGACGCGGGCGCCGCCGCCGCTTCTTCTCCTTTGTTTGCCGTCCCGGCTCCGCGTGCAGGCGAGGCTGGAGACGGACGAGCGGCAGGAGTGGACCTACTGCGTGTACCGCACCGACGCCGCCACGGCGCTGGGCGGCGCAGCGCTCGCGCTGCTGCTCGTGGGGCAGGCGGTGGCCGCCGTCGCCAGCCGCTGCTTCTGCTGCGGGTCCGCGCTGCGGCCCGGCGGCGCCCGGGCCTGCGCGCTCGTCCTCTTCATCTCCTCCTGGTACCACTGGTTCTTCCCCGCCGATCCCAATCTCCTCCTGTCGGCCCCAAAACTCTTCCGTCTTCCCTGGCTCAGCTCGCCACCTTGACTTCTCACGTGAGGCTGACGCGCGGCCCCCCCACCGCCGGTGGCATCTCGGTCTGTATGGCGTTCTCGGGGGTTTTTTTTTTTTTTTTTACAGAGACGTGAGATTTTAGCGATTGGAATGGAAATCTTAGCTGTCCACATGTTGGGCTACCATAAAGTCAGTAGCTGTGTGTTTAGGAAAGCGTGTTGGATTGGATCAACGGCTGCATAATGTCGCTCAGCAGAACTAGTATTGACTAGGAGTAGTTCTGGTCCTTGCCAGAAATCAAGGGCGGTAATGTGATTCGTTCAAGCTCAAATGGTTGTTCCATGTGCACTGTAGCAGTAATAGAGTATTTGGGAACCAGCATACCGTGCAAGCAATTGGGTTGCCACTTGGTGGCAAACATAATTCTGATTGCACTCATGTTGATTTCACATATAGAAAATGATGAAAATTTGTCGAATGTGCTTGGCAGCAACTAATGGCTTCCTTAATACTCCCTCCGTTTTAAATTGTAGTTCACTTTGACTTTTTTGGTGCATGCATTTTGCTATATATCTAGACATATGCACCAAAAAAGTCAAAGTGAACTACAATTTGAAACGGAGGGATATGTTATTATTAGGAAAAACAGCTGGTTGTCCTCTCTCTTGTGAAAGCTGCTAAGGTATTCAGCCATTTTTGGATTTCGAAGATGGTCCATGTGTTCTTTCATGGTTTCATCACATTTACTAGCGACCAAGGTTAGCAAATGAATTCTGTAGACAAAAGATATGATACTTTCTTGTTGAGAATTTTAGTTTGTATATAACTCTAGGTATAATGTTTTATGGTAGCTGCCAGGAGATCTACTCATTAACATTTGTATTTTACATGTTGCTCTGTGATTTGCACATGGTTTTGGAGACATAATTATTGGAATGGTAGTGTGATGTCGGCTTCAGTGGAATCCAAAGCGTGCTGCCTGCTCAATAATAAATTAAAATGCTGAAATTGTTTAATAGTACCCTGTACTCTAGCCTTTTTTTATCTTTGTCTGATTGTACAGAATTGGTCAGAACAGAGAGGAGGTCATAGATTATGTCATTGACAATAAAAATGACCATCAAACTTGGTTGCCGTCTACTAAGTTTAGTGGTGTTGAAAAAAGATGACCTGGTCAATGTCGTGGACATACTGGGTCAATGAATGGTTGAGTAGGTATTCGCTCAGAAGACTGGATGTTCTGATATGTGGGGTCTGGATGTATCTCTTAGGAGTATTCTAAGTCTGATATAGTAATATAACCGTTTTCCTTAATTTGGCTGATAAAGATGCGTAGTAGTAAAAACTCATATCATTTATGCCTGCATGAACTCCAAACTCTGCCCATGTTTATTTTGTTTGATAAAGATGCGGAATAGTAAAATTCATATCATTTATGGCTGCACGACTCCAAACTCTGCCTGTGTTTAATTTGTCTGATAAAGATGCTGAGTAGTAAAAATTCATATCATTTATGCATGCAGGAACTCCAAACTTCGCCTGTGTTTATGTTTTATCAACAATTCATAAACTTTTCCATCGTTTTTTTGCTGTTTTTGTATTTAATGAAGTGAAACTATTAAGTACTAACAAACTAGCCAGTCTTGGGCCAGATTTTACTGAGTTTTCCACATTTTGATCAATTTGGTCGAAATTTGATCCTTTTCAAATGTATTTGATTCCCCAATTCAAATGTGGCTTCTCTGATCACTTTTTGCTGTTAACAATTACCAAAGTTTATTTGTTTTTCTCAAAACAAATATTGGTGGGTTTTAAGTCATTTTGTCACACATTTAAGTTTGCATCCATTGTATCTCCCTTAACTTGGCCACCGAAACTTGAACAGTAGTGCTCGTTGAACTTTCTGATTTTCCAAAGAAAGGGGGTTTATTCAAGATTTCGTGTTCCTGTGGTGTTTGAAACACAGCATGTTTGGTTGCTTTTGTTACTCTGTTAAGGTTTGTTGGTACAAGAATGAACCTACATGACCTCTTGAGAAATTCAGATACTCTTGTTGCCTTGAGTTGCCATACGGCCATACCATACTTCCGAAACCCTAGTGAATACTAGTACAAGATATATCCAGGACACTGACTAATTTGCTTGCCCTACACAGGGTGACATTCGTCATCGCTGAAGCGTGCCTGCTGGCTGGTCTGTTGCAATCCGCCTACCACACTGGCTACCGGAAGGTCTTTTTCCAGAACCCGCCGGACTGCGCGACGGTGCGGAGGGGCACGTTTGGAGCCGGCGCCGCGTTTGCCCTTTTCACCGGCGTGCTCTCCTCGGCCTACTACTACTACTTCTCCAAGTCGCGGATCCACTACCACCGCCCCGAAGCCGCCATCGGCATGACCCCGTTGTAACAGATTTGCCAATCTCTCTGCAGCGACAGTTTTGATAGCAACTATATACTGTATTAGATTTTTTGCATATATAGCATCGTACCCGTGCGTTGCTACGGGTTGATAAACTTTTATATAAAAACACATGAGTCGCATGATTAAAAAAATAATATTACGAAATTAAATAACGTATCAAAGTGACATTTAATACAAACAAGCAAAATTTGTAAAATTAACATAGTCATATAGATCGCAATGTCGTAGGCTCATAAACTCTACTCTATAGATTTTTTCGTGATTCGCCTAAGATTATATGAAGATGTCTCCGATATCCATTTTTTCAAGTTTTCAATAGGTCTAGGGTCGATCATGGTAAGCATCTTATTATGCCTGCTCGAAAACATAAAGCATATATTTTTCAAGTTGCAGCCATGGAAAAAGAAACTGCAAACATGATTGCAATTAGAATAATACATGTGAAAACAAGTAATAAAGCAGGAGCAAGCGACTTACGTATTCACACTGTGCTAAGTTGTATTCCATCTTCTCACGTACACCAATTGCAGCAGCCATTTCTTGCTTACTATATTTTTTTTATGGTATTCTGGCGCTTGTGTTAAAACCCATTTTCTAGAATAAAAGGATATCGAGTGTTAGGATTAGTATAACTTTGCTTATTTTATTTATTATAAATTATTCAGTTAAGCTATAATTAGAAGAAGAACAAATAATGCAATGTAATATAGCATGATTATAATTAATTACAAACTTATGCTTACACAGAAGCGTAGGTCCATATGATGCTTCGTAATATTATCGTATCGTTTCATCCATCTTCGAATAAACCTCGTAATCGTAAGAAAGTAGGTTTTTTAGCGCTGGGCCTAGCAAAAGAGACCAGTACTCTCGAGCTGCCTAAAAGCGGACACCTAAGTTGAAACAATCCGAAGATATGCCTCAATCAATCATTAGCAACTGTTGTAAGTCGTTGACAGTTAGCGCAATCATGGTGGGATAAAAACCTTTAACCCAACGCTTCCTGTGAAGCATTAGTTCAGAGATGATGGTTATCAGCATATAATATAGCACACTATAATTAATAAAGTAATTAGAATAGTCATGTAGCTTACTTCAACGCCACCTCACCCTCATGACATAATCACACAATAAATCAATCATCTCTTCTTTGTTCATCGGCACATCTTTCATGACCTGAAATGCCCAAAACTCATCCATATCTTGATTGGAATGGACTTGTGAGGATTTGTTTTGGGTTTGCATGTGTTGATGTGTGTTCTTTTGAACCACTAAGCATTCAGCCTCGTCAGAATGTTTCCCCTTTTTCATGGATGCTTCAGCCATATTTGGATTCTCTATTATGTTACGGTCGCTTGGGCATCATCGCTATTAAGATATAGAGACCCCTTTAGTTTATTTCACTCTGACGATAGCAAGATTGCCGCAAGCTTCAATCTAAATTGTTTCATATCATTCTGCACGATAGTATGAACATCATTAATCAATGGGTGGACCAAGATGATGCAGAACTCCCAACCCAGACCAAAATTAATGGGTGGACCAAGAAATAATTGTCAACGGGTAACTACACTTTTGCATATTTTTTCTCACATTTTTTGTTTGGAATTTGCATTTATGCAACCAAGTCCCTTGGCAATGCCATCTTTTGGATCAATCAAATGCCAACTCAGGGCTATAATCTTCAGGAAATGATAATCCTAGTTTCAATAAAACGAGCAGTGCTATCAAATAGATGGAAACCACAACTAAATCAGTGCAGCTACAGAGCAAAACCCTCAATCTTGTTGCATCTCACCAAGAAAACTATCATGAACTTAATTGCATACGAAAAATCTATCCGATAAGGCAAAGGTAACATCAAACTTCTTCTGGGGGCTCACCGGCACCGTGATCCGTGGGCTGGACGAGGAGTAGGAGGAGCCGGCGAGGACGCTGGTGCTTGTGCTGGCGCTGGCCTCAACCTCGCGGTTCAGCGCCGCCGTTAAGGCCTCGACGTCGGCACCCAAGTGCATCATCTTAGAATCTCATCCTACGGAACTCGGAACAAGGAGAAGTACGGACACCGTTCCAAACAAATCTGCCCACCACAATAGAGACCCAGGTCAGGCAACGCACCTCGTGATTGGGGGCGGCGTGGCTATGGACCCTACATGATTGAGGGCAGCATGGCGGGGCAAGGATCGAGGCGGTTGTCCCGGCGCGTCCTGCTTGCTCCTCCTGTCTAGGGCGGCGGCGTGAGGATGAGGAGAGGCCCGAGGCGTGATTGGGTGTCACGGGGAGAAGGGATCACAGGGAGTTGCCTTCCTTTCTTTTTTTTGGCTCACACATGGAAGGATGAGTTGCCTTCCTTTCTTTTTTTTGGCTCACACATGGAAGGATGAGGAGAGGCCCGAGGTGTGATTGGGTGTCACGGGAAGAAGGGATCACAGGGAGTTGCCTTCCTTTCTTTTTTTTTTTTTTGGCTCACACATGGAAGGAAGACGTGATTGGGTGGGAGTTGCCTTCCTTTTTTTTTTTTT
>CM041629.1:48431839-48640166 GCA_023333625.1 Bothriochloa decipiens
GAAGGAAGACGTGATTGGGTGGGAGTTGCCTTCCTTTTTTTTTTTTTGGCTCACACATGGAAGGGAGACGTGATTCAAATTCAGACTATTGCTTTCCTTTTGTCGCACAAGCACGTGGAGTATAGGTGGGAGAGGCGTGGGATCGCAGCAGGCAGAGTCATGGTCCTATGATAGAATGTCGCATCAAAAAGTATCCACACTTTATTTTTTTTATTTGTGGGAGATATTGTGCCCGGTTAGTATCTTGAGTTGAACTCATGTACAGGGATCGCTGCTGGTGCTGGACCACGGTCAGCCTCTGTCCTTAATTGGAATTTATGTGGCTGCTGTCTCCTTTTCCTATTACGTATTTTCCAGTGCTTTTTACTAGACGTGTAGATTTATATACGCACATGGAAAATATTGTTGAAATTTTTCATCATAGACATGAATTTGGTAGCTTAGAGTGTTCACTGCTTTGGATAATTGGATTCAAGGACTACGTAATTGGTTCATAAATTGACCCACAATGGACAAAGCATATAGTAGCATGAAAAGGGAGGGGGTGTCGGAGCAAGTGCCTGAAAAAAAATCGATAAGATAAGTACTCCCCTGTACCGAAATGAACTCTCTTAGTTTGATGAGCTATATAGGGAAGTTAGATGATTTTATAGGTAAGTGTAAGCATAACATCTACTTACATTAAATAAAGATATAACATGTTTTGACTTAGAACAACTTTAGAAGCGTAAGTATGACATGTTTTGACTTAAAACAACTTTAAAAGTAATTTAATCTAGGACTGAGGGAGTGAAAAATAAGGTTATAGTTTTGTAAGGTTCAAAACTCAAATCCTGTTTGAAACACCTCTCCGTTTCTATGTTTTTTTCATATGAAATTGAATTGACTTGTAAAATCGTCGCATAATTCATATGAAATTATTGCAGTCTAGCTAGGAATGATTGGACACAGTTTTAGCATAGTATTAATTATAGCATGCACAGAGTTTTAGCTTTTTTATTTTATTTATTTATTTATTTATTTATTTTTGAGGAAGATTCACACAGTTTTAGCTAAGAACACATAATATACGCGCACAAAAAGTAGAAAACAAGCTGACGATTGTATACTAGTACGTACGTTTTGCAGTACACGCGCACACATATGCGTATATAAGTAGGTAGGAAATACAAGCTCGAGAAAGCGATACGCACTTAGCAAGCCCCATCAAGGCCGGGCATGCCGTCTTGCTGCCACTCGCTCCAGTACTGCAAGGCGACGCTGTTTGCCTCCGCCTCCGCCTCCGCTGCTGCCGCCGCCCCTGCTCCTCCGAGAGTGCTGACATCACCAGTCCCCTGCTGTTGTGGCGGCGGCGCCGTGGTCACGGACATTTGCTGCTGCCACGCGCTGAGGTCGATAGCGTAGCCGCCCCCGCCGCCCACGGCCGCGGCCGACGACGGGAACTGCACCAGCTGCAGGAAGTCCGGGAACGTGTCGGCGGCGCCGACACCGCCAAGGACGTTCCCGCCCTGCGTCGCAGCCGCCGCGGCCGAGGCAGACGCCTTCGCACTGCCCTTGGCGCCGCGCCTGTTCTTGCGGCCGCCGCCGACCGGCACGTCGCGGAGCGTGCCGCCCTCGGTCCAGTGGCGGCGGCACGCCTTGCAGAGGTACCGCGGCTGCTCGCGGCTGTAGTTGTTGTAGTAGCAGAACTTGGTGTTGGCGGACTGGCAGCGCGGGCACTGCCGCGGCGGCGGGCGCGGCAGCGGCGGATGGCCCGCGCCCACCGCGTTCCTGGCTGATCCCTGCTGCCTCGGAGGCGGAGGGGCCGGCGACGCCGCGACATTCAGGGCGTTCGTCGCCACGACGCCACCCGTGGGTACAGCGATGACGGCACCACCGTATCCCTGTCCCTGGCAAGAACAAGAATACACCGCGATCGAGTCATCTCATCATCATATTCGACCGCATGTGCAAGTTTGGGTAGAAAGATATATATCAGAGTATGTATGTTTCGATCGACGGAGAATGTTTGTGACGATGTCACGGTATACGTAGTACGTACCATCGCAAGGGGAGGCGGCGGCCTAGCACTACTAGCAGGGATCAGGTAAGAGAGGTGCGACGAAGCGGAAGAGGAAGGAGAGGTCGTCAGAAAGGAGGACGGCATGCTGGCTGGCCGGGCGTCGCGGCGACGGCCAGGGCAGCTTGTTGGCGGCGGAGAGGGCGGCGTCGTGGAACGGTGCGCGCTTGCTGCGGTGGGAGTGCCACGGTGACGCTCTGCGCATGTCGGTGCCGGACCGGTGGTGATGCGCCCCCGCCCAAGACGACGACTCCAGCCCCCGGACCCTGGTAGTCAGTACTGCCTCCAAAACACACAGCTGCAAGATTAATTAGCAGTTGGTTGGGAGTAAGAAATATAATCCTAGCTAGCTCTCTTGAGAGAGCGGGCGCGACTGGAGTGTGAATTGGTGTAGCTATACCCTGACGAAGCAGAATGTGGCTAGGAACGAAGCTGAGGTGAGAAACGAAGGCCACAAGCCATGGAGGCGTTTCAGTGCTCGTGCTCGAGGAGGTTATATAGGCGAGGAACGAGGGAGGCTGCCACGCTTGGAGTTAGGAAAGGCTCGTTGCACACTTGCACTTGTATTATTATTGGGTGACAGAGCCACGAGAAATAAAAAGCCATCTTTGCTTAGGCGCGAAGGCCATAGTGGAGAGAACGGGCCGGAGTTGAGAGCCAGCGCGACGTGAAATAAAGGCGCACCGCCGGCAGGCGTGGACTGGCTCCGTGCTGTTCTGTGGGCTGTGGCCAGGGCACCGAACACGACGAGACCTTTGATTTTGGCCTGGTGAGAATGTCCCGCGCCGGCTCGGCATTTTTGATGGTTTTGCAAGGTCGATCGCCACCAAATCCATCAAACACGGTAGCTGCAGGGATTCGGTCGCCACTGTGTGTCTGCAGCTGCAGGAATATATGATCAAACACTGTGGCATCGACTGGCTACTTCGCCGCCGCCGTCGGCCGCCAGCATTCCCCTCCTGTTCCCCCAAACGCTCAGACCGCGGGGGTCGGAGCGCCGCCACGATGAGGCCGCAGCGCACCGATGGATGGATGCACTGATCGTTTCCTTGCGGGCGAAGAAGACACGGGTGACACTGATACTGACACACCACTGCTGCAAATGCAAAAAAGTTAAGCTCTAATCTACGGACTGGTGTGGTGTAACCCAGCGTCGTGGGCTGTAATTTAGTCGGGTGTTGGCGAGCGACGGCGACAGGAACCGGCGAGGTCGCGCTTGGTCGGCTCCAAAGTGCGCGCCTTTTAGCTCAGCCTCCTAGTCCTGCTCCACGAGTGAGTAGGACAGAAAACAACAGCCGGCGGGTTGGTTTAATTTGTCTTGTCCTGAGCTAGCTGCCTGCCTCGTCGTCGTCTCAGGTCTTCCACTTAATTGGCACTACTACTAGTAGTTCACCAATCTGCGGTGTTACTAATTCCACTCCGCCACTTTGCTTGCTAGACTATAGATGCGCATGGCTGCCTTTACAAATCGACACGTTTCGCCCGCCCCCTCGGCTGCACTCATGCCCGTACGTGCTCGGGTCCTTGGGTGCTCCCGGGTCTTGCCCTCCCCTCGTCCAGCCCAGTCAGTGCCCGCAGGCCGCATCCTAGCGACTCCCCGAACCGGCGACCCAATGCGAAACGCCAATTCCACTCCGCCCTCTGCCGCGGCCGGGCCCTGGCCACCTGGAAACGGAAGTACGGAACGGTGGGGCTGTCCTACCGCCTCGAGACGGAACAAAACCCGCCCATCCACCAACAACTCACGCTCCAGAACCGTCCCGAGCTCCCCGGGTCGCGGCGACGCAAGACGGCAAGGCAACAGCGACCGACGCCGCCAGCCAGGAGCCAGAAGAAGAAAAAAAATATCAAAGGCTGCCTGCCAGTTAGCAAAAGTATCCTATCCAATCCCACGAGCACGAGGGGGACCGGGACGAGGGGGCGAAATCCAAGCCACCGAGCTCCCATTGGCCGGGCCGGTGCCAGGTCGGCGCCCCGTGGCGAACCCCCACCCCCACCCCCACCCTATCGCGTTATCGCCACCGCTTCCGGCACCAATAAACTCCCGCCCCGCCAAAGAGGAAGAGGAAAAACCCAGCCAAATCCTCAGTCCCCTCATCAGGCTGCTCAGTGCTCCCAGTTCGTGATATCCCCTCTTGCCTTCGCTGCTCGACGACATGGCGCTCCAGGCGGCGACGTCCTTCCTCCCCTCCGCCCTGTCCGCGCGCAAGGAGGTGAGCGGCAGTCCGTTCTGCGTTTTGCAGCGAGCAATCGGGCCTTTGTGGCTGGTTTCTTTTTTTTTTTTTTCCTTCGATTCGCGCTCAGCTTCAGCGCCTGAGCTGCCAAATTGTGGTTGTAGTAATGGATTGCTGAGTGTTTCGGTAGTGAATTGTGGGTGCAATGTTGGTGCTGCGTTGCAGGGGTCGGTGAAGGACTCGGCGTTCTTGGGTGTTCGTCTCGCCGATGGCCTCAAGCTTGAAACCAGTGCTCTGGGCCTACGCACCAAGGTATGGAACTATGGATTTTGGACTAAGGCCACTGCTTCTTTACCTTTCATCATCTTCTGTTGCTGCGTGTCCCAATTGGCAATGGCCACCTACTACCACTGGGCAATTGTACTCTGGCCGTTCCTATTGTTAGGCCTTAGGGAGCTTGCAGTTGCAGGTGCCAATTTTCACGGCCGACCTGTGGCAGTAGATTTTCAGTAATGGATAGTGAGGGGATAGTCTTTGTCTACTGAAGCCTTGGACAGTTGGACATCATCTGGTGGCTAGAATTTCTCTGTCTTGAGTGTCTTCAAGTGCAATGTCTTACCAGTTACTACTGACTTTCTGTTTTGTGAATCCAAGGCTTTAAAGCAATGGAAAGTCTGACTGAATAGTTAAGATGACATTTTCTTTCGACCAACATATGCAAAACTCTAATTGGTGATACTAAGCTAAGCAAAGGAGTGCTTTGTAGATGAGAATGTTACTGTGGCAGCTCTGTACTCAACTAGACATTGCGACATGGTTATCTTAACGCTTAAGCTAAAGATTGAATTTTTTTCTGAAGGGAAATCTAAAAGTTGAAATTACGATAGGCTGTGTGTGATGAGTGCTGACCACCAATCTTTAGGCGAACAGGAATTCTGGGACGGTCACTTTTACCACTCGGGCTCAAAACAGGAATTCAGAAGTGTCGTTTAATTCTCACTGGGTTTTGTAAACGATGTCAGCCTGGCCAGATGTTGCTTCGGAACTGCAGATCTTGCTAGCCATTGTACATTGTTTGTCACTGGTTTTCTGTATGACGACTGTAACTGAAAATGCGCATCCAAAACCTGCAGAGGGTGAGCACATCGGTGGCCATCCGCGCGCAGACGGCAGCAGTGTCCTCCCCATCGGTGACCCCCGCGTCGCCGTCAGGCAAGAAGACCCTCCGCAAGGGCACGGCGGTCATCACCGGCGCGTCGTCCGGTCTCGGCCTGGCCACCGCGAAGGCCCTGGCGGAGACGGGCAAGTGGCACGTCATCATGGCCTGCCGCGACTTCCTCAAGGCGTCGCGCGCGGCCAAGGCGGCCGGCATGGACAAGGACAGCTTCACCATCGTGCACCTGGACCTCGCCTCTCTCGACAGCGTCCGCCAGTTCGTCAAGAACGTGCGCCAGCTGGAGATGCCCATCGACGTCGTGGTCTGCAACGCCGCCGTGTACCAGCCCACCGCCAAGGAGCCGTCCTACACCGCCGACGGCTTCGAGATGAGCGTCGGCGTCAACCACCTCGGCCACTTCCTCCTCGCCCGCGAGCTCCTCAGCGACCTCCAGTCCTCCGACTACCCCTCCAAGCGCCTCATCATCGTCGGCTCCATCACCGGTACGTGATCTGATGATAATGCCGGCCGCTGCCATCCTCTGCCTTTCGGATTTGGATGCATGCCTGTCACTGAACTGAGCTGTGAATGATCGATCGAGCAGGGAACACGAACACGCTGGCGGGGAACGTGCCGCCGAAGGCGAACCTAGGTGACCTGCGCGGCCTCGCCGGCGGCCTCAACGGCATTGGCAGCTCGGTGATGATCGACGGCGGGGAGTTCGACGGCGCCAAGGCATACAAGGACAGCAAGGTGTGCAACATGCTGACGATGCAGGAGTTCCACCGCCGGTACCACGAGGAGACGGGCGTCACCTTCGCGTCGCTCTACCCGGGCTGCATCGCCACCACGGGCCTGTTCCGCGAGCACATCCCGCTGTTCCGGCTGCTCTTCCCGCCGTTCCAGAAGTACATCACCAAGGGCTACGTCTCCGAGGAGGAGGCCGGGAAGCGGCTGGCGCAGGTGGTGAGCGACCCCAGCCTGACCAAGTCCGGCGTGTACTGGAGCTGGAACAAGAACTCGGCGTCCTTCGAGAACCAGCTCTCCGAGGAGGCCAGCGACGCCGACAAGGCCAAGAAGCTCTGGGAGATCAGCGAGAAGCTCGTCGGCTTGGCGTGACGGCCTGATGCCCATAGTGGTGGGCGGTGGCCGGCGCCGGCAGCCGGTGACAGTTTTTCCTAGGACATGTTCGTTAGTTGGTCTCAGTCCACGCGTGGTGCGCCCGTGACAGAGTGCCAAGACAGAAAGTGAGTACACGTGTAAAATATGTGCTACATACTGCGCTGTGATGGTTTTGGCAGTGAGCTGTATGTAACTCTAGCCTTTTGCTTTGCTTTGGTAATTTAATTTACTGGTAATAAGAGGACAACAATTGCCTTTCGACCTTTTATTGTCAGAGTTCAGCAAATTCAGATATTTCTTGAGGACAGGAGACACGACGCTTCTGCAGAATTCTTCTTCTACAGGTTCTGCAATGATTTTTGCATCCAGCTAGTCAAATGTTCCCAGCACACACTGGCACACCTTCAATCCATTTTCACTGTATGAAAGTACTCACTAATTCGTTGAATGGACAGGAAAAATAACTGTATACAACAGCATTTCCCATTTCGAGTCTTCGACAGAATTCCATTACTTCCTTCCAAATTATGAATAGTGTTGAGTTCTTTTGATAAATAACTTTTACTATGGTTGTCAAAAAAAAACTTTTTACTATGCATCAATATATATTTAAGCACATAAAACAAATACTCGCTCCGCCCCAAGTTATAATTCATTCTAACCACCCAAACAATTTAACTTAGACCAATAAATTTTTCCATCCGTTTAAAATCATAAGATGTTTTGGCTTTTATATCTACGTTGTCTTTAATTACTTTTTAGACATATGGTAGTATAAAAAATCAAAATGTCTTATAATTTTAAGTTGCAAGAAGATAGCATTACATGAATTATAAAAAGCTACATTTTGTAAACGTAGTGGTTTTTGAAAGGACCTTGATGTCGCCTAGGTGGCCTAGAGAGGGGGGTGAATAGGCCTACAAAAATTTAGCTCAAACTAAACTTAACACTGCATCCTTTGAGGCATACAGTCCCTCTCTGTGGTCGTGAGTCCAACACAGCTCAGCCTATAAGAATAAATACTAGAGCTGTTCAAATAATGTTCCTGTAAAATCTCAACTCAAAACTCAATCAGAATAGAGGGCGTCACTGACGCCCTTAAGTGCGTCAATAATGCTCTGCAAAAACTACGCAGATTGAAATGAGCTTTTGCAGATACAAGCTAGATACAGAGGGAAGCTTAAATCTGCAACAGAATGATAAAGTCCAGCTCGAAGACCGGATATCACAGAATATGCACAAATGTAAAGATCTAGCTTTCAAACCCTAAGAAGAAGCTGCTCAACAACATGAAGTGTAAGAATGTAAACTTCAGCACAAGTGTTATAGGGATTTATCCCGTGGTTCAGCTCGCCACAAAAGGCTTGCCTATGTCCACGCTATTGAGGTATCCACAAAAGGATTGAGCTCACCACAAAGGCTAGCTCTTCCCTCATTCTCAAGTCAAGAGAATGAACTCTTGAGATGAGAGGTGAGTTTATTTGCTGCAGGAGATGGTTACAAACCTCCCTAGGCTGCCACACGAAGTTGGCAAGCTCTAGGGTGACGCCTAGCCGGCTAGGAGCAAAGATCCAAGAGTAACAAACCATAGGACGCTGGCCAAATGTGAATCAAGTGCTCTGAAACTTTGGGAATCAGTGGATCTGCTCTCCAATCGAAGTTTGCTGCCTTTTCTCTCAAGTTTTGATGGTTGGAATCAAAGATTGGCTTGGGAGCTTGAGGAAGCAACAATGGAGGAGAGAGGAAATGAGCACTGGTCGAGCTCTGGTTGAAATGAACATTGGGTAAGAAGAGCTGACCGTTATAGGCCGGCCCAAGTGGGTATTTATACTCAGTTAGGCCCAAAAATCACTTATGGGCGTCACTGACGGACCCCTAGGGAGTCACTGATGCTCTGGCCAAAACAGGAGTTAGATGAAGATTTTTGGCTGGCTGTTTTGACAGGGTATGAGGATGTTATTTAAGAAATATGAGCACTTGGTTTCACATATGGTCATTTGTTTTGGAGTCCCCCTTGATAGTTTGGCTTTTCCTAAACTCAATATTTAAAGTATAAAATAATATAAATTCCTTTGAGCTTTGTCAGCGTAACCTTTTATAATTAGGTCTCCACTATCAAAGTGATATCCTCATACTCATTGTACCTTGATTATGTGACTTGAACTATTTCCATACATTTGAGTTCACCTTTATGGCTTCAAGTCACTTTGACTAATGATTTAATCCTTGCTTATAGATATGAATGTTGAGATCAATCAAGCTTCAATTTTACTCACATAGAGACATATATGGAACAACATCAATATGGTCAAGCCAATTCACAATTCCTTGTATCCTTTCCATTTTGGCTTGACACTCCTCATACTTACTTCAATCTTCTATTCATGGAAAGCAAGAAATTATAGGGACTAATCTAGAATCATCAACTCATGTCTCATTTGCCATTTGCTAAACATACTTGCTTTCACATGATGCTATGATATCCCACAACATATATGTCATTTCCATTGATTCCATTTGCATTGTTGTCTTTTGCTTGAACTAGATTGGTTTCATAGTCTTCCAATACAACAATACACAATTTGGCCTTTCATTTCAACACTATGTGGAATACCATCAGGTTTGCCTTGTTGAACCTTATTTATACTTGTTAACATACAATCCATAAGTATATTTAATAGACTCAATTTCCTATTCAACACTTAGCAAACTTGTTAGACCTTCAATTATGTTGTCAATCAATTCACCAAAATCCACTAAAGGGCTAGATGCACTTTCAATTTTACTTTTAACTATACTAATATCGGCTAGTTTTATAAAAAGTAAGCGGGGGTCCTAGCCGAGCTGAGTAGCTCAGTGCCTTGAGTCTTGGAAAGGTTTGCTTGATGGAGACCCTTGGTAAAATGTCTAGTTTATTTACCGTTTAAATTTGGTAGCACAAGTTGAAAAAGTAGATTAAATCCACAAAGTATAATCCCAGAGAGAAAATTAGGTTACCGACACTTATGAACATCAATGCTTATCTACACTAGATCGACTAGATCCACCATTGATAGTCAGTGTGGTATAACTAACTATCAAATGATCTAAAAATTGGTTAAAGTAGGTATGCATAATTTTTTTGACACATTTCCTACATCATAGGTTGAAGAGGATGAAGGGAGGTAAAGCGATGGGCCCTGACGGTATCCCCATTGAGGTGTGAAGATGCCTAGGTGCCAGAGCGATAGTATGGCTAACTAAACTTTTTAACCTCATTTTCTGGTCAAACAAGATGCATGAAGAATAGAGGAGAAGTATATTAGTACCGATTTTCAAGAACAAGGGAGATGTTCAAAGTTGTACTAATTATCGTGGGATTAAGTTGATGAGCCATACGATGAAGCTCTGGGAGAGGGTTATCAAGCATCGCCTAAGAAGAGTGACAAGTGTAACCCAAAACCAATTTGGGTTTATGCCTGGTAGGTCGACCATGGAGGCAATTTTCTTATTACGATAATTGATGGAGAGGTATAGGGAGCAGAAGAAGGACTTGCGCATGGTCTTTATTGACCTCAAGAAGGCATATGACAAAGTACCGAGAAATGTCATGTGGTGGGCCTTGAAAAAGCACAAAGTCCCAACTAAGTACATCACCCTCATCAAGGATATGTACAGGGATATGGTGACGTGTGTCCGAACATGTGATGGCGATACCAGTGACTTTTTAATTAAAATAGGACTACATCAAGGGTCGGCATTGAGCCCTTATTTATTTGCTTTGGTGATGGATGAGGCACAAGAGACATACAAGGTGATATCCCTTGGTGTATGCTCTTTGCTGATGATGTGGTGCTAGTGGATGAGACTAGGACAGGGGTTAATAGAAAGTTAGAACTATGAAGGCACACGTTAGAGTCGAAAGGGTTTAGGCTTAGTAGGACCAAGACCGAGTACATGAGGTATGATTTCAGCGCGACTAGGAATGAGGAGGGAGACGTTAGCCTCGATGGGCAAGTGGTGGCCAAGAAGGATACCAGCTGTGGCAGAACCTCCTAAATCATATGGCCCACACGCATGATTATTGTCTAAACAGACTCCAAATAACCATGACTGTGTCCCATATGATTTAAAAAGTCTGTCGGGTAAATCCCGAATCATCCACGATTCTCCGAGCAGGATCAATCATTGTAGAGAGATATTGTAGTATTACAACAGTTTGATATAAATAAAATACAACGGAGTAAAACAGCGGAAGACTTACAATAACATAAGTTTACAAACTTCTGAGTTTCAAATATTTACAACCACAAGTTTGAATTATACAAACCATAATAGTAGTAGAGTAGCAGTAGATTACAATATTAAACAAAAGCTCTGCCCACGAGCTAAACAGCTTACTCATCGTCGCTTTCCTCGACGACTGTCATGCAGCAAGATGCAAAACACTCCTGCCCATGAGGCTCACCTGCAACAAGGGTTTAACAAACCCTGAGTACAACAGTACTCAATAAGACTGACCCGACGAAAAAGAAGGGTAGAGACTTAAGAGATGCAGGCTAGAGGGACAAGGTACGGTTTGTAGTAGATAAGAAATTTTGCAGAAAAGCTTTATAAAAGGGAAGGTTGCTTGGACTACTTCCAATTACCAACCAACTTCATTATTGAACCTCAATTTTTTTTTGTTCAAGTTGTTACTACGATGATGAACAACGATCGAGTCTTCTTCTCCGAGAAGCAACGGCGATTCGAATCCATTTTCATACCCAGCTGGGACCTAGGTGACTGAGCATACCGGAGACTTTAACTCCGAAGCACCCCAGGTGCACCGATATACCGGGATAACAACCTCAGCCGTATATCACTACATGATACACGTGAGCTCTGCGGCCCAGCGTACCGAGATACGTGGAAACTTAAACCCCACAGTAAAACACACTATGACACAGATGGGATTCTCTGGCCCCATGCTAGGTCACTCCATGGCATACACGGCTCCAACCATCCGTATACCACTTTATGCATGTGGATTTCTAAATTCTCGATATCATCCAGTTCACCAACGAACGGGACCTAGGGCATCAACAGACGAGAACACTACAGAGGGACTCCATTCTCAGTGCAAGTTCGCCGTCCGGACTCGATTTATTACTATCATCAAGATTTCAATAAGAAAACCAATCTCATCTTTTTCATTCTTTTCCTTTGAACAATTAAATAAATAAGCAGGGCTAAGCATTACTACTCATCTTCCAAGTAGGTAACAAGGATTAAGGAAATAAGACAGGTAATGCAATTTGTGGGTTTTCACTCAACTCCTATCACTTAATGCAACATATCAGAGCTGAAGCGGTAAAACTTTTATAAATAGAATAAGGTTTAAATGTATCCGGGGCTTGCCTTGATGTTCGGGGTAGAAGTTCTCAAACTCTGGATCAGCTCCCAATTCTTGAATCTGCTCGTCCTTAGGATCTGGGCGATAACGTTAACTCTCCGTTAACGGAAACTACTCGATAATTAATATGCTTTTACATGATGAAATAGTAAACATGATGATCGATGGATGCATAATCAGATTAAAGGATCGAGTACAACTTTTCTTCACGATAAAATTGCAAACTAACAAAACTTCGCTTATATAACTGATTAGGGTTAACTACGCCATCTTTATAACTAATTAAACACATAAAATAACGTTAATTAAGCCCTAATGACATAATTAAGATAAACGCAAATAATTAATTAAGGTGCCAAAGGTCATTAGGATTAATGACCTAAGGTCATCAATCAATCCCAAAGCCAAACAATTCCTATAATGATTAAATTTAACTAAAGGGGTTAATTAATTATTTAAAAGCATTAATTAAAGGCATAAAATTAAAGTTATCAAATTAAGCCTAAAATTTTATTTTAAAAAGCTCTTAGCCTAATTAGATGGCAAAACAAATTTCAGAATTAAAAGCCAATTATTTTAATTATTAAAAATCATTGAAGGTCCATTTTTCAATTAAAAGGGCTAATTTTAACATATGCAAAAATTATTCAAATTTGACATTTCATATTTTTTCTATGTAGAGGATATTATAAGGAACACTCACAAAAATTTTCAGAATTTTTGGAGCTATATATGAATTACTATGAATTTTCAAAGAAAATAGCATTTAAATCATTTTCTGAAAATAGAAAAAGGAATTCAGCACAGTGACTCCGCGCTGACCGACAGCGACGCGGCGGTTGACCGTCGATTCCTCGCCGTCGGTGAGGTCTCCGGTGATGGGGTTTCCTCCTACTTGCTCCCCTTGACACAGCGCATCGATTGAGGTGGCTAACGGGGCTGGGGAGCGGCGGCGGCACCCACGCCGGCGGCCATGGCGGCGCGGCGGAGCTCGGGCGCGGCGGAGTCGCTCACCGGAGCGATTTTCGGCGACGGCGACCTCACGAACTTACGCAGGACACCTAAACGGACAAGTTTGGTTACTACATGAAGGTCGCTCTCGGTTTCTAGACAGGACGGCAACGCGCGCGGCGGAGCGGCATGGCTGTGCCGGCGACGAGCTACGGTGGCCGGCGGCTACGGTGCAAAATGAGCGAAATTGATGGCACAGCTAGATGCAGGAGCTCACCATGGCGCTGATGCGCACGTTAATGGAAGTCCGGAGTGGCTGGGTTGAGCGGCGGTCGACGGCGGTGATGGCGGCGGCGGCGCTCCGATGGCACGACGGCGTCACGTCAGACTCCGGCGATGCGCTGCTCAAACCAAGGTGCGCTTCAGATGCAGGACGACACAGAGAATACAATTGCATGGTTAAAGGTAAAATATATTCACCTTTGGCGGTGGCAAACGGCGGCGATGGCGCGGCGGCTCGGCTGACCGGCCGCGGAGAAGAAGGTGGCGTGCGGATAGCTCGAGCGATGAGAGCAAGCTTGAACTGGTTCAAACTAACCGTGAGGAAGTGGCAGAGTTTTGGACGAGAGCAATTGGACAGAGGTGTAGCGTCGGCGGTGAATTTCAACGGCGGAGTGAGGTCGTCGGCGACGGCGGCGGGAGGAAGAAAGAAGGAGGACGACGGCGTCCGATCGGTATTTATAGCATGGAGTTGATGAAGGAGCAGGTGACACGACGACGATGAAGTCTCTCGCGTCCGAGAGCGCTCGGTTGGCCGGGAAAGCGCGGCGGTGGACGGCGGCGCGCGATGAGAAGCCGGCCATGGCGTTCGCCGATAGGATTAGGTACTGTTTGGTTTATTTACAGAATTGCCACTCGGTTTAAAATACAAATTACTTCAGAATTTGTATAAGAACTTGAAAATCTCTAAAAATATCATTTGCATAACTTTTCAAGAGCTACACTTTTCCTTTAACTGGCATCCTCAAATTCTGTCTAGATTTTAAAATTTGAATTCAGATTTGAAAAGGGGATAAACCCTAAAAATAAGCATTTAAAATTACTTTTGATTTTTCAATAAAACTTGAAAATCTTCAAAACTATGAAATGTTAAGTTTGTCAAATCAAACATTTTTCATATACAAGGTTTTCTCAAATTATGCATAATTTTTGAATTATGATTTTAAAATCAAAAGGGGATAATTGCTAAAAACTGTATTTTCAAATTAATTTGAAATTCCTTTTGGAAACTTGAAAAACTTTATATACCAACTTTGTAGCTCTTGTCAAGATCTACAAACTGTCTTTTTAGAGTATCTCCAAATTCCTTATAGAATTTGAATTAGAGAAAAGGGGATAAAACTAGGGTTGGAAATAAAGGGTTTTTGAAATAGAGTTTAAACTCAATTTGGTTTCTAACTTAATTGGTTGGTTATTAGTGATCACAAACATCATCCAAGGACATTTTTAGGTCATTGACCCAATGACACCCTTGGTTGACCAAGTTGACTTTTGAAAAACCTTTTATAGCATTTCTAATTTGAATTTAAACTTGAATAGCGAGACTTAGAAATAAGCTTTGGAATTCAAATTAAATTTCAAATATGGAAATCATTTTTTTTAGGGTTGGGCTTAGACTTATGCACTATGCTTGACACTAGTGTAAACACAGTTTACATCTCAAGTACATAGAGTATAAACTAAGCATTTGCGATGACCTTCAAAAATAGGGTTTTATTATTTCATGTGACCAAACATCACAAAAACTCAATCAACCTATGAAATGTAAGCTTGTTTTAGTGGATGCATATTAAGGTTGACTTAAACATGAATGCTTTGCAGTGCATATGATGACATGGCAGGTTTTAGTCAATATAAGACCAGAGGTGTTACAGCCTTTCCCCCTTAAGGAAATCTCGTCCCGAGATTTAAAGCCTCGAGTGAAGTAATGGAAAAGGAAATGTGTCAGGAAGACACACGTTTACTAAGTTTATAAAGAAAAGGAATTGTACCACTCATAGAGAAGTTACAACTCGTAGAAAGAATTATTACTTTAGATAGAAGCATAAAACTCCGGGAAATTCTCCAACAGGTAATCCTCTGATTCCCAAGTGGCTTCTTCTTCTGAATGTTGATCCCATTGTATTTTGTACCATTTGATTGTTCTGCTTCTAGTAACGCGATCCTTCTGATCCAAAACCCCGATTGGATACTCAGAGTAGGTCAAATCAGGTTCAAGTTCAATACCTTCAACATCAATGACTTTATCCGGCACTCAAAGACACTTCTTAAGTTGGGACACATGGAACACATTATATACGGCCGACAACTGTTCAGGCAGTTGCAGACGATATGATACTTTTCCAACTGGTGCCAGAATTTGAAATGGTCCAATATAACGAGGTGCTAACTTACCCTTGACTCCAAATCGGGTAACTCCTTTCATAGGTGACACCTTTAGATATACATAGTCTCCTTTATTAAAACACAATGGTCGACGCCTTTGGTCTGCATAATTCTTCTGATGAGATTGTGCTATCTTTATATTCTGTTGTATCTGTTTAACTTTTGCTTCAGTTTCTTTTACCAAATCAACTCCGAAAAATCTTCTTTCTTCGGGTTCAGACCAACTCAACGGAGTTCTACATCTGCGACCATACAATGCTTCAAATGATGCCATTTTGATGCTTTCTTGATAACTATTATTATATGAGAATTCTGCTAAGGGTAAACATTCATCCCATTTCTCTAAAAAATTTAGAACACATGCCCTCAACATATCTTCAAGTATTTGATTTACTCTTTCAGTCTGACCTCCTGTCTGGGGATGGTAAGCTGTACTGTGCAAAAGATCAGTACCTAAAGACTTGTGTAGTTGTTTCCAAAACTGGGAGACAAACTGTGTGCCTCTATCTGAAACAGTTGTCTTGGGTATCCCATGAAGACTTATGATGCGCTCAAAATACAGTCTGGCATATTGTGAAGCTGTAGTTGTAGTTTGAACTGGAAGAAAATGTGCGGACTTTGTGAGTCGATCCACTATAACCCAAATTGAATCAAAACCCTTTGTTGTCCTGGGTAGACCCACGATAAAGTCCATACTGATATCTTCCCATTTCTAAGCTGGAATAGGTAATGGCTGAAGTTCTCCTGCTGACTTCAAATGAACAGCCTTGACTCTCTGACAAGTATCACATTGAGCCACATACTTAGCAATTTCTATTTTCATCTTAGTCCACCAAAATCTATGTTTCAGATCATGATACATCTTATTACTGCCTGGGTGAATAGAAAACTTTGAAAGATGTGCTTCATCAAGGATCCTTTGTCTCAACTCAGGATCTTTTGGTATGACCAGACGATTCTTATACCATAGGACATCCGCTTCATCAATTGTGAAACAAGAATTCTTTTCATTTCTAACTTTCTTTTTAATATGCTTAATTCCCTTATCACTTCTCTGAGCAGCTATAATTTGATCTCTGATATTTGTCTCAACAGCAATGTTAGACAAATTTCCTTATTGCACCATCTCTATACCCAATTTTTCTATGTCATGACATATAGAGATATCCAAAGGCTTCACTGTTAAACAATGACAATGACCTTTCCGACTAAGTGCATCAGCTACTACATTAGCTTTACCAGGATGGTAATAGATTTCCAAATCATAATCATTGATTAACTCTAACCATCTTCTTTGCCTCATATTCAAATCATCTTGAGTGAATATGTATTTCAAACTCTTATGATCACTGTAAATATTACATCTATTACCCCACAAATAATGTCGCCATATTTTTAAGGCATGAACAACAGCTGCCAGTTCCAAATCATGTGTGGGATAATGCTCCTCATGTTTCTTCAGCTGTCTAGAAACATATGCAACGACTCTCCCTTCTTGCATCAACACACTTCCGATACCTATACCCGAAGCATCACAATAGACATCGAACGGCTTCTCAATATTTGGTTGTGCTAGCACAGGTGCAGTAGTCATTAGTTTCTTCAATTTTTGAAATTCCTCTTCACATGCAGGTGACCAAATAAACTTGACATCATTCTTTAACAATTCAGTTATTGGCTTGGATATCTTCGAGAAATCTGGTATGAAACGACGGTAATAACCCGCCATTCCCAGAAAGCTTCGAACTTGGTGCACAGTCTTTGGTGGTTTCCAATCCAGTATATCCTTTACTTTACTAGGGTCAACAGCAACACCTTTGTTTGATAATACATGTCCAAGGAATTTCACTTCTTTTAGCCAAAACTCACACTTACTAAACTTGGCATACAGTTGATGTTCTCGCAAACGTTGCAAGACAATTCTAAGGTGTTTAGCATGTTCTTCTTCATTCTTAGAATATATCAATATGTCATCAATAAATACAACCACAAACTTATCCAGTTCTGGCATGAACACTGAGTTCATCAAATACATGAAATAGGCCGGTGCATTGGTGAGTCCAAAAGACATAACCAAATATTCATATAGACCGTACCGAGTGGTAAAAGCGGTCTTTGGAACATCTTCTGGACGAATTTTGATTTGATGATACCCAGATCGAAGATCAATCTTAGAGAACACCTTTGCTTCTGCCAATTGATCAAAAAGCAGATCAATGCGGGGTAGAGGATACTTATTCTTGATGGTTACCTCATTCAGGGGTCGGTAATCCACACATAACCTCAAGCTTTGATCTTTCTTTTTCACAAAGAGAGCAGGACATCCCCAAGGTGATGAGCTAGGTTGAATAAAACCTTTATCTCGTAGCTCTTGTAATTGAATCTTGAGTTCTGCTAACTCAGGTGGTGCCATCCGATAAGCTCTTCTGGATATAGGAGCAGTACCAGGTTTCAAATCAATTCTAAACTCCACATTTCTGTCGGGAGGTAAACCCGGTAACTCATCGGGAAATACATCAGGAAACTCATAAACCACTGGTATATCCTCAATTTCTTTTACAGAGGTTGCACATACCTTTTGAACATTCCTCTTAAGTGTCAGAAGTTGGATAAGAAGTGAAGTTTTGCAATTGGGTATGTTTAATCTCACAGTTCTATTCAGGATATCTATCACAGCGCCATGCCGTTTCATCCAATTCATACCTAGGATCACATCTATATCTTGATCCTTTAACATTATCATATCAGTGGGAAAAATATACCCATCCAAACTTACTGGCACATCATGTACCATTTCTTTAGTACACATACGCCCTCCAGGCGACTGTATAAAGAACTGTTCTTTTGTCTCCATTATTGGAATTTCATATGTCTTAACAAATGTACCGTTAATGAATGGATGGGATGCACCAGAATCAAATAGCATAATTGCAGGATGATCAGCAACAGGAAACGTACCCATCATGACAGGCTCTCCTTCTGGAATCTCTCCAACTTGAGTGTAGAACACTCTGCCAGACTTCTTTTCATTCTTACTGTTCGATACCTTCTGATTTCCTGCCTTAGGCTGATTCGGTGGTTGTTGTTGTGGTGCAAAAGCTCTAGGGACATAAGAGTTATACTGCCTCGGATGCGGGCAGTTTCGCGCAAAATGACCAGGTTTGCCACAGTTATAACAGGGAAAGATAGGTGGCTAGGAATTGGGATTACGAATACCCGGGGCATTCGGCTGTCGTGGATATGAAAGATTAGCAACAGGACGAGCGAATGCCTGTTGCGGTGCTTGGTATTGTGGTGGACGATAAGGTGGACAAAAATGATTCTGAGGGTGATAGATTATTTTCTGGCGCTTTAGATTGCCACCAGAAAATCCAGAGGGTACACTTTTCTTCTTTTTGGTTTCCAAATGTTGACGGTTCTTATCTTCATAAGAGATAGCGATATTCACCGCCTCATGAAAAGTGGCATTTGGATTTCCCGTCATCATTCTCTGAATTTTACTATTCAGACCTCTCAGAAAACACTCTTTCTTTTTACGGTCAGTACTAACATAGTCTGACGCGTATTGAGACAAGTGATTAAATTTGCCAAAATATTGCATGACCGACATATCACCTTGCCTCAAGGAAAGAAATTCTTCGAGCTTTATAGTCATTATTCCCTCGGGAATAAAATGTGCTCGAAAAGCATCTCTCGAAACTCAGTCCAAGTAATGCGATGGCCTTCGGGCTGAGCAGCAACGAAATTTACCCACCAAGCTCCTGCAGTACCTCTCAACTGCTGGGCTGCAAACATGGGCTTTTGATTTTCTGTGCATTCAATCAGTCCAAACTTCTGCTCCATAGTGCGGAGTCAATCATCAGCCTCCATAGGTTCATCTACTCTGCTGAAAACCAGAGGTCGAGTGTCTGTGAAATCCACATATGTGGTTTCATCTCTATGGTTTCGCCCATGATTTCCTTGTCGGGCATTCTGATTCTGGTTTTGAGCCATCATGGTTGTGGCAGTGACTAATGCTGCAACTGCATCAGCCAGAGTGGGTGGAACTGGTGGAGGATTAGGGATATCACCTCCATCCTGAAATGGACCAGCAGCATCACGTGAACGGGTGTGAGCAGGCATCTGTTGAAACACAAACTACACTTTATACAAAAGCCTTATCGGATTTCATAAGGATGTATTACAAAGGCGTAACATACTTATGTTACATTATTTTATTACATCAGTCTGCACTCCGGCAAGACTTCCCACACCTACTAGGCTTTAGAAAGCAAAGAAAGGATATATTACATATCTTACTTTCCAAACTCCTTACTCATCTTCCTCAGGATCCTCCTCCTCTTTAGGCTCTTCCTCTACTATCTCGGGATCTTCTTCTTCTATATCATCTTCTTCTTCACTTTCATTCTCTATATCCATTTGATTTTCCTCTTCTTCATCAATAACGTCCTCATCGACGGATTCTAGTTCTTCAGGATCTTCCTCTTCCTCGTCCTGACCCATTACAAGACCAAGGTCATCCTGAACTGCCTGTCTTTGATATTCAGGGTCCAGTAAATTATTCAACCTCACACATTCATCGTCAGCTTCCTCCGCATATTCCTCCAAATCCTCCACATAATCTTCAAGTTCTTGGATACGAACATTTGCTGCATCTTCTCTTACCCAAGCATCATTTCTTTGGTGCTTCGTATACTTCCGGGATCGCCTCAACGAAGTGATTTCGGCGGCCTCTAACATCCTGTCGGTTTCAGCCCTTTCCAACTCAGATCTAAGTCTCACTATCTCCACCTGCGGATCCTGATGCGGATTGCTACTGCTTTCTTCGATCTCATATTTAGGAGCTAACTGATGTCGAGGTACTCCTTTTGGTGCAGTGCTCTTGCGAGGTGTTTGCTTGGTAATGGCCATCCTGAAGCAAGATAGGATAGATGAGAAGAATTCTAATGGTTAGCATGAAAAGGATTGATACTACTTAACCCAAACCACTTTAAAGGGGAAAGTAATTAAATAGATTTAATTAAACATGATGCATAAACGAACTTACGGTCTAAACGTAAAAGAAAGCAACACTTACATATCTATAACATAGGGCAATATAATATGCTATTTCTCCACCCACTTTGTAAAACCAGAATAAGGGATGATAGAAAGAATCATAGATAAGGAATAAGCAATTTGGACCCAAAATAGTCAAGTTAAAATTATTTGGCTCAAAACTTTTGAAGTTTTCACAAGAGAATACTACAATAACTCTTTTCAACAACGATCCAGCTCCGATACCAGCTGTGGCAGAACCTCCAAAATCATATGGCCCACACGCATGATTATTGTCTAAACAGACTCCAAATAACCATGACTGTGTCCCATACGATTTAAAAAGTCTGTCGGGTAAATCCCGAATCATCCACAATTCTCCGAGCAGGATCAATCATTGTAGAGAGACATTGCAGTATTACAACAGTTTGATATAAATAAAATACAACGGAGTAAAACAGCGGAAGACTTACAATAACATAAGTTTACAAACTTCTAAGTTTCAAATATTTACAACCACAAGTTTGAATTATACAAACCATAATAGTAGTGGAGTAGCAGTAGATTACAATATTAAACAAAAGCTCTGCCCACGAGCTAAACAGCTTACTCGTCGTCGCTTTCCTCGACGACTGTCATACAGCAGGATGCAAAACACTCCTGCCATGAGGCTCACTTGCAACAAGGGTTTAACAAACCCTGAGTACAACAGTACTCAACAAGACTGACCCGATGAAAAATAAGGGTAGAGACTGATGCAGGCTAGAGGGACAAGGTACGGTTTGTAGTAGATAAGAAATTTTGCAGAAAAGCTTTATAAAAGGGAAGGTTGCTTGGACTACTTCCAATTACCAACCAACTTCATTATTGAACCTTAATTTTTTTTGTTCAAGTTGTTACTACGATGATGAACAACGATCGAGTCTTCTTCTCTGAGAAGCAACGACGATTCAAATCCATTTTCATACCCAGCTGGGACCTAGGTGACTGAGCATACCGGAGACTTTAACTCCGAAGCACCCCAGGTGCACCGATATACCGGGATAACAACCTCAGCCGTATATCACCACATGATACACGTGAGCTCTGCGGCCCAGCGTACCGAGATACGTGGGAACTTAAACCCCACAGTAAAACACACTATGACACAGATGGGATTCTCTGGCCCCATGCTAGGTCACTCCATGGCATACACGGCTCCAACCATCCGTATACCACTTTATGCATGTGGATTTCTAAATTCTCGATATCATCCATGATATCATCCAGTTCACCAACGAACGGAACCTAGGGCATCAACAGACGAGAACACTACAGAGGGACTCCATTCCCAGTGCAAGTTCGCCGTCCGGACTCGATTTATTACTATCATCAAGATTTTAATAAGAAAACCAATCTCATCTTTTTCATTCTTTTCCTTTGAATAATTAAATAAATAAGCAGGGCTAAGCATTACTACTCATCTTCCAAGTAGGTAACAAGGATTAAGGAAATAAGACAGGTAATGCAATTTGTGGGTTTTCACTCAACTCCTATCACTTAATGCAACATATCAGAGCTGAAGCGGTAAAACTTTTATAAATAGAATAAGGTTTAAATGTATCCGGGGCTTGCCTTGATGTTCGGGGTAGAAGTTCTCAAACTCTAGATCAGCTCCCGATTATTGAATCTGCTCGTCCTTAGGATCTGGGCGATAACGTTAACTCTCCGTTAACGGAAACTACTCGATAATTAATATGCTTTTACATGATGAAATAGTAAACATGATGATCGATGGATGCATGATCAGATTAAAGGATCGAGTATAACTTTTCTTCACGATAAAATTGCAAACTAACAAAACTTCGCTTATATAACTGATTAGGGTTAACTACGCCATCTTTATAATTAATTAAACACATAAAATAACGTTAATTAAGCCCTAATGACATGATTAAGATAAGCGCAAACAATTAATTAAGGTGCCAAAGGTCATTAGGATTAATGACCTAAGGTCATTAATCAATCCCAAAGCCAAACAATTCCTATAATGATTAAATTTAACTAAAGGGGTTAATTAATTATTTAAAAGCATTAATTAAAGGCATAAAATTAAAGTTATCAAATTAAGCCCAAAATTTATTTTAGAAAGCTCTTAGCCTAATTAGATGGCAAAACAAATTTCAGAATTAAAAGCCAATTATTTTAATTATTAAAAATCATTGAAGGTCTATTTTTCAATTAAAAGGGCTAATTTTAACATATGCAAAAAGTATTCAATTTTGACATTTCATATTTTTCCTATGTAGAGGACATTATAAGGAACACTCAAAAAAATTTTCAGAATTTTTGGAGCTATATATGAATTACTATGAATTTTCAAAGAAAATAGTATTTAAATCATTTTCTGAAAATAGAAAAAGGAATTCAGCACAGTGACTCCGCGCTGACAGACGGCGACGCGGCGGTTGACCGTCGATTCCTCGCCGTCGGCGAGGTCTCCGGCGATGGGGTTTCCTCCTACTTGCTCCCCTTGACACAGCGCATCGATTGAGGTGGCTAACGGGGCTGGGGAGCGGCGGCGGCACCCACGCCGGCGGCCATGGCGGCGCGGCGGAGCTCGGGCGCGACGGAGTCGCTCACCGGAGCGATTTCCAGCGACGGCGACCTCACGAACTTACGCAGGACACCTAAACGGACAAGTTTGGTTACTACATGAAGGTCGCTCTCGGTTTCTAGACAGGACGGCAACGCGCGCGGCGGAGCGGCATGGCTATGCCGGCGACGAGCTACGGTGGCCGGCGGCTACGGTGCAGAATGAGCGAAATTGATGGCACGGCTAGATGCAGGAGCTCACCACGGCGCTGATGCGCACGTGTATGGAAGTCCGGAGTGGCTGGGTTGAGCGGCGGTCGACGGCGGTGATGGCGGCGGCGGCGCTCTGATAGCACGACAGCGTCACGTCAGACTCCGGCGATGCGCTGCTCAAACCAAGGTGCGCTTCAGATGCAGGACGACACAGAGAACACAATTGCATGGTTAAAGGTAAAATATATTCACCTTTGGCAGTGGCAAACGGCAGCGATGGCGCGGCGGCTCGGCTGACCGGCCGCGGAGAAGAAGGTGGCGTGCGGATAGCTCGAGCGATGAGAGCAAGCTTGAACTGGTTCAAACTGACCGTGAGGAAGTGGCGGAGTTTTGGACGAGAGCAATTGGACAGAGGTGTAGCGTCGGCGGCGAATTTCGACGGCGGAGTGAGGTCGTCGGCGACGGCGGCGGGAGGAAGAAAGAAGGAGGACGACGGCGTCCGATCGGTATTTATAGCATGGAGTTGATGAAGGAGCAGGTGACACGACGACGATGAAGTCTCTCGCGTCCGAGAGCGCTCGGTTGGCCGGGAAAGCGCGGCGGTGGACGGCGGCGCGCGATGAGAAGCCGGCCATGGCGTTCGCCGATAGGATTAGGTACTGTTCGGTTTATTTACAGAATTGCCACTCGGTTTAAAATACAAATTACTTCAGAATTTGTATAAGAACTTGAAAATATCCAAAAATATCATTTGCATAACTTTTCAAGAGCTACACTTTTCCTTTAACTGGCATCCTCAAATTCTGTCTAGATTTTAAAATTTGAATTTAGATTTGAAAAGGGGATAAACCCTAGAAATAAGCATTTAAAATTACTTTTGATTTTTCAATAAAACTTGAAAATCTTCAAAACTATGAAATGTTAAGTTTGTCAAACCAAACATTTTTCATATACAAGGTTTTCTCAAATTATGCATAATTTTTGAATTATGGTTTTAAAATCAAAAGGGGATAATTGCTAAAAACTGTATTTTCAAATTAATTTGAAATTCCTTTTGGAAACTTGAAAAACTTTATATACCAACTTTGTAGCTCTTGTCAAGATATACGAACTATCTTTTTAGAGTATCTCCAAATTCCTTATAGAATTTGAATTATAGAAAAAGGGATAAAACTAGGGTTGGAAATAAAGGGTTTTTGAAATAGAGTTTAAACTCAATTTGGTTTCTAACTTAATTGGTTGGTTATTAGTGATCACAAACATCATCCAAGGACATTTTTAGGTCATTGACCCAATGACACCCTTGGTTGACCAAGTTGACTTTTGAAAAACCTTTTATAGCATTTCCAATTTGAATTTAAACTTGAATAGCCAGACTTAGAAATAAGCTTTGGAATTCAAATTAAATTTCAAATATGGAAATCATTTTTTTAGGGTTGGGCTTAGACTTATACACTATGCTTGACACTAGTGTAAACACAATTTACATCTCAAGTACATAGAGTATAAACTAAGCATTTGCGATGACCTTCAAAAATAGGGTTTTATTATTTCATGTGACCAAACATCACAAAAACTCAATCAACCTATGAAATGTAAACTTGTTTTAGTGGATGCACATTAAGGTTGACTTAAACATGAATGCTTTGCAGTGCATATGATGACATGGCAGGTTTTAGTCAATATAACACCAGAGGTGTTACACTTTTCGGTATTTAGGATCAATGGTACAAAAGGATGGCGACATTGATGAAGATGTTAGGCATAGAATTTCAGCCGGTTGGTTGAAATGACGTCAAGCTTCAGGCGTCCTCTGTGACAGAAGGGTGCCTCAGAAGTTAAAAGGTAAGTTTTATAGGACAGCGATTCGTCCGGCGATGTTATACAGTGCTGAATGTTGGCCTACAAAAAGGCGATATATCCAGCAATTGAGTGTAGCAGAGATGCGTATGTTACGATGGTATTGTGGGCACACAAGGAGGGATAGAGTCCGGAACGACGATATTCGGGATAGGGTTGGGGTGGCACCAATTGAGAAAAAATTGATTCAACACCGGTTGAGATGGTTTGGCCATGTCCAATGAAGGCCTCCTGAGGCACCGGTGCGTAGTGGGGTTCTAAAGCGAGTCGATAATGTAAAGAGAGGTAGAGGTCGACCAAAACTGACTTGGAACGAGTCGGTTAAGAGAGACCTTAAGGAGTGGAATATCCCTAAGAATTTAGCTATGGATAGGAGTGCTTGGAGACTAGCAATTAACGTGCCTGAACCGTAATCTTTTTTTCTTGCATCTTTTATGTGTTCTTTGTTTTCATGCTCTTTTGGGTTTCGTCTCTAGCCTACCCTAACTTGCTTGGGACAAAAGGCTATGCTGCTGTTGTTGTTGTTCCTACATCATAGGTGTCTTAAGAAGTTTTTCAGACAAAAATGTTCAACATCAAGTTGGCCAGATGGAGGAGATGAGCATGGGGGTAGAGAGATAGCGGTGGCCATAGCCACATGTGGAGGAATACAGTAGTTAGGCCAATTAGGGATTGGGAGGCACAATAATGCTTAATGCCCCAGTGATGCCAAATTAGAGGTGTGGAAGTAGGATGGCCAAATGTTGTAGGCTAGACAGTGTGGGGCATAGTTTGAAGCTGATTTGTGGATATTGAAATATGTAGATTCTATTTGAATATAATCTTCGAGACTATGTGGTGCGACAGTGGAGCCACAATCCATATGTAAAATCTAAGTTGTCATTGAGATCGTGGCAGCTAGGTCACACACGATGATGCCATCGGCGGCACTGTAATAAACTGTACACAAACATGACCCTAAATCTCGTGCGTAGAAACGGTCGTAGCAAGGAAAAGCTATTTCCAAATTTAGAACTCCCGTTTTTAATTAAGGCCTCGTTTAGTTATCAAATTTGGTGGGCAAAATTTACATAGTAAGTGTCCCGTCACACTGTAGCAATTTTGTTTTTATTTGGTAATAATTATCCAAACATTGATTAATTAGGCTTAAAATGTTCGTCTCGTAAAGTACAACAAAACTGTGCAATTAGTTTTTTATTTCATCTATATTTAGTACTCCATATATGTGCCGACATTTTAATATGACGAGGAATAGAAATTCTACATAGTGAATTTTGATAACAATTTTGGTATCTAAACAAGACCTAACAAGAATTAAAAAGTCGGCTATACACCATCCGATGATGCTACTGTCAGATTGGGGGATCCAACGGCTACAGATTAAACCGCCTCCGAGCCCTGCATGCCGTTCTGACACCTGACTCGTGATTGTTCCCAACAAACCCGAGGGCCGAGGCTACGGCTGAATCGGACAAACCAAACCACACCCATCTCGCGGCCCCACTCGCCAGTCACACATCCTGATCGAGCCGAAGCCGAGCTCCCCCAAACCAAATCCCCCAAGCAGCTGCGTCCTCCCAATTCATTTCCCAAATCCGCCGCAATCGCGAAGCAAACGACGCCAACGGACCCAAACCCACACCCAAATCCTCCTCTCTCCTCTCTCGCCGCGCATCGACGCCGGCGCGGGCGCCATGATCCTGCGCACGTACGGGCGCAGATCCCGCTCCTTCTCCGACGGCGGGGGCGGGGTCTCGTCGTCGCAGGACGCGTTCGACTTCGACGGCGACGACGTGCTGGGGTCGTCGGCGTCGCAGTCGCTCCCGCTCCCGCCGTCGCAGGAGTCCTCCTCGATGTGGGACTTCGACGAGGACCCGCCCCCATCCCCGCTGCGGTCCCAGCCGGAGCCAGCGAGGCCTCGGCGCGGGCGGGGCGGGGCAAGAAGAGGAGGGTGGGAGCTCGCGGAGGCCCCCACGGTAGCGCCGACGGCCACGCTGATGGAGGCGGAGGAGTACGGGGAGATGATGGAGAGCGTGGACGAGGTCACGTTCGCGCTCGACGGGCTCCGCCCCGCCGCGCAGAGGCGCACGCGGCGGGCCAGCCTGCTCGCGCTGCTCGGGATCTGCGCCTCCGCCGAGCGCCGCCGCGTGCTCCGGTCCCAAGGGTGAGTGCATCAAAGGCGCCGCTTTTGCCTTGTGTTCAGCCGAGGACATGAATTAGGTTCTTGCTTGTCTTTCTTGGTAACATTGACCGTAAAATCGAGAAGCGTGATGATTTTCTTGGGCGATTAGGGCTCAAGATTAGGGTTTCTTTGACAAAGGAACCACCTTTCCGCCTTTCGACCATAGATTTCCTTCCTTTGTTTGCTTGGTTTCGCAATATAGACGGCTAATTCCTTGCCGAAAGCAAAGCATTGGTGTTATGGTTCAATGATTTCCCGTTTGTTGCTTGACATGGACACGAACTGTTATTTCTGTAATATGTTGTAGAACCGACCCTGTTAATTCCAACAAGCATAAGTGTCACTTTCTTTGGTTTATAGAGAACCTAATTTTGTAAATATGTTTACTGTTTAAGAAGTATGCATATGAATTTGAATTTCCTAGGAGCATTTCTAGCAGATTGGTATCTTCTTTAGCTGAGAGATTGTATCTTGCATGGTTCCTGAAACAGTAGCATGGTTAGTGATTAGTAGTGCCTAGAAATAGGTCTGTCTTGTTTGAATTATATCTGTTCAGCTCAAGCATCACTGCAAGTCATCTGAAGTATGCTGTTTTGTAGGAATGGAAATTATATAGGTGTAGCTAAATGTTTCTCCACCTTGGAGGCAATTTTCTTATTACGACAGTTGATGGAGAGATATAGGGAGCAGAAGAAGGACTTGCACATGGTCTTTATTGATCTTGAGAAGGCATATGACAAAGTACCGAGAAATGTCATGTGGTGGGCCTTAGAAAAGCACAAAGTCCCAACTAAGTACATCACCCTCATCAAGGATATGTACAGGGATGTGGTGACGTGTGTCCGAACATGTGATGGCGACACCAGTGACTTCCAATTAAAATAGGACTACATCAAGGGTCAGCATTGAGCCCTTATTTATTTTCTTTGGTGATGGATGAGGTCACAAGGGACATACAAGATGATATCCCTTGGTGTATGCTCTTTGTTGATGATGTGGTGCTAGTGGATGAGACTAGGGCAGGGGTTAATAGGAAGTTAGAACTATGGAGGCACACGTTAGAGTCGAAAGGGTTTAGACTTAGTAGGACCAAGACCGAGTACATGAGGTGCGATTTCAGCGCGACTAGGAATGAGGAGGGAGATGTTAGCCTCGATGGGCAAGTGGTGGCCAAGAAGGATACTTTTCGGTATTTAGGATCGATGGTACAAAAGGATGGCGACATTGATGAAGATGTTAGGCATAGAATTTTAGCCGGTTGGTTGAAATGGCGTCAAGCTTCAGGCGTTCTCTGTGACAGAAGGGTGCCTCAGAAGTTAAAAGGTAAGTTTTATACGACAGCGATTCGTTCGGCGATGTTATACGGTGCGGTGCTGAATGTTGGCCTACAAAAAGGCGACATATCCAACAATTGAGTGTAGCAGAGATGCGTATGTTACGATGGTGTTGTGGGCACACAAGGAGGGATAGAGTCCGGAACGACGATATTCGGGATAGGGTTGGGGTGGCACCAATTGAGGAAAAATTGATTCAACACCGGTTGAGATGGTTTGGCCATGTCCAACGGAGGCCTCCTGAGGCGCCGGTGCGTAGTGGGGTTCTAAAGCGGGTCGATAATGTAAAGAGCGGTAGAGGTCGACCTAAACTGACTTGGAACGAGTCGGTTAAGAGAGACCTTAAGGAGTGGAATATCCCTAAGGATTTAGCTATGGATAGGAGCGCTTGAAGACTAGCAATTAACGTGCCTGAACCGTAATCTTTTTTCTTGTACCATTTAGGTGTTCTTTGTTTCCATGCCTCTTTTGGGTTTCATCTCTAGCCTACCCCAACTTGCTTGGGACAAAAGGCTATGTTGTTGTTGTTGTTGTAGCTAAATGTTTCTCCGTAGGTATATACACCTATTTTGTGATTTCTGGGAATTAGGCGTGTTTCCAGCTGGGATTGAACAATAATGATTATTGTCTTGTAAACTGAAAGTTTTATTACTTGAGCTAAAATGTGCCATTGGTTTGCTCTTACTTCACTTCTATAAGTTAAAAGACATAATACCTTGGTTAGAGTAAGTTGAAGGTGTGGGATATCTGTTTTTCTGTCTGTTCAATTCTTAGAGCAAGGTCAAATGGCAATTCATTTCTCTCAGTCCATAAGTAAGAGTAGTTAATCATTATCCAATTTGAGGACTTCTCCAGCTCTAAATACGTTAGCATTTAACAAACACAGTATTAGGTTTGACACCTTTTCCCATTTTTATTACTTATACAAATGTCTTCCTTTTCTTATATCCTGTAGATTGGTACAGCAAATTATCGAGGCTATTTTGGTTTTGGACATTGATGATCCTCCCTGCGCTATTGCTGCAGGAGCTCTTTTATTTGTTTTGGCAAGTGATGTGAGTACCTCTTGATCTCAGTCTAAATCCTGCATGCTGTTATGCATATTAAATACCTCTTTTCTCGAAGTCGCCTTTGCCTAGATGATTACAAGGTGGAGAAAAGCTATTAATTTCCATTGTGTTTTCTCTTTAGCTGCAACCACTCCTTTGACATTACAATGCCACTTGTTTTCACATTACAAGGTTGGCATGTCCTATGAGAAAATCAAACAAGAAACACCCTGCTTTAATCTCATTATTTTTTAATATAAAAACTAACTAGAAATTGTTTGGAATTAAATCTCAGGCAGTGTTGACATTTAACCTTTTTTTATTAGTTTGACCTAAATGACTCTCTCTCTTCTTTTATAAGATGTAATATTGTAATATTTAATTAACCAATGGTTATTCTATTTTACCACTTACATTCTTTTTACTTAATAAAGTTTTTGACTTTTCATCATCTGGGAGATGCAACTTTGTCCATTGCTACAACTTAATGGAAGCATTCTAACAATAACTCCAATGATATTTTCATAAAGTTTATCTATGTAACTCTAACCTTACAGGCATATACAAATGGTCAACCTTTAGAATTTGATTGATGGCACTAGATTCTGGAACTAAGGTAGTTGTACTTCAATATGAGTTCTGCTTATTGTATCCTTTGCTATTATTCAGGTCCAAGATAATAATTCGCTGGATTCAGAAACTTGTGTCCATTTCCTTCTTAAGTTATTAAACCCTCCGGTGAACGTAGTTGATGCCAAAGCACCATCAATAGGTTCCAAACTTCTTGGAATCAGTAAATTTCAAATGCTTAATGGTTCCAATAAGGATGCGGACTCTAGTTCAGAGGACATACTTTTAAAAGTTGAAGAAATTCTCTTAAGCTGCAAAGAGATCAAGCCACTAGATAAGGATGATAAGAGAACAACAAGGCCGGAACTATGTTCAAAGTGGCTTGCTTTGTTGACAATGGAAAAGGCGTGCTTGTCTGCTGTTGCATTAGAGGGTAAGCTCTCTAATCAAATTTCTTGATCACAGTTCACCTTCAGGTCTGATTTTATTAGCCAAAGCAATAAAATCAAATAATAAGTAATAACTTGCAGTATTACATGGATGATTTTCTCTGGTTATTGTTTCACTTGCTATTGACTGTTGTCTTATTTAGAGCTTGGAGTATTTTTCTTACCTTTAATTTAATAAACCTGATTTAGTAGCAAGGTTTGGCATCATCACTCTGAAGCGCTATAACATTTTTACAGATACATCTGACATGGTTTTGAAACTTGGAGGAAATTTCAAAGAAACATTAAGACAGTCGGGTGGCCTTGATAATATTTTTAATGTTATGGTGAATTGCCATTCAGAACTGGAGGTAAGACCTTATTTATTTCTATGTATGTTTTCTAACAGGTTTAGACAACAACTATTAAATGGACATTATTTGTTTTGCTATGGTATGATGGTTAACTTTTGAACCTTGTACAATCCATACTCCAGTATACTTGAAGCTGCAATGAAAGAATATTATTTTGAACAACATGAAAAACATGTTGCAATAGTTGCTTTGGTTGGAGAGTTTTAGATTTCAAATGTACTCTAAATGTGATTACAAGTATGATTTGAACTTTGGAGAAACGATCAAGCAATACCCTTGAAAGCCTTGACATTTGAATTCCCATATCATATACTCCCAAGATGATGATTCTTAACACTTCCATCAAATAGTCATTAATGGGGTGTTCGGTTTGAGGAATCACATCACACTCGATGGGTGGTCTATCATCAGGCGATCCTAGAATTTTGGTGGGATGATCCCATTCTCCATACATACGCCAATTGTGTGTATACGAGGAATGTGGTGGTCCATTATCAGGTGATCCTAGAATTTTGGTAGGATGATCCCATTCTTCATACATTCTCTCATTGTGTGTATATGAGGAATGTGGTGGTGATGGATCACCCTATTCCTATACTCAAACCAAACAAGAATTTGAGGGGTGAGATGGCAATGGGACCGCCTCTTTACTGAAACCAAACACAACATACATGTCTTTTTGTTCTGTTGAGTGTCACAATTCTGTTGATATTTGCCTTTTCTGGATATCCAAGTACTCTAGTACTGACCTTCTTTAGGATTTCCATATTTTTATCCTTAGGGTGCCGATCTGTATTCCGTTTCCCCCCATCTCTACATATCAACTGTTTGATACATATATGCAATAGTAATATATGTTCGTGTTAAGTGACTGCAATAACAATCTGCCTCTGGTGGCAAACCTTGTGTATTAGAAACTTGTAAAGGATGCCTCCACTACAGCTGTGGAGGGAAAGGAAGGAGCTCCTGCGCAAAGTACTGCACTCCTCTTGAAATGTTTGAAAATTTTGGAGAATGCGACATTTCTAAGTGACAACAACAAGGTAATCTACAGTATCTCGTTTGCTCGATTTGCTTCTGTCTCACTGCTCTATGATGTTTTGTGCTTCTCTGCTGTAATGGTGTTGCCATGCTTGCTGCTAAGTGCTACCTGTATTATTTTACAAGGTATTCTAAATTATCTCATTTTGTTCCTTCCAGACCCATTTGCTCAGCATGAGTCGAAAATTGAGCCCTAAATTCTCCTCACTTCCTTTTGTTGGTGTCATTCTCAGTATTATTGAATTACTATCAGGTAATTGGATACTAATTTAATATTATTACTACTACTCAAGACTTAAATGTAAATCTTGACACCCCTTTTGGAATCTGATGTTATTCCTGTTGCTGCAGCTCTCTCTCTCCTTCAGAAACCGTCCACTGTTTCAAGAAAAGCAGATCCAAAAAGTACTGAAGTTTGCAACGGGCCCTGCTCTGGTAATAAAATGACTTCATTTTATAGTTATCTTGCGAACCTTTGCTATGCGAGCCTGAATTTGATGATCACCTTTGTATGTTTCTATTTCAAATTCAATACATCTCCTTTCAAAAAAAAAATTCAATACATCTAACTAGGGTTGATGTCAAAACTTCCATTAGTTTCTGTTTTATAAAATTTTCATTAAAATGTGCCATTATCTCGTGACCAGTTATATATTTCAAGATCTCTGTTTCATCTAGTGTTATCAATATTATCTGGACCACCACAAACTCTTCTGTTATCTTTCTGATCTAATGTGAAGGCCAATAATACTTGTTCCTTAGTTTAACACGGTTACGTTTTGAACATTGCATTGTGCAGCAGACAGTAGAGGTTTGAGCTTATTGAATCATCATAGCAAGTGCAATAGCTTCAAGAAAAAGAGCCTTTTACCGAATCAAAGGCAGGATTGTTCATCCTCCAAATCAGAAGCTTCTCATGTTACTATCTCTTCTAGCAGTGTTGTCTGTCAGTCACAAAGGACACTCAATCGTTCATCTTTTTCAAGCAATGGTGCATCAAGTGGTTCACTCGGAGTGAAGCATAGTAATGGTGCTAGTTTGAATCTCAGTGTAAGAAATGATCGTTCTAAAGCTAATCCAATCAGAGGCTCAAGTGGTTGGATTTCTATAAAAGCACAAGCTTCTGATTTGAACTCCAGAGAAATGGCAAAAAAGCGTCGTCTCTCTGAAAATGTACACACTGATTTGAGTAATGGTGGTGATGACCCTTTTGCATTTGATGATATTGATCAAGAACCTTCAAATTGGGATCTATATGGTCCAAAAAGGAAATCACCAAAGAAGCGAGTGAAACGTTCTAATGGAGAAGTTCTGGATGATTGTGGGACTGCAGTGACGGGAAGTCTAGAATCATGTCAACCTGAAGATATTTATCAGTCAGGTGCAACTTCTGATTCTAAGGCTGTAGATGAGTCCAATCTTTTGGAAGATTGCCTTTTGGCATCAATTAAGGTAATGGATCATGTTTCCTTTTGATCTTTCTTGTCTTGGTTTACCTCTATAACTCTTTTTGCATGGCATCTTCTAATCTTGATAAAAAGCTGTGGAAGCTGTATATTCTTCAGATGGTTGCCAATTGTCGTGATTTTTTTTTTTATATACATAACTTCCAGAGATTGGTACTTCTATTCCATTCCATGTGTCAGTTTGTATATTCACACCCACCATAAGAACATTCACAGTTCCAGCTGGCTATCCACAGTAGCAACGTTAACCATTTCTGGGAACCGAGCGTAGCTCGGGTGGTGAGCGTTCGGAGTGCCGAAGCCACCGCTCACGAGTTCGAACTCAGTTCGACCCGTGATTTTCCCACCAGGAACAGTGTTTCTCAGATATTTTTCAGCCTCTCTCGCGTGATGCCACAATGGGATCGTGACGTGCCCGTCGCCTACGAAATCAGTGGATTTCGGTGATCTCCAGAAGGACGCGATCTTCAGATCTAAGTGTAGTTGTAGGTTTGTTTGTACACAGGGTGGTGTGAGTGTGTGCGTGTGTTGAGTGGGCGTGCGTGTGTATGAACAGATATTACAGCTGTACCCAGATGAGAGGCGTTAAAAAAAAACGTTAACCATTTCTGACAGATGTTAGTTTTTTTAGATTATGCTTGAGCAGTGGGTGAGTTTTATGCAAAAATTAGAACTTTACAGGTTTACCAAACAAACATCTTTTGCAGCAGGCCAGTGGCATGTTATCGAGGGTGTACTTATTTTTATTACATTTGCAATGAGATGTATCTAACATCTTGCATTAATTTTGTGGCAGGTTCTTATGAACTTGGCAAATGACAACCCGTCTGGCTGCGAACAGATTGCGTCATGTGGCGGAATTAATACCATGGCCTCCTTGATCATTAAACATTTCCCCTCATTTCATTTCTCCATGGACAGTAACAATCAAATGAAAGAAAGAGTGTCCTCTGGTGATCTCTCATCTTCCCAGAACAGCAAGTCATTCCAAATCAAAACTAAGCAATTGCGAGACTATGAACTTGATTTTCTGGTCGCCATATTGGGATTGCTTGTCAACCTTGTGGAGAAGGATAGCCTTAATAGGTAGGATTCCCTTTCCTTGCCTCCATTTGCTCCATTCATGTAAATATTACTGGTATGCCGGTTTCTTAGATCTATAAAGTTGCTATACAATCCTCTAGTCAATGCCTGTAATTCTGACTGAGTGACTGTACCTGGCTACAGGGTACGACTTGCGAATGCACGTGTTTCTGTCAAGCTATCTCAAAATCCAGATAGCAAAGAGGTACAGAGGGATGTCATACCCCTGCTCTGTTCAATATTCTTAGCAAGTCAAGGTACCGGGGAAACTGCTGAAGCTATATCACCGGTAATTCTAATCCTCATGTTTTCATATTTCATATTTTACAACATAACAAAGTGTGGTCACCTTCCCACTTGGTTCAAAATAGAAATTTCCACACCTGGCAGATGGCAATTTTAACTGATAGGCATGGTGTAATGTTACCAATGACAGGCTGCCCTTATCTTGGCATGTATATAGGGGAAAATATGTAGTGGAAACCACATCTTAGGTGAAAACATGGGAACCTACTCAAAATGCATACTTGGAACTTGGCACATCCATAGTGCAACCATAGATGTACTTTGTCTTAGAGATTGTCATGCAAACTCTTTTTTTTAAAAAAAAAAACATCCTAAGAAGAAAAAATTCAGGTGCATGTGCACTAGAATACATTGGTGTCTGATTCGTCATGTATTATGAAGGCAATGTTTTGTTTTGTCTCACTTTCCCTTGCTTTGTGTGCCCCCTCATATAAGTTGCAATTTCTTCATTAAACCACCATCATTTTTCCCTGCTGTTTTGTATCCTGTTATCAACCTGCCAATATAATCAGAGTATCAGCTGGCAGTTATGTAGACAAAAGGAGCACCAGGAATATACATGTATATATATGTTTACTTATAGACACTAGAGATTTCCAAAAGGTTAGTTGGAGCTTAGAATTAAATTAGCACCTTTTAGTTCTGGGTTGGCAATGCAATTATGGATTTTCTACATGTATTTCTACATTCTACCTAGAATGACTCTCGTGAGCCATTCTAGTGAGCCATATCGTACGACTCTCGTGAGCCATTTATTTGATGGTGGTTTCAATTTTTCAGGATGATGAAGAATCTTTGTTGCAAGGAGCACGCGAAGCTGAAATGATGATTGTGGAGGCCTATGCAGCACTTGTGCTCGCCTTTCTTTCAACGGAAAGGTCCATGCTGGCTTATTTCATAATGTTTTCTTAATTTGTTATAATTTTAATGTCAGCTTCATCACCGCTAGCTTCTGAACTGTATGTTTGCTGCCACAGTATGAAGGTTCGAGGAGCCATTTCCAGTTGCCTTCCGGATAACAACTTAAAAGTTCTTGTACCAGTGCTAGAGAGATTTGTGGTATGTGTCTCCAAAATTTCTGAATGTACTGTCACAAGCAACATTCGAGAGATACATGGACTACCATTTTTGGGGACCAATAATTTGTCATGTCCATAGATGCTATCCCTATTCTTTGTGTAGCTTCTATAAATTTCTTGGTTGTTATCCATAGATGCTATCCCTTTCTGCGACAACTTTGAGCTAGTTTTGCTCATAATTTAATCAACCATCTTGTTCCCTTGCAGTCATTTCATCTGCAGCTCAACATGATGACAAGGGAAACACATTCAGCTGTCACTGAAGTCATTGAAAGATGCCGGCAGTCATAAAAGTGGGAAGACTGAAGTGGCGCCCTGTACAGATTAACTGACCTCTTTTGCAGCCAAACACACACAGGTTTTGCTCATCACCTGGCCAGGGCGCCTGCAAATGGATGCAGGCTGGCGTGCAGTGGGTTTGGGAGCTAACAGTGATTTGATTCCTTCTTTTGTCCCTCCTGTTGTTCTGATCCTGTTATGTGGATCTCCTTAGTTTCTTCTTCACCTCCCCTGAAATCATGTTGTTTCCGTAGACCGTACCCTAGGAAATAGTCTATACTTTGAATGTACAATAACAGCATAGGCCATAGGGAATGTAGTTGTGCTGTTTCAGTTCCTGGGCTCCGCCTTACAGTTTGTATGTTCGTGTCACATGGAATCAGTGACCACACATGCCTAAATCTGACAAGTTAAACGGTGTATATCACATAATAGCAGTGCAGTTCAAGTGTTCAACTGTGTCGTTCTCCATACACAAGTTCCAAGCATCTTCTGGTTGCAGAAAGTGACAATGTTGTATGCGAACAGTGTTAACTGAAGGTATAGAATTCTTTCAGGTTGTTAGTGCTATATACTGCACGGCCTGTCGATAACTAAGGTGGATGAGCTCGCTAATTCGTTATGTGGAAACTTTTTTGAGAGAATTAGAACACCCCCGTCTTCTGTTGCTTGATCTTAAAAAGATTACTCCAGAAAATGGTAGGAGTAGTTGGCATGCACACCTGTTGTTATTATCAGTATTAATTGTAAAACCCCATTTATTTTCGAACGGAAGATGGTATGGATTTATTTGGATCGGCAAGAGCAACATAAGCGGTTGCAGATTTGTTCTACTACTGCAGCTTCAGAGTTTCAGCTGAACAAATTTGCAATTACAAGAAGGTAAGCATCGACCAAGTTCAAGGCTAGTTCCAAACAACAAATCTGCAAATACAGTACATATAAGAAGGAAAACAAACATCGGCCGGCACAAGAAACTTATTTTGTGAATTAAACGGCACAAGAAACTTTGAAAACCTCGATGAAAAACACCGAGGTGACGTGCCGCCGGCTGGCCAGCCGGTAGCACCCCACCGGTTGCGTCGCCTCGCCGGCGCACGCCCGCACGCAAATGTCATCAACCCGTACCCGTCTGCCCGCGGGCGAGCCGCGAGCACCCACCGACCCCGCGCCCCACCACTTTATCCGTTCCTCGCTCGTCTCTCCAGCCAGCGAAGCCATCATCTCCCCATCCCACGTTCGCCACGTGCGCGCCACCTCCCCACCGCCGCGTCCGCGTCGCCGGCCAGCCATACTCCGTCGCCCGCGAGCGAGATCACGGGCCCCGGCCCCCGGCCCCCGGCCTCTTCTTCTCCCGTTGTGGGAGCGGAGCGTGGGTTGGTTTCGCGGGCCGACCATGGGGACGCTCGTCCGGCCGGGGCCCGCCGCGTCGCCGCTCCCCATCGCTTCCTCCTCCTCGTCCTCGTCCGCCCACGGTATCGCTGACTCGCCGCCTCTCCGCTGGACCGCTGCGCCGTCTCTCCCGGGGAAGCCACGGTGCTGATCTTATCTTATCTGTGATTCATTTATTGTTTGGTTCGTAGTGGCGGCCGTTGGTGGCGGCGGGGCGAGGACCTTGCGGCATCGGGTGTCGGTAGCGGTGTTCCGGTCCCCGAGTACGCAGGTTCTGGCGACGAGGTGGCGTCGGCGGAGAGGTTTGGTTGTGCGGTCGGATGCCGTCGCCAGTGGCGCAGCCGCCGCGGCAGCTGGGGATTCGATGCCGGCGCTGTCAGGTATCCAGCTTGCTGAATATGTTTTAATCGTTTTTATTTTAAAATGGCCGTGATATTGCAGTGGTTTGTTTACATTGGAGAAAATTGGGTCGGGGTGACACATAGCTGAGCGAAATGGGAACTTATGCTATCAGGAGGGGGTGATTTGTAGTAAATGATTTGCCACTTTGTGAGAAGAGTGAATGTGAGAGGGTCTAGGCGTGACACTCTCGTAATGTTCAACGACAGAAATAGGGACACATCTGGTGGTTTGTAGCCTTTTAGACACCTTATAGCATGGTGTGTCAGTACTGCACCATTGTGTTTCACTGTTTCAGGAACATAGAAGAATCGATAGATGCAGGCACTAGTTGTGTCTCATGCTTATTGTAAAACATGTGTGCATGTACAACAAAGCGGCAAATAGTTTTTGTGAAATGATTGTCTACAGAGAAGAATGCAAATATCAAACTATAGAATTGGATTTCCTTGTGCTAACTTGAAATTATTTTTAACAGGCATGCAATTGGTTTCAAGAGTCAGAGGGGTTTGCTTCTATTTGGTGACTGCGGTTGCAGCGATCTTTTTGTTTGTAGCTATGGTTGTGGTTCATCCGCTCGTGCTGCTATTTGACCGGTACCGTAGGAGAGCGCAGCACTACATCGCGAAGATTTGGGCTACGTTGACAATTTCTATGTTCTACAAGCTTGAGGTTGAGGGAATGGAGAATCTACCTCCAAATAACAGTCCTGGTGTCTATGTTGCTAACCATCAGAGCTTCTTGGATATTTATACCCTTCTAACTCTAGGGAGGTGCTTCAAATTTATAAGCAAGACCAGTATCTTTATGTTCCCTATTATAGGGTGGGCAATGTATCTCTTGGGTGTGATTCCTCTGCGGCGTATGGACAGCAGGAGCCAGCTGGTATGAGTAAACTCATCCCTATTTAGATTGTGGTTTAGATAAATTTGTGATGAAACTATGCCTTTTGGATCATTCATATTATTTAGAGGGACACGTAAAACAGTTCTGTTTTGTAATTGGCCTGCCATGCTCACTTTCTTTTGTCGTCTTCTTTTTGGTTTACACAGCTTTGGCATGAGGTTTAAAACATATATAAGTAAACCAAATAACCAGTTTATGTAATTTTATTGCCTAACTAGACACGATATATCAATTTGCACTCCATGTTCTGTATTACATTGGTTTTGAAAATGCAGGATTGTCTCAAACGGTGTGTGGACTTGGTGGGAAAAGGAGCTTCTGTATTTTTCTTTCCAGAGGGTACTCGAAGTAAAGATGGCAAATTAGGTGTATTTAAGGTTAGGTTTTACACCAAACTATATCTTATTTCTCTGTTCATTATGCTTTTAACTTTTTCTTGGAGCAGTGACATGCTGTCATATTTTTTCTCAGCGTGGCGCATTCAGTGTCGCTGCAAAGACCGGAGCTCCTGTGATACCTATTACTCTTATCGGAACTGGGAAATTGATGCCTTCTGGAATGGAAGGAATTCTCAATTCAGGTTCAGTAAAGGTGGTTATTCACCAACCTATTCAAGGAAATGATGCAGAAACATTATGTTCCGAAGCAAGGAATGTGATAGCAGACACTCTTCTTCTACATGGTTATGGAGTGCATTAAAGCAAGTGGGTGGGTGGTTGGGTCTTTTTTTTTTTTTCTGAATGAGTGCTTTGGTCTATTCCCCCGAAGACTTTCAGAGCACAGAGATTTGAGACAAAGTTTGTTGCAGGTACTGATGCTAACTAGAGCACAGAGATTTGAGACAAAGTTTGTTGCAGGTACTGATGCTAACTAGATACCTTGATTTTTCGGGAATGTTGGCAATTTAAGATGTCTGGGTTGCTCTTTGTTGAATAGGTTGTTTATTTTTTTTTCCTTCCAAAAGGGTTTGTTTATGTACTGTAAGTGCACGGGACCTGATATTTGAGGCTGTTATTGACTGCGACAATGGAGTAGACCCTTCAAATAATGGAATGATTGATTAACACTGGAGGTGTGCCTGCTCTTTGTCCTTCCATCCCTTCCTTCGATATAGGACTATGAGACAATAGAGTAGACCCTTCAAATAATGGAATGATTGATTACCACTGGAGGTGTGCCTGCTCTTTGTCCTTCCATCCCTTCCTTTGATATAGGACTATGAATCATTCTTGAGTATGGAACATGGTAGGCGGCAACTTTAGATATCACATATCAGAAGATGCAGCACCTCAAGTAGGTGCACAGTAGCTGGTCCATACTGTCCATGCTCTTAATTACGTGGTTCAGATGTATGTTCATGCAGTGGGGTCTGTTTCTTGCACTCACACAGTTACCGCGAGGCAACTATACGTATGGTTCCTTCCATAGCAGTATTAGAGTATTAGTGGATAAAAAGATGACACGCATCACTTGTGCTTATTCATTGTGCAATCTGTCTTCTTTATGGTGTGCAATCTTACCTTTTGGTGTTCCTTATGGCCTCTGGCAGGTTTTGAGTCTTCTATATGTTGCAGATGTAATCATGTAAAGGCAAGAGGGAGAAAACTGGCTTGATTGGCGGTAGTTACATTGTGGTCTAATGTTGTAAAACCTACTTGTTTTTTTTTGGTTGGTTTGATAGTACAAAGCGATGTAAAAGGGAGAGGCCGTCTTCATTGGATGGACATGAAGCCCGTGTGATTTTTTGCCGTTTAGCAATGGAATTTGCCCCCGGATTTTGACATAAACATGCGGACACATGCGGACCGGGCACTCTGAAAAACACCTTGTTTCAAAGCTATATACACCGGAGCATCAAATCCTGGATAACATTTCTTTCGCTGTGTGTAGATGTAGCCGTCCGGCTTCCTGATGAGACTTGTCAATTTGTCCTTTTCGGCTTTGCTTGATGGTGTTCTTGTTTATTTATTTCCTTGCCTCTTGTTCGCATCTTGGTATAATTGCTTTGTGATCATAAATGGATCCACTGATATGATAAGATATTCGGTAGAGATGCTGTGTCTAGTTTAGTAGCTTCTGAAAAGTGCTTTTGGTTTTAAAAACATGAAAGTTATTACGCGGCCGCTACCCCTTTCCCTCCCATGCTCTTCCTCTCCCTCTCCCTCTTGTGCCCATGTCCGCACCCCACCGGACATGGGGAAGAAGACTATGCCCGTGCCTCCCGACGATGACGTCACTCAACCTACTAGGATTTCGTTGTTGGTGGGGATAGGGTTTGTTTTTGACGAGCTTAGGAGGTTTTTTAGGGGTTTGCGGCCGTGACATGACAATGGGGGTGGGCGAGACGATGATGGGTGTGTTGTCCGCCGGGGTTTGGAAGAAGACGGTTGGGCGGGCCTTCGGTGGGGGCGTTGTGCGGAGCTAGCCAAAACGCTTTGCCTTTGAATTAGGGTGGATGGGGTCAAGGGTCAAGATGAAGCTATGAAACACCACCCCCCCCCCCCCTGCAACTCACCATATGTTAGGTTAGATTAGATAGAAGGACAGTAGATTTGAAATCAATGGTACCAACTGTGTCGCATATGCTGCATCCATGTGTAAAAAATATAGAGGAAAATTAATGGAATGCATAGAATGCCGTATGTGTTAATAGTCTCTTGCATTACACAAAATTGAAATAGTTTATGACAACATGGAGAAAATTAACAGAGCACACCAAAGTAAAAAGAAGCAAAAGGTGGTGGTTTGATGGAGAGCAAAGCAAAGGACGGAGCGAGCCACCCTCCGCGTACAGGCCATCCACATTTACGATCGCGACCGTCACACCGGATAACCTGCAGTGAGCCGAAGATGTCGTGTGTCCAGTCTCTGCGATGCTCTGCGCTCCTACAAACCAGCACCTTTGCCCCCAAGCTTGGGATGACGTGGGCCACCGCTACGAGGCCCGGCGAGGAGCAGCTGCCCGGGCAGGTCGTTATGCTGGTCGCCTCCAGCGAAATGCCCCGGTACGGTACTATACTGAATCGCGGCGATCCAACGCAGAACTCGTGCAGGCGAGAAAACAGAAACGCGTCCATGGAGTCGGAGTCGGAGTCGGTGCTAAGCAGCTGTCGTCACGCGCACGGTTCCGCACTAACGCACTCCGCACTCCGCACCGCCTTCGGCCCACGTGCTGTCCGCGTCCACACGTGTACGCAGCAGAGGCGGCGGGAGACTCGCACGACGAGATACTGCATTGCAAACGATTACCATAATGCAATTACAAACGTGGCGCAGCCTTGGCCCCAACGACTCGTGTAGACGATGGCCGGGCTGAGCAACCAAGCAAATACAGAGGTGAAGCAGGGGCGCACGACGAGGCCGCTCGCCGTACGTCACGTCGTGCACGCGTGTACCGCCGCCGGCGTGTTCGCCGGAAGCTGGCGCCCATGCAGGCATCTTGGAGCACGTGACAAGAACGGTGCTGGCACGCGCGTGGATCGCCTGAGGGTTGATAGGCGGCACCTTACGGCGAGGTAACCGCGCCTCGGCTTTTTTATTTTTTCAACCTTCTATTACAAGTTATAACATCTGAACTCACACTACTACACAAAAGAACTTTCGTGGCGGCGGTACTGTTCACTTCGTGGCGGGCACACCTTGTGCCCGCCACGGTTATTCGGTGGCCGGCCTCGCCCGGCCGGCCACCGACGCGCCCGCTGACCGTAGCGGGCAACGTAACAAGCCCGCTACGGTAAATCGATATTTACCACAGCGGACATCTTAAGTTGTCTGCTGCGGTAAATTGATTTACCATGGTGGACCTTTTAAGATGCCCGCTGCGAAAGCTATTTTTCGCAACGGACATCTTAAAAGGCCCGCCATGGTAAATCAATTTACTGTGGCGGGCAACTTATAAAGCCCGCTTCAGTAAAGGCCACGGCCCATTAGGCCCAAGGTGGAGCCCGTTAGTTGGTCAAGATATAAAAGCAACACTTGAGAACATTAGGGTCCACTCCCTCGCGCCGCCGGCCTCCCAGCGCCCGGTCTCCTCCTCCTCCCTCCACGACTACTCCCTCTGTCCGCGTTCGCGACGCGCGAGTGCGCGACTCCTCCGTCCGGCCTCTTTCTCCTCTATCTCTCTCTCCAGTCTCTCCTCCAAACTTCCTCACTGGGTGGTCCTCACTCCGCAGACCGAGGTGGTTGGTGTGCGCCCCGGAGGATGGCAGCTGGATCCCGGCTGTGGTGGTGCGCGGTGCCGAGGCGCGAGTGAAAGTTCCTAGTTTGGTTTCGGATAATTGATGAAACCTAAGGACTAACCTTGTTTCTAAGTGGATGATTTAGATAAAGGTAGTCCATGCCAAGTGGAGCTCGATGATGAGTCATGACATGAAGTTATGGAACCTAAGCATAGTGAAGATAAAGATGAGCTTGACTCATGGACCGATTGGAAGTGTGAAGGGAAAGTTGAGGCTTCGAAGTAAAGGACCGTGCGACGATGAAGCTTGGGCAAGACTTGGTGCCGATGCACCGACCAACGAAGAAGAGCAAGTAATATCGAGATCGATGGACCAAGACGGTTGCATGATGACGTGGAGTGTCAAATGTCATGTAAAGGCTTGGCGGTTGGAGGATTGACAAAATGGACTCAAGGCAAAGGTATAACCTATAGGGCCATTTTGTTTCGCACTCAAGACACCATAGAGGGTGTGAGTGGTTTAGGATCGATAGCCGAACTATAAAGAAGGGAGATCTTTGGTAATTCGGTTCATGAGTGCCACTAGGTCCATCATTTCATGTGATTGCATTTAGGATCTAGTGCGCGATAAAAAATCCTTTGGAAAATGGCTTGAAAAATGTTAACTCACTTGCACATGGAGATGTCACATGATGGGGTTTAGCACTTTTGCAAAGGTGGTGGTGTTTGCAGGGTTGAGTTGGGTTTGGTAACCGCTCATCCTTTCTATTGCGCTGGATGCAAATTTATCTAGAAAAAGGGGCGTCGTTGTGGGGTTAAAAATTGGAGAAGTTTCAAGCGTCGGACGCTCATGCTCGGAGCGCCAAACGTTGTCCAGGTGCGTCCAGCGCGTGGCTGTGGTGACAGGCAGGCTGGCGCAGTGGCTGGGACACTGGCCGGACGCCCGGTGCGTCCGGCGCAGCGTCCGACGCTGGCGTCCGGAGGTCGGTCCCGCGCGCGGTGCTCTCTGAGTAGCGTCCGGCGCGAGCGGACGTGTCCGGTGTCGCTGCAGAGGAGCGTCCGGCGCTTTGGGCGTTGCTGACGCGTGGCGCGATTGGCTCAATGGCCGGACAGTGAACAGTGTTGGGGCAGCGTCCGGCGCTCAGTTGAACTGACGCGTTCGGGGCCCCCCAACGGCTAGTTTTCAGATGGCTGCTTGGCGCGCGGTTGGTAAACGCGTCGGACGCGTCCGGCGGTTTTCAACAGGCGCGTCCAGCGCATGTTTCTCGTGTGTCCCGAGGGGGCAACGGCTAGTTTGATGGATGGAGGTTATAAATAGTTGTTAGTCAGCCTTGGGGTGCAACTCTTGACTCTCTAACTCATTCATCATTCCTTGAGCTGAAAAATAGCCCTCCTCTCATCCTCTCTTGCTTGGTTGCACATCATAAGTGAGGATTGAGTGATGCGAAGTGTATTGCATGAGTTGATTCATCTAGTGGCACTTGCGAGTCGTTTGGCCGGTGATTTCTTGTTACTCTTAGTGAGCACCGTCACCTAGCCGGCTTGGAGATTGTTGGAGGCGTTGGGAAGAGTTGGTGATTGTTCTCGCCCACCTCCGGTGTTGATTTGTAAGAGGTTCTTGTGCTTTCCTCGGTGAAGCACCAAAAGTAACTCTAGTAAATTCTCGTGTCATTGAGTTACCTCGCTTGAGAGTGGTATCTTGCGGTTCCCTTGCGGGGGAGTGTCTTGCGGGGCAAGTGGCTTGAGGGTCACACCGAGGAACCATCTAGGTGGAGGTCGACACAACGAAGACTAGCTTGTCGGTGCACAAGTGAACCTCGGGAGAAAAATCATTGTGTCAATCTTGTCTCCCGGTGATTGATTTTTATATTGATGTATTGTATTTGATCACTTCACACCTTGGTGATTGGCTCATCTACTCATCAACGTCGGTATAAAGATCACCACCCTATCACTCGTACTTACTTTCTCATATATTGTGTAGCTTATGTAGAATTGGTTATCTTGCTAGCTCACTAGATTAGAAAGTAGTGACATAGCCTTGAGTGATATAGAGATCATAATTTATTTAGAATTGTCATTAGGAGGCTTGCTCACTATCTAGGCTAGGCAAAACCGCGGTTATCACCATTTGTTTTACTAACGAGTTTTGTCTAGTATATTTATAGAAGTTTTAATAGGCTATTCACCCCCCTCTAGCCATCTAGGACCTTACAGCGAGTGCGTGGGGTGGCACCGCGGCGCGCGGAGGTGGTGTAGCAGCGCCGAGAGGTAGCGTGCGACGGCTTGAATCCAGTGCGGAGGCGGCGCATGACAAGGTATGTCCCCCATCCTCTCTCTTCGTCGTGGATCCACCCCTCTCCTTCACACATCACCCTCTCTCGTCGCAGATCCATGTCGCGGAGGCGCCCGCGACGACGGCGGGCGGTGGAGGCGTGCAGATCGAGGATGCGGCGATGCACGGAGCGAGGAGCAGGGCCATGGCAGTGGGCCGCAGAGGCGTTCCAGCGCTGCGGCGTTCCAGCGCAAGTCTATCCGTTCCGGCGCGTGAAAGGCCGGGCGACGGCGAGCTCCAGCGACGCTAGGGTTTCGTTCTGGGAAACGGGCTCGCCAATGGGCTCGAAATGGGCTCGCTAGCGGGCTCCTGGGTTTTTTATTTCCAAAATTATTTACCGCAGCGTGCGTCCTAATGTGCCCACTGCGGTTAATGGATTTACCGCAGCGGGCACCAGCGCCCGCTGCGGTGGAGTCACGATTTACCGTGACCTTACCTTCGTGGCGGACGCGTTTGCCTGCTGCGACAAATCCAAAACGCCCACCACGGTTAAGAGTGTCACGCACTAACTCACACTCACACACCACACGCACGCACACACCCTACCCTAGTGCGCAAGCTAAATCTACAACCTATATCTAGGTCTAGGATAACACGGCTGAAAGATATGACAATTGTGGCGTATCCGTCCGAGGCAACTGAAATTATTTTAGAAAACACTGTTCCCGGGTGTGAACCCTGCGTCGAGCAGTGCTCGAACGCGGGCGGCAGGCGCTCCACCCGAGCGTCCTTACCAACGCGCTAGGCGCGCGTTCGCAACCGCGCCTTGGCTTTGCTGTGGGCTATGAGGCGACGACGGTCGGACGATGATCGATAAACAATCTGCGTTCTGCTATACAGAGTACTACGCGGACCAGGCCAAATTGGATGTAACCGAATTGAGAGAGAAACAGAACACACAGGCCTCGTTTAGTTTCTCAAATTCCTTCCAAATTTTATTATATAAAAAAAAATTCTCTATCACATTAAAATATTGGCACATGCATGAAGTACTAAATACAGATGAAATCAAAAACTAATTATATAGTTTGGTTGTACTTTACGAGACGAATATTTTAAACCTAATTAATCAATGTTTAGATAATTATTATCAAATAAAAACAAAACGTCACGGTATCCAAAAGCGTTGAACACTAATTCGGGCATCTCCGAATCCAGCGAACTAAGCATGGCCACAGATGGACTTGCGCCTGTGTTGTAAGTTTGGTATTGGATCATCCTGTTCCTGTCAGGGTGTCAGCCTCCTCAATCTTCAGGCGAACGCATGCCGTCGAGAAAGTCAGCAAGGCGAGGTCGCCAGGCTACGACGACATACTCGGACATGACTAATGATCAGTCAATCCTTTGGACACGGTGCTCTCTACTGGCTCCGCCCGTCGAGCCAAAAGCAGCTAAGCAACGTGTGTTACGTATTAATTATAAGTGAAGTGCTCGGCATGGGAAGAGCAAAACTATAACGCTTGCATCCTCTGTCACAGAGTTTGCTGGTGCTTATTCCTCAGAATGAACCACCAAATTCCCAATCTTAATTATTCTGGCATTGAGCTATTTTGTCATGGGACCTCCCTTACATCAAGGTTTAACACCAAATTCGGGATGGATTGGTATGGTTCTTCTATATCTAAGACATCAGAATATCGAACCATAAACGAAAAACATGAGAGAAAAAAATGACAAGTAATTATGATGCCTCTATTCTTAACTAGAAGGGACAGCAAAGCACTCTGTCCTCCCATTGTATTTATTCAAAAGATGGAAGGGCAGAGCTCTTTTTTTTTGGCTTTTTCTTCCCATGTGTAATACTGCTATATTGCTCACTATGTTATGTTGGCTTTAAAGTTTATAATTTAGGCCCTTAGAGACTAGGGTTAGGGTTTAGAGTTTAGGGATCTTATTAAATCTAATGGTTTAGTAAGCTGAGCATGAATGTTGACGCAGGCAGGACACTTCGACAACCACGATAAGTGGTGCGGCCACACATGGAAACAGTAAATCCACTCTTGGCTTGGCAATTGGCAGAGTGGTTCTTCTGGCGTGGATCGAGTGTGATACTGATTAAAATGGAGAGCGATATATACGAAGAGCAGTGGGACTGGTGTTCATGTTTAGTTCACGGGGTGCCGCCACAACACTGCAACCATGTATTATTGGGGCACTATCAGAACCAGGGGTAGCGAGGGGTCGTGCCACAGCCCCCCTCTAACCATATAACGCTTGTAAGTGCGCAGGATCTTGGTACCCGCGCGGCGAGAGAGAGAGAGAGAGAGAGAGAGAGAGAATTTGGGTGTTGGTTTGGGTCCAGTCGCAGATACAAACATACAGACATATGTTTAGTTGAGCCAATAGAAAAAATTTTCATTCATCAGTCTAACAACACATGTAACAAAAAACGCTAATTTCGTTAATAATTAATATAATAATACTAACTCATCATCGGTTACTCACACACTCATCATTAGTTACTCAACACACTCATCATCGGTAACTCACGCACACGACCTTTCTACCTCCCTCTCTTCCTTCCTATCCGCACTGTCGCGGTCACACGACCTTCATGGCGGCGCGACAGAGCGTCTTCTTCACCACCAAAGACATGAGAGGTGACAAGAGGATGGAGAAAACCGCGACAGTGTCCAGCCCGTTCTTAATGAGAGCCTCGAGCTCAGAGCACAAGTGGATTAGTATTCCGACAAAGATGGCGGAGACTTAAGGAGACGGCGACATGTCAGCATAACCCTGTGCAATGGCTGCTCTGACGCCCCTACGCCTCCACCGACAAAGAGCTCCGATGGACGCTCCCGAAGCAAGTCACCGCAAACAAGGTTATGTGGCGGCGGCACTGCTTCAGGAGATAGTGGGGGCCATATGCCCCCCTTGACCATACAAACCCTTTTTATATAATATGTATAGTAAATAATCTATGATTATATTAAAAGAGTATAATAAAAATCTCTTTTATTGTTTACTGATATATCTCTTAAACAACAAAATCATAAAAAATATAATTAGAATAAAATATTTTGATTTATCTAAATTTGTTTGGCTACCATATTAGGATATATCTATTATTCTTTTGGTTTACTGAAATACTTAGTGGCAGCACGAAGCATAAGCAACATGTGTGGGCATGCTGATTGCTAGTACGTGCGTAGGTCTGTGCTCGGCAGTTGTCACTTGACAAAATGGCTCTTCTGCGTGGATCATCATGGTTCCAAGAGGCCTTCCGATCTCGTACGTTTCTTTCGAACCCAGGAGCACGGGCGGAGAGAGCGAGCGATAGTGCTGCCGGGAATTAATACGCTACTTCTGTTAATCCACATAGCTTCATTTGTATGCCAAGGTCGTTGGTCGAGACCTATTTAGGCTGATACCACCCATGCATGTTATTGGTCCTCGTCATCACAGTGGCTCTTGGTTTGAGTCCATGGCTATTGCCACTATCAACCATTGATGCTTGGCAAAAGCCAGTTCTTGTAGATACATTCAAACAATCATCTTTGTATGTACATTTATTGTCAGGAAGCTAGTGATTGTCTAGTGCCAATTCTTGTAGATACATCCGAGCAATCATCTTTGTAAGTACAATCATTATTAGGAAGATAGTTATTATGTGTTATCGTTTGCCTTTATTGATTCTTTGGACTTGCACCTCCCTACCCGGCTTTGACCATAGTTTCAAAATTTTTGATGTGCATAAAATTGATGGATATTTGTGCCTTTTATTTATACTATGATGTGCATAGTTTAAAATTTTTGAAAATCCTAAGCATATTTCTTTAGGGTTTCTATAGATGACACTAAAGATATAGTTTGCACCGAATATTTTGTCTTGACTATGTCCACCTCACCCTGAACTATTGTACTTAGGTGACAAAATAAATGAGGTATTGTCCACATGAGCTACTAGTTATAAACTTATCCTCCACTCGTAATATCTACCATGCTACATCACTACGAAGTGAGGGGGGTTAGTAATTAGTCTTCGATTTCGACCTTCTTTTCTAGTCGCCATTTGCCGATGCTCCCGCTACAACTAAAGGGGATAGAGCCACCATGCAGGAGGACAAATTTTGGAAATGGAGGGGAAATGAAAATTTTTGGAGGATTAAAATAAAAGAAAAATAAAGATTTTTTTTAAAAAATAAAGAATTTTTAAATGATGGAGGAAAAATAAAGGAATTTTGGAGGATTGAATTTTTATATAGAGTTTTCTTGTAAGATCCTTTGGAAAAAAGAGTGAATCCTACGAATTCTTTTAAAATACCTATAAAAATGAGTTTTTCTTGTTGAGCGTACCCTATAAAATGAGGGAACTTTTTTTATTTTTAATTTTTTTAAAAAAATTTACAAAAGTAATCTTTGGTTTTGGAATATGACAGAACTAGTCGCCTACAGTGGGCGTTTTTTCAAAAACGCCCACTGTGTGGGCGTTATATGTGACGTGGTATCGGCCGTCGCCGGTGCCGGCTCTTACGGGTGGCCCACCTGCGTCCAAAAAACGCCCACTGCGTGGGCGTTTTTTGGTGGGGAGGGGGCCGCCTGCAAAAGTGCCCGCTGTTTTGCGGGCGGGCCGCGGAGCAGTAAAAAAACGTCCACTGTGTGGGCGTTTTTTACACTGCAGGGGGCCGCCTGCAAAATTTACCCCTGCACGATAAATTTTGTAAATTTTGTAGGGTAAATTTACCATCGTACAGGGTAAATTTTGCAGGATAAATTTGCAGACGGCCGATCATCAGCAGGGTAAATTTACCCTGTACGATGTAAATTTTGCAGGGTAAATTTACCATCGTACAGGGTAAATTTTGCAGTGTAAATTTTGCAGGGTAAATTTTTTAGGGTAAATTTACCATCGTACAGGGTAAATTTTGCAGGCGGCCCCCTGCAGTGTAAAAAACGCCCACACAGTGGCGTTTTTTACTGCTCCGCGGCCCGCCCGCAAAACAGCGGGCACTTTTACAGGCGGCCCCCTCCCCACCAAAAAACGCCCACACAGTGGGCGTTTTTTGGGCGCACGTGGGCCACCCGCAAGAGCCGGCACCGGCGGCGGCCGGCTCTGTGCCACGTCACATATAACGCCCACACAGTGGGTGTTTTTTAAAAAACGCCCACTGTAGACGACTAGTTCTGTCATATTCCGAAACCAAAATTACTTTTGTAAATTTTTTTTAAAAAAATTAAAAATAAAAAAAATTCTAAAATGAGGTGTGTCCTATGGAACTTTCAGCCTCATTTTTTTGTCTCCAGCCCAAATTCCTATAAGGCCCAGGTGGACTTGGGCGACGCAGGGGTCCACCCCTTACCCGCCTGACACGTTACATACCGAACCCGGCCGCGCCTCGTCGTACCGAGGCGATGACCAGCGCAGCAGCAGCAGCGTCTATTTCCTTCTGCGATAAAAAACCCGCGACTCTGGTCAGACCGTCAGAGAGGGAGGAAGAGCGAGCGAGCTAGAACCGGCAGGACCGAAGACAGAGGGAGCGGAGCCGCCGCGCGTGCGCTGCAACGTAGGCCGGCGGTGGGGGGCATGGCGGGCCGGGCGGCGGCGGGGCGAGGCGGGAGACCGCTGCTGGGCGGAAGCGGCGGTGCGGGCGGGGGCGGGAAGCGGGGCGGGAGGCCGTCGATGGCGGTCGTGGCGGCGCTGCTGCTGGCGTGCGCGGCGCTGCTCCTGCTCCTGGCGCTCGGCGCGCTGTCGCTGCCCGGCGCCTCCGACGGGCCCGGGGGCCGCGGCGCGGGGCTCGCGCGCCCGCGCCCGCGCTCGCGCTTCCGCAGATCCACCTTCGACTCGTGCGTTTTTTTCCCTTCCCACCCTTCTCCACGATCTCTCTTCCTCTTCCTCGCGGTTTTTCCCTGAGATGCTTACGCGTAGTTGCGTTGCGTGCTGCAGGGGCCTAGAGATGCCTGGGGAGAAGGGGGAGCCGTGGACGGAGGTGCTGTCTTGGGAGCCCCGCGCCTTCGTGTACCACAACTTCCTCGTGAGTCCCGCCTTGCCTCATTCGTTTCTGTTTGGTTGGGAAGAACAAGGACCACATGTTCTAGATGCGATTTGCTTCATGCTTTTGGTCAGGAGATCTCGAGTTTTCATTTTGTTGAAATCTCGGGTGAGCAGTTGGCGCAGCACCAGACCTGTTGATGCCCTGAATCTGCGATCGAAGTTGCTTAGCTCTTTGCGAGATTCCTAGCTCCTTTTTCAGTACATTTACGGACGCTTTGGGCAAACCTTTGCCCGAAGTGGTGGTACAAAATTAGTGGCATTGGGTTATGCTGCGAATGAGATGCCGAATTGTGTGGCTTTGTTAACTTTTCCAGATCTGGGCAGCAGCAATTGTCAGTGTACTTGAATTGGCTAGTGTACATATGGGATATGGCTGTCATTGAGCTCCACCAAGAGCCCACGGGTTGAAAGGGGTACTGATCCCCGTTTACTGTCAGTGTCATGCATATTTTGAATTGCCGCAGTGGTGGATCTAGAGTTCAAACTCAGGTTTTGAACCATTTGGGCTGCATATTTGCTTGCTTCGTTTTATGATTATCATTTATCAATTCACCTGAAACATTATTCTCACTTGCCAAAGGCCCAAATCATTTGAATGATTGTTAAGTCATGCTTGCTATTGTAGAGATTGCATAATAGAAAATGAAGTAATATCAGTATTAGTCATGATCATTTTTTCATAATCGGCTGTCGGGCTGTGTTGTTACTGCCAATTATTTCCAATCCATTTTAGTTTGTTTCACCAAACAATCAGGTCATGACTGAATTTTATGTTATTCTCAGTCCAAGGAAGAATGTGAGCATTTGATTTCTCTGGCAAAGCCTCATATGAAGAAGTCAACAGTAGTTGATTCAGCAACTGGAGCGAGCAAGGATAGCAGGTTTGAACGTTTACTGAAAATTCCAAATTCAGGGATGTGACATCATCTGTGATGCTCATTTTTGCTTCATGGATGGACATATATCCAGGGTGCGGACAAGTTCAGGAACATTTCTTAGAAGAGGGTGGGATAAAGTTATTCGGAAAATTGAGAAAAGAATAGCAGATTACACCTTCATACCTGTAGGTATGTAATATTCTCGATGCTTTTAATGTTGTGTTTGCCTGCTATTTTGCGAAGGAAAGAAGTCTGTATCCAATCGCATAAAGGGAAAAAAAAAACAGTATGCTCAGCAGACATTTAGACTAGGTTTAATGTTCGGATGATGCTGTTTGACACAGGCACACAGGTAGCTTGTAGAGTTAGTTATCTGCTTCATGGAATGACTTAAAGTCCTTACTACTGCTCTAATATTCAAATGGTGCCTAACTTTAAACCGCACTTTAGGTCCTGCATTCATCATACAGATAGAATATCCTGCATTGTGGGACTTTTAAGTCCTGACTTTTGATCTAACTGTCTCTCTGAATAATCAAATTATACTGTACTAAAGATGTTAATACAATCACAATATGATGCACTAAACCTTGCGCTTCAGTAGATTTAATTGGTCCTTGATTTTGTGACAGTTTGTAGGATATCATGCCAATGTACTTCAGTATGACCTTGGAGGTTTCAATACATGTCACTATGTGTCTCACCAAAGACTGCACGATGTGACAAAAAAAAGAATGTATGTACTGATTGTTGCACTAACAAGTACGTCCCAAAATTTAGATTTTTAGAACAGTACTGTGGTTTCGCTGATGTGGATGGTTTGACATACTAAGTGTTCGTTTAAAGAAAAAAAAGTACGTAGAGGTACATACCCAACAATATGACGAGGCACAAAAAGGTCCTCAAGCAGTAAATATTGAGTGTCTATTTCAGTAGATAGAAAATAATAGACCATTACAGCATAATCTGACGGGCAGCGCTAAATGGAATAAAAATCAAGCCTTTGAACATTGGTGCCTCTGTGCCTGATTATTTTGTAGTGCTGTTTTACTTCCAGTGGCATCAGCACCTGTTGTGGACTTGTTTGTGGGCCGCCAATACCGGCGTCGTCCCAAACAGGTCCACAACCCAAGCCTTCATGGCTGATAGAATAGGAAAAGGAAGCCTTCACGGCTGATAGCTAAATAGGAAAAGGAAAGATTAAGGGAGTTGTTTAGTAGATTGGTTTTAGCCAGCGCCATATCAGCACCTCTCTTTATTGTTTCCCTGTACTTTTGCAGAGCATGGTGAGGGTCTTCAAGTTCTCCACTATGAAGTTGGGCAGAAATATGAACCTCACTTTGATTACTTCCATGATGATTTCAACACCAAGAATGGAGGCCAGCGTATAGCAACTCTTCTTATGTATCTGTATGTGTTACACTGTTGGTATTCTATGATATGTGTCTGTTGGTAACCCAATTGCCCAATTGATATTTTCTATGACAATTGTTATTTGCTAGTTCGGATGTTGAAGAAGGTGGCGAGACTGTGTTCCCTTCATCGACAACAAACAGCAGCTCTTCACCTTATTATAATGAGCTTTCTGAATGTGCAAAGCGCGGTGTATCTGTTAAACCAAAGATGGGAGATGCGCTTCTGTTCTGGAGCATGAAGCCTGATGGATCCCTCGATCCCACAAGCCTGCATGGTGAAATTACTTGATCTTTTATGCCATGCCATGTTTTCCAACAGGCAGGTGTTATGCCACAGTACACTGATACTTCTGTTAAACTGCAAAATTTCCTTTAGGTGGATGCCCAGTGATAAAAGGCAACAAGTGGTCATTGACAAAGTGGATGCGTGTTCACGAGTACAAAGCTTAGATACAAGATGACACAGACCTGAGGTACTAAATTTTGCTCAGAAACCAAAATGATCCTCGTACTCTGTTTTTAGTTTGCCAACTGCAAAAGTAGCTTGGGCCTCTTACCTTGCACCGACAATATCCCTGACATATATTGAAATGCCTGCGGTCAGCTTTTTTTTAAGATACATTTCAAATTTATTGAAATTTTATCTGACTCTTTGCAGGTCATGCACCGGTTCAAATTCGTGAACATTTTGGCACATGTCGAGGGTTTCGATTTTCCATAGAGGATTAATTTTACACTTCTTTTCTATCTCTTACTGAGGCAATGTCTTAGGCTCCGTGTTGTACATTAACATGTTAGGCTGATGAACATAAACCTGATGATTCAGAGATGGACGTGTTCCGTATATACTGTCATTGCCCTTGTTCAAATCAAAATAGGATGTCTTATTGATGTTGAAAAGATCTTCTCGTTGTGTGTATGGGCTATGCTAGGCTTTATTTTGTTGCAGTAACCTAATACGCGGCAAAACTGAAGAAAGCTTATACAATATCTTCAGAGTCTGTTTAGGCTTAACCGAAACAGATCTCGAAACATCGTTGTTGTTGAGCTTGGAATCTGAGTGGCGGGAGCGCGTGGCTAGTCCTGCGTCGAACTGCGCTTGTTTAGCAGGATAGCTGCGGCTGTTAGCCGAACAGGAAATCAGCGGCGCGCTCCACGCGTTGCTCGGAGCGCGCGACAGACGTGCAGCCAGCGCCTGGGCGTCAGGCGAACTCGCTAACGTTTTATAACCCGAGCACGCGGCAGACATCGGAAACGGCGGTGGGACTGGCGATAAGACGAAGACGAAGGCGACAGGAGGCCTCACTGGTCGCGAACCCTCCTCTTCCTCCTCCAGCCACGCCTCGAAACGGCGTCGGAGCCTGCGCGGCGAGTCCATGGCTGACCGCTTTTTCCCCAACGACTTTCCGGACTTCGTCGCCGAGGTTAAGGCCTCTGACGGCGACGGCGAGGGGCACCGCCCCGCGGGGATTCGGGGCCTGCTCTCGCTTCCGTACACCAAGCTCTCCGACCGCTTCCTCCGAGCCGCGCGCCGCCTCAAGGACAAGGTGCGCCCCGCTACTCGCTCTCTCTCTCGTTTCCTCTGTCGCCCACTTGCCCGCCCGCCAGGTGCTCGACTGATTGCTCTCGGCTGCCCTCCCTGCAGGTGGTGGAGGAGACGTGGGTGAAGGCCGGGCGGAAGGTGACGGACTACACGCTCTACACGGGCTCTCTCGGGACAGCGCTGCTGCTGTTCAAGTCCTTCCAGGTCACTGGCGACCGCGGGGACCTCGCCCTCGCCGCCGACATCGTCCGCGCGTGCGACGAAGCGTCGCGGGGCCTGCCGTAAGAACAAGATGACCGACCAAGCCCCCGCTTTTCTTGTTCATGATTGGTGCTTGTTGCTTTGGTTGGATCTTCATGTTACTTGTTCATAATTGTATGGAGGTGTGTGGCCTGGGTGTGTAAGGCGCAGGTTCTTGACATTCATATGTGGGAGGGCCGGTGTCTGCGCTCTTGGAGCCGTGATTGCCAAGCATTGCGATGATCAGCTCAGGGTCACTCAATATCTGAGCTCCTTTGATCAGGTGAGCTTCTGATAAGCACAGATCTGGGTTTAGGAATCAATTTGTTAACTTTATGTAGAACCACATACAACAGTCACTGTAGAACAACAGATGGCACAATTGGTACCTCCTAATTTATAGACTCAGCTGTCCTCTGATTTTGTAGATAACAGTCACTGAGAAAGTTCCAAATGAACTGCTGTATGGAAGGGCTGGTATCTGTGGGCTTGTTTGTTCTTGAATAAGCATCTCAGCGAGAAGATGATCCCTCTCAAGCACATAGTATGTTAATGCTGTAGTTCATTCTCACACATTTCGTTTTTAATTATACTCATGTGAAAGGTACTGGAAATCTTACTGTATCAAACCACTTGAACTGTAGAATTCTGTGGCAAAGGACATCATTAGGGAGGGAAGAAATCTTAAGGGGAGTAGCCCGCTGATGTACGAATGGCATGGGAAGAAATACTGGGGTGCTGCCTATGGTCTTGCTGGAATCATGCATGTGCTCATGCACACTGATCTGAAACCAGATGAGCAGGATGATGTAAAGAACACCCTGCGGTATATGATCAAGAACAGGTTTCCTAGTGGCAACTATCCCTCAAGTGAAGGCAATGAATCAGATCGTTTGGTGCACTGGTGTCATGGTGCCCCAGGTGTTGCTCTTACACTTGCTAAAGCATATGAGGTGATTTCTGCATCTGTTTACACATTGCTCTATTTAATCTCCTATTATGTCTGCATGTTTATTCCATAGGCGTTCTTGAGATCTGGCAAGATGTTTAACTAATGAGTGAAGCTGCGGCAACTAGTTGGTTCATTAATCTTTAGAATTTGGATGTGGTCAGCATGAGTAAGAGTAACAATATCTGTATTTCAGGTCTTCCATGATGATTATTTCAAGCAAGCAGCTGCAGAGGCTGCTGAGGTTGTCTGGAACCGAGGGCTGCTGAAGAGAGTCGGAATATGCCACGGTGTAAGCGGGAATGCCTATGTGTTTCTCTCACTCTACAGACTAACCAACAATGTCGAGTACCTCTACCGGGCAAAGGCTTTTGCCTGTTTTCTCCAGGAGAAAGCTGATCAGTTGATAGCCGAGGGGGCCATGCATGGTGGTGATCGCCCGTTTTCACTGTTTGAAGGGAAGGCTGGGATGGCATACCTCCTCTTGGACATGGTTGATCCATCTGAGTCAAGGTTCCCGGCCTATGAGCTTTGAGAAACCCAACATGTACAATTACCCTGTGACTCTTGTGAGGCTGTGTGATAATCCAGCAGTCTGGAGAACCCAGTGTTTGTGTGTGTTTCTTGTCTACTCTGTAATGTGCGCTTGGACCTTTGGTGGCGCCTGCTGTGCTTGTAGATTTGGTGTTCCTGATGTTGCAATTGGGATCTTCTGTGAATTATGCATGACCATCGCATTCTGAGTTTCTGATCATGACCTTAACTACCCAACCTACAGCTGACATCGTTCCAACTTGGGCTTCCTGCTCTTCCGTTGCCATCAGCTTCACCAGCACTCGGTCCTACCATCCCGCTCAGGATCGACCCAATTCCACTAATCTCCTGTAGTCCTGTTGGCACTACCCAGCCGGCCAGACGCCACCATGCATAGTCTCGATTTGTGGAGCAAATTTCAAGACATTGCAAATTTCCTATCATTCTCAGTCTGTGAAACGGAACTGAAGACATTGAAAATTGTGGAACGAAATTCCAGATATTGCAAATTTTTTATCATTCTCGAACGTAAACGTAACGGCCACACGCAGGCGAGCTCGCTCTGGTCACGCAGGCGCCGCGGTGTTGTGCTTGTGCCTGTGCCGATGGTGACTCTCATGGGCACGACCCAGCGGCAGGCGCGTCACGCATGTCGTGCACGGTCCGCGGTGTCTACGGCTGTGCTTTTGCTAGGATGACGACACGATTGACATCTATATACACTGTATGTACTTATAATTTGCAATGAAGATAGTATATTAATCATATATATATAAGGGTTTAATTTGTATAGTAAAATTTATTTAATATTTTTTTAAATCTAGTCTAATCAAAACTGATTGACTTTTTTTTCAAGAAAAACGACGTGCATCTTTTTCTAGTACAGCTGCCTTCGCGGAGGTTTTTAGTCCTGCTAGATGGAGTTGCACGTCACTGGTGCGCTGATGCTGATCAATGGATTCTATGGTTCCTGCCGGTCCAGTGTCTGTCCTTGTCTCGTCTTCGGAAAACACCAAGTTGCAAGCGACGTAATCCTACCTGCGGAAGTGCGGAAGGGGCCCCAAACGTCAGGTCCAAGGCTGCAAGGCCGAACAGAACAGACTCCTGGGAGACTGACTGAATGGCCTTGGCACCCTGACTGTTCATTTCCTCTATCTCGCTCGCCGGGCGGCCTCGAAGAGCAAGCTGCAACAATGGCGCTGGAGATCGAGCACACCCACCTCCCTATCCGCGGCCTCAACCTCCACGTCGCACACGTAGGCAAAGGCGAGTCTCTGGTTGGCATCATCATCGTTGCTGGAGAGCTGATGGATTTGGATCCCCGCGGAGCAAGCAGAGCATCAATCATGTGTGGCTGTTGCCTTGGTTTAATTGTGTGTTGCAGGTGAGCTGGGCACGGTGGTGTTCCTGCACGGCTTCCCGGAGATATGGTACTCGTGGCGCCACCAGATGCTGGCCGTGGCCGCGGCGGGGTACCGCGCCATCGCACCGGACTGCCGCGGGTACGTCTCCTTTGAGGACCCCGTCGCCGACGTGCTCGGCATCCTCGACGCCCTCAGCGTCCCAAAGGTAAAGCAACAGCAGCTCACTGGAACGGATGGAAGGACCGTCCAATTCCAAGAACTGATCGTGTTGTTGCCGCGCCGGCGAGTGTGCAGGCCTTCTTGGTGGGCAAAGACTTCGGCGCCATGCCGGCGTACGAGTTCGCGCTGCAGCACCCGGACCGCACCCGCGGCGTGATGTGCCTCGGCATCCCCTTCAGCCCGGCCCCCATGCCCTTCGACGCCATGCCCGAAGGCCTCTACATCCGGCGCTGGCGCGTGGGTAGCACTGAACACTGCATCACCTCTGAACAGACTGAATTCTGAAATCTTCTTGTGAAATTCGAAATTGGCACTCTGCAGCAGCTGGTATTCCTTGTTTCTGCAGGAGCCTGGCAGGGCGGAGGCCGACTTCGGCCGGTTCGACGTGAGGCGCGTGGTGCGCACCATCTACGTGCTCTTCGCCGGCGCCGACATCCCGATCGCCAGGAAGGGCAGGAGGTCATGGACCTGGCCGACCTGTCGACGCCCCTCCCGGCGTGGTTCACCGAGGAGGACCTGAACGCCTACGCCAAGCTCTACGAGAAGTCCGGTTTCGGCTACCCGCTCAAGATGCCGTACAGGTTAGCCGCCACCGCACTGCTCGATCTCGCCGGCAGCCAAACGAACGGCAGAGACTGGAGACTAAAAAGGCACTGAATCACTGATGTTCTTTTTTTTTTTTTTTTTTTTTTTTTTTTTTTTTTTTTTTTTTTTTTTGCTTCCGTGGAAACATTCATTGGGCATGCAGAGCTATACACAAGGTTCCGAACCGGCAGGACGCCAAGTTCCAGGTGCCGGTGTTCATGGTGATGGGGGAGAAGGACTACTGCTTCAAGTGGTTCGAGACCGCCCTGCGCGGCGGCGCCATGGACAACTTCATGCCGGACCTCAAGATCACCTACATCCCGGAGGGGAGCCACTTCGTGCAGGAGCAGTTCCCAGAGCAGGTCAACGACCTGCTCCTCGGCTTCCTCAAGGACCATCCCTCCGCGGCATAAGGAGAGGATGAGACTGTGACCGTGAGAATAATATGGTCCTTGGAGCAGAGCAATGGTTTCTCTATTGCCGTTTCCTGGATCCATGACCGTGTTAATTAGCACACACTCAAACAAGTTGTGCTCAAACATTGTGTTCGACAAAATGAGCTCTGCCTTTTCCCCATTTTCTCTTACTCTTCCATGTGCTAGAACGTAAGTCCTCCGAGCAAACAGCAAAGGAGACGCAGTACGTTGACAAAAGACATGTACATGTTCAAGGCAACTTTACAGAAAGAAACAGAGGCATGCTTGATGTCTATTGCAGTTTCTTTTGCAAGTTTCAATTCTATAATTCCTTTTTTTATTGGATAGTTCAATGATTGTGCAGGTGGTCCATGCCAAGCCAATTGAAATCGACAATTAGATTTGTTTAGTAAAGATTTTAATTTTGAAATACTATATACTGCTATAAAATTCCAACATTTAGGAGTTTCTCTAATATCTTTCGACCAACAAAAAAACCATTTCTATATTTTTATACTAGCTCCATTTCTTACAAATATATGAATCAACAAAGATTTTTGGACCTGACTTGTTACAGAGTTGTGACTATCATTTGTTGTGCACCAGTGTAAGTGCTTTGGAACTTTAGCAATCAGATATATGGACAATCTGTATATAGAACAACAAAAAAAGTAAGTCCCATGCCACTATTTTTCCTTTTAGAGAATTCAGACAACCAGAAAATCATGTTGTTTTCCTTAAAACATAGAAGGATGCTTCGACAAGTATTTTTTTTTCTTTGGATCTGGCAGTCCCTGAGATGCATAATGTTTAAGTAGAAAATAAAGATATCGAACTCTGTAAGCAAAACCCATGGTTAAGATGCATTTTAAAGTGGTTCAATTCCTGTAGCATGATGTTCTGTGGCATCAAGAGCTCAGCGACTGTTATACATGTTATTACTCTGGCTCGGACACTGTTCCTTTCAGTGGAAATGACCTCAAACCTAATTATATAGCATAATAATAATGCATAGAACCCAGGATAACTAACTAATTTAAATCTTTGACAGAACTTGCTAAACTCACTTCAAAAGCTAACTAGCTTAACATGTCATGTGACTTATTAATTTGTAAGCCATTGTTTTGTACTTACACAGGATACTCGACTTATTTTCTTACCCCCCTCCATCATCTTAGCAGAAGAAAAAAAAAAGAAAAAAAAAGGAAATGAAGACCAACAAAGTCTCTCTTCATACTAGACAGGAGAACATATATTGCATGAGAGGCAAAAGGTAATACATATCCTCAGTATAATATATTGCACAAACTAATTTATCAAATACAATCTTGTTGCCTCATTTTACAGAAACCAATTTAGCTTCTTAAAGGCTATTTCCACATCTGCCTCTATTGCTCGGTGGTATACAATTCGAGTTAGAAAATCACCTCTAGCATTTCATCTCATATTTCTTTATACTAATCCCATTTGCCCTGCCCATGTGAAATGTCACCAAGGTGGAGAGGGTGAGTGCATGGAGGCAAACTTTCTCAACATATTGATACACATTATCGTGTGATGAATTTTTTTGGTGCACCTTATTTGGATTATTAAATAGGCATAGAAATATATTTACCTCTGAATACAAAGTGCAACCACATATCGGCCTCATCATATGCTTAATAGTTAGATTGACCGGCGCTTATATCAAAACAAATAGTAGAATTTCTAATTTTCTATTACGTAGAAGTAGAAAAAGCAGGTGAACCATGAGAAAAATAATTACGCAATCCTTCGATGCATTTTTCTCCTTTTTATTTTATTTATTCTTATATGATTAATCAAAAAATTACTTTTATCTTTAACTTCTATACATTGTACAAACGTTTTTTTCAAAAAAAAAAAAGAGAATCACTGACCAACGTGCAAACGTTGTGGAGCAACACCAACCTAAAAGGCCTGAACCGGTGAATCAAGATCAGTATAACAGGTGGAGCCCATATGTCATCCGCACTTAATTTGAATCTCGCTGCCGAACGACGCGATCTCCCAGCCATGCCAGACTTCAGCGTTTTCTCCACGCGTGCTCCCTCCTACGCCGCCTCCCCACATCCTTCTTCGCTTCAAATTTGCGTAGCGTTGATTCCACGCCCGCCCCGATACTACAAATTCCAAATCCATCGGCGCACCTCTCGCAACGCTCGATCCAAACGCGAGCCGCAACCCCAACCCTAGCAACCGAGGCTGATGGCGCGCCCGAGGGGCAGGAAGCGCACGGCGGCCCAGGCGGCCGCCACCGATTCGGTCGAGCCGGAGGCCGTCGCTGGAGCTTCGGCGGCAGCGGCGACGGCGACGGAGCTGGCGACTCGGGGGCGGAGGAAGCGCGTCATGTCCGCCAATGATTCGGTCGAGCCGCAGGCCGCCGCCGGTGCTTCGAGCAAGCCGGATTCAGCGGCAGCGACGGAGCTGGCAACCCGGGGGCGGGGGAAACGCGTCAAGGCGCCGCCCAAGCCCAAGCCCGAGACGGAGTACTTCCCCGAGAGAAGAAATCTGGTGAGCTCGTTTTCTAGGATGGCCTGGGTCGGGTTAGGTGTTTGGTACCCCAGAGTAGTCGTTTGGTCCTGATCCGATTAGCTCGCGAGCGGCTTCAGTTTCGGTTGTTGCTCGAGCGGCAGGGTTCGCAGTGCTTTGATTGGTTGAAAAATCCGGGGATGATGGCTCCCATTCTGCTGCCGGTAATGCTCAAATTAATGTGGCATTCCATGGTTATGTAGGATTATACTTGGGTTTCGCTATTGGATTCAACTCATCTGAGAAGAAAATAGCAATGCACTACTATTGATGAAAATTTTCAAATCTGTGTGCTTTGTGATGCAAGTGTGCAGTTTGATAGGCCAACATTTTTTTTTTCTATCCATTGGTTGCGGCTGATATATGAAGCTTGAGAACAATGTATGATTATCACTAAAACGGTTTTTAAGGTATATTAGAATACGTTTGCTTTAGAAGCATTTCGTTGCATGCTGGCTCCAACAGGTTTAAGGGCGTACCCAGTGCCATAGGCTCCCGTACTGCGGGGTCTGGGGAAGGTATAGTATTTTGGAAATTACCACAACGATTTTGATTGTGTCTGGCTGCCTTGTATGATGACTTTGCTATTACTTTAGATGCATTCTGACTAATGAGTTTTTTGCTATGTTCAGGAGGATCTATGGTTATCTGCTTTTCCAGTTGGCACTGAGGTTTGCTCTCATCCTTGCCTTCTTTGATTTGTAGTAGTGTGTATGTTGGTGATCCACATTTGGACTTAGCTCTCATCTTTTCCTTAACAACTTATATAACTTGCCATATCATCTGCAGTGGGAAAACATTGATAAGATAAAGGAGTTCAATTGGAGCTTCGAAAATCTGGAGGTATGGTGATCAACAGGATTTAACCTTTTAAGCCATTTTGCTTTTTGAGTGTTTAGTTCCCCCTTCACGATGATATGTGGTTGTTGTTGGTGAACAGAAAGCCATAGAAGAAGGGGGGGAGCTTCATGGAAAGACGGTTTATATGTTTGGAAGCACTGAGCGTATGTCCACTTTGTCTTCAGCTACTTTCTAAAATTAATCTGCTATCATTAATTCTTGATGCATGTTTGTTAATCTTTGTAATATTTCACATCAGTGCTATCTGGGCTTTTTCATCTCAGTTTTATCTTGACGAGCATGTTTAGTAAACTCAACAATTCTATATGTGCAACACTATTTATATGCTGGATTCATAAAGTGGATTTAACTATTTAAGTATAGGCCATCTGTTTTGTTTACTAGTTTTATGAGGCTGTTGATTTCCATACAAGACTAATTGGCTCCTGTTGTCATGCAGCCCAGCTGTTGGATGTTAACGGCGAATCAAAGATAGTGCTTATCCCAATCGTAGTCGCTGTAAGTTCTTGTCTACCTTCTTGGCTGGACAGTTATCCTCTGTGTATATTTACGTACGGTTTTGAGTTCTAAAACATGTTATTAGAAATATGCGCTATTGAAAACAGGCCCTGTTAGTTCCACATCATCTTATGATAAACATCTCTCTCTCTCTCTCTCTCGGGGTAACTCTGCTTTTATTGAAAGCAAATAAGGTTCACCATACACTTGCTGGGGATACCAGCTAAGCTGCTAGCCATAGAAGCAAACCACACAACCGCTGGACATGAACATCTATCTATTCATCTAGGTCATGTCTATGCCAACTAAACAATTAATCAATAAAGCAATTCTGTCTGTACTTTTGCATTAGTAAACAACGCATACCATCTCTGGTGGGTGGGTGTTGCTTGCAATTTTTATTTGGTACTATCAACTGCACAACATTGAAAATGTGTCAGTCTTTAAGATTAAAAATTGTGATAAACATTTTGAAAGTAAAAAAGTCAAGAGACTTAATCTAGCTTGTCCACTGATATTATCAAGGTAACTATACTTTGGTAGGAAAATTTAATACCTTAATACTGTTTTTGTTTTTATATAATAATATTGGTGCTATCCAGATAAAGCCAGTGATCTTTTCCTCTTCATTGGTGTTTTAACTCTAAAACGTTTTTTTTTTTTGCTATCTATCTCTTGGTGGTGGGACTCAGTTAAGACTTGAACTCAATTTTGCAGGTGGACTGTCCATTCCCTCCTTCAGCTAAAATTGGGATAAACTCTGTCCAAAGGGAGAATGAGGAAATAGTGCCAATGAAGGCTATGAAGATGGCATGGGTGCCTTATGTTCCCCTTGAGGACAGGTACTTCTGTATTATCATGTTGAAAGATATCTGCTGCTTGTTGTTTTCATTATATATGTGTGTACGTTTTCTCCTGAGTCATTGCAACTTTTTTTTTTCTAACTTTGCCTTTGCTTTTATCTTTAGACTTAGCAGGATCGACAGTTTGAAAACAAAAATATTCACTCTCGGATGCACGCAACGAAGGTTAGTAATATGAACTTATGGTTCTGGAATTTCATGCTTTATAGGATTTATTTATATTTTTATTTCTGTTTATTCCATTGTTGTGTTATATTTCTTTTTTTTAAGCACTCTTGTTAACCCTATTGTAGGTCTGCACTGAAGCATCTCAGAATTGAGAGAGTCAAGAAGTTCGACTACTGCATGCCTTGTAAGCTTATTAATCGATTTCGCGCATAATTATTCCATGATGCTGCAACTATATCATAGTTAAATAGCCACAATGCAACTCTATGTCAGTTGATTCATTGGAATGACAGTTGAATAACGTGGCCGTGAAGAAACATAATGTCTTCTGAACTCTCTAGTCTCTACTTAGTTGACTGATTGTTGTGCAGTTTATGGCTTGAAATTAACTCTATTATCTCTGTAGATTATATGCCACTTGAACCTCTTGAAGGCGAAGATGACACTGTTATCAATTTCCTATATCCTCTAGAACCGCCAGTAATTCTATTATCTCTGTCCAAACCTAGCTGTAGATTTTAGTCATGAATCACTGTGTTTACTCTATGCTGCTTGCTGCAGATAGTGGATGAGTTCGACTGGGAAATGGATGATTACGAGGATTTTATAGATCAGAAAGTTCAAGAAGGTAGCCTGCCAGAGGGTGAGAAAGAAAAATTCAAGGTACTGCACTTTGTGGCTAAGCTGATATTCATGAATTTAGAGAAAGCAATTCTAGCATCTCCTGAAGATAGTATTTCCTCATTTATTTGATAGGATTTCCTGAAGGAGAAGGTTAGAGAAAGGAAGAAAGAGCTGAAACAGGCTAAAGAGTCTAGGAAGAAAGCAATAGATGACATGGATCCTAGGATGAAAGAAGCATTCAAGAACATCAAATTTTACAAATTTTATCCTGTAAAAACCCCGGACACGCCTGATGTAAACAATGTAAAGGTATGCAATGCTGCTGTTAAGTATTCCTCAGTTAGCATAACTGAATAGATTTAACTTTGTAACCAATGTTTTCTGCAGGCTAGGTACATTAACAGGTACTATAGGAATGCCCATTATCTGATGTGATCGCACCAATCGGTACGTTGGAACTTCACGAAAACATATAGTTCCTGTGTTTTGCAGACCGTGTACATGTATGCTATCCTATCTGCTGACATATGTATAGATAGTCTTGAGGTCTTTCATGCATTGTTTATCCTTTTCTAGTATCATCTGTAATTCTTCAAGGCCGAACCTATGCTATGATTTTTTTATTTGAAAAGCATAATGATCTATTAGCAGTTTGGTTTCATGTGATGCATCTTTCTAATGTTCTAGTCTTCTAGATAGTGATTTTCCCAATGGAATATTTGGTTACATGGTGTTTTTTGGTCATATCCAGGTAGCTGCTAATGGAGATCGACAGCCTCGGAGAATAATTTGATCAAGTTGTTGAGAAACGTTCATTATCTTCTGCTAAAGCTCTGGAAGCTGTTGATCCAATAGTGAATGAAGAAGAGCAGGCTTTTGTGAAGCTGTAATAGTGAATGATGTTCTCATCCTTGGAGAATTGAAAGCTAAGCTGAATGAAATGGCACCACTAAACCAACTTGAAGGGAGACAAAAGGAGCCGCTTCCCTAAGCAAATATGTCAAGCTCCTTGAGATGTCTTTCAGTCCAGATATGTCTAAGGCATACAGAAATGTGGATTTTGAGGTTCATACAGTAAACAATATCATAGCGTGTCATCTCTACTGGCCTCTTTGATCTTGGTGACATGTTCGTCCATGAGTGTGGGGAATTAGGTGGCACGGGGTGATTCTGGAAACATTTTGCTAGCCGAGAGGTTGAAACTAAATGTTAGGTCATTCATGTGTTTTAAGAGTGTCACATAAGCAAGATGAGAACATGTAACTGGTCCGATAGATCCCTAGTGGTCTAATTGGCTGAGCGGTTGAAATTAATTGTTATGTCATCTCATGATGTGCCTCTGCCAATAGATCTGTTGGATAAGATGAGAACATGTGATTCTGAAACAAAGTGGTCAGTACGTGGTTCTTCCCATATGAATCTGAAAACAGAATGGTCAGCAAGCGAGGGACCGGAAGAGCTTTTCTTCATGAAAAAAAAGTCTTCACAAATCGCAAGTGGACAGTGGAGTCGAGAATCAAGTGATAGAAATTTCTTAACCAACATGTGATTCTTCTGAAACAAAATAAATTAATCAGCACGAGCTAGGGACTGGCAGCCAATATAATCATGCATTCTTTTTTTTAAAAAAAAAGTTAATCATGCATCTGTTTGAGGACAAGCCCCGGACACAGGGAGATGCGAGCAGACAAGTGGGCAAGTCACCACTCACCAGCCACTGATGTGACTGACGCGCATAGCAGGCGACTCGCTCTCTGTCCGGCATCGAGAGGAGCAAGCAGGCGAAGCATCAATGGCGCATCCGGAGATCGAGCACACCCAGCTCCCCGTCCGCGGGATCAACCTTCACGTCGCTCAGGTGGGCAAAGGTGAGAGTGAGACTGAGAGCGAGAGTCCTCTAGCCTCTGCTGCGTGGTCGTTGACTGCAAATCCGTGCTCCATTCTCTCGTGCTCGCGTCGTCATTCTTGGCCCGTTTAATCTGTGGCAGGTGAGCTGGGGACGGTGGTGTTCCTGCACGGCTTCCCGGAGATATGGTACTCGTGGCGTCACCAGATGCTGGCCGTCGCCGCAGCGGGGTATCGCGCCATCGCGCCGGACTGCCGCGGGTACGGCCTGTCGGACCAGCCGCCGGAGAACGAGGAGGACTCCTGGGTCTGGGACGACCTCGTCGCGGACGTGCTCTCCATCCTCGACGCGCTGTCCATCCCAAAGGTAAGACACAGATCGGATGAGAGATTATTGTTGCAGTGACCGTACTGATCGATCGATGCGTACGTCGTCCACTTGAATTGAACGTACGTGCCCCTAGGCGTTCTTGGTGGGCAAGGACTTCGGCGCCGTGCCGGCGTACGAGTTCGCGCTGCAGCACCCGGAGCGCACCTGCGGCGTGATGTGCCTCGGCATCCCCTTCAGCCCCGTTCCCTTCTCCTTCCACGACACCATGCCCGAGGGCTTCTACATCCTGCGCTGGGGCGTACGTGCCTGCCGCCTCTGAATCTCTGATGATTGGGGCAGCTGCTCTGGTTCTTCGATTTCTGGTCACCATCAGATCGCTATTCCTTTGTTTCTGCAGGAGCCTGGCAGGGCGGAGGCTGACTTCGGCCGGTACGACGTGAGGCGCGTGGTGCGCACCGTCTACGTGCTCTTCTCCGGCGCAGAGATCCCGATCGCCAAGGAAGGGCAGGAGATCATGGACCTGGCCGACCTGTCCACGCCCCTCCCGGAGTGGTTCACCGAGGAGGACCTGGACGTCTACGCCAAGCTCTACGAGAAGTCCGGCTTCCGCTACCCACTCCAGATGCCATACAGGTGATAGCATTTGCCATTGGATCGCGCTATGAGACACTACAGACGAGCTGCGGCAGGTTTACCGATTGCTTTCGTGGATTGGGCAGGTCTATACACAAGATGCCGAACCGGCTGGACCCCAAGTTCAAGGTGCCGGTGTTCATGGTGATGGGGGAGAAGGACTACTGCTTCAAGTTCCCGGGGTTCGAGGCCGCCATGCGCAGCGGCGTCATGAACAACTTCATGCCGGACCTCAAGATCACCTACATCCCGGAGGGAACCCACTTCGTGCAGGAGCAGCTCCAGGAGCAGGTCAACGAGCTCCTCCTCGACTTCCTCAAGGCCAAGGGCCACCCCGTCGCATCGTGAGAATGAGAATTGCGGTTGCAGCAATAATTGCCTATCTGTATCTGTTGCCATCGGATGCTTTGGCCCACTGGCTTGTTTTGAATTTTCTTTATGCGTCTTGTTTAAATGATTCGCATGGGGATGCTGTATCTCAACTCGATGGTGTTGGAGCAATTTGCATGACGGGCATTGGTGCTTCGCCTGTGCAGTGAACTGATAGAAGGGATGATGTGTCAGGTGTGTGTGAAACATAAACTGCTTGGCCTCCCATCATATTGGACAAGCGACGCCTCTGTTTCAAACAATCAAACTTTCGGTGGATGAGGACTGCGTCACTTTATCTAACCATTACTCTTAAAGTTGTATACCAAGCCCCCTCTCTCAAAATCCATTTTTCTGATGACCGGTTTTCCTGTTATCCAATATAATTTTAGGAGGACTCCCGTAGTCGAGAACCCATATTTGTTCCCATCTTTATTCGTTCCCTTTCCTCTCTCAATTTGCCCTCTCTGGTCATTGGCACGTTTTTTTATTGTTTCTATGCGTCCTTATTTTTATTTTTCATTTTCTAGCATGATTGTCATTATCTTCTTTTCTATTTGCATATTTTTTAAATCCAACATTTTTCGTGTAAGTTTTTTATTATTCGTTTGATAAACAGTGTCCTATTATAAGTAAAGAAAAAAATTTGAGATCGTAAGATACATAAGAAAAATCTAGTTTGCAAATTATCTTGTTTACAAGACATCCAGATTGTTTTTAATTTAGTAGAAAATTGAATAGAAAACAATTATTTTAAATAACAAGAGTGAAGGGAAAATCCATATTTAAAAATTTGTGTACAAGAATCTCCTATCTTGATAGGATAATTTTTTCATCCGGTCATTACTGAAAGTCAGATTCCATAGGTAATCCGAGGATTGCTTGCGATGTATCCGATTACCAGTGTTTCTTCAGGCCTTTCCTCTTAATGAAAAATGGATAAAAGACCCAATCATGAAGGGAAAAAACATAGTATGCGAGCTAGACTCGCCAACCCCTCTCCGTTAAAAGCAAGGAAATTCCTTGCTCACAAAAAATCCACAAAATAGTTGACCCAACAAGGGTCATGTCTTGGACTTCTTAGCTTGGCACCGAATAGCCTTGCCTAGCAAGTATGCGCCAACCCCTCTCTGGTAAAAGTAAGCAAATTGCTTGCTTGCACAAGATCCACAAAAATAGTTGATCCAACAAGGATCGTGTTTGGATTTCTTAGATATGAATAGGAGTTTTTTTTTTGTGTGGGTCGCTAGTTAGAGTGCCTCCGGATTTGTGAGAAAGATTTTTCTTGCTAGCATAGGAGAGCTAAAGTGGCCTGCCTAGCTTGGCACGGCTAGACGAGGCAAGGTGAGCAAGGCAAGGCAAAGCCGCAAAGTAAAGAAAGCTGGACTGCATCTACCACCTCCATTCCAGGTGCCACGACTGAGGTCATCGTCCAAATGGCAAGGACTTTCACGGTCGTCGGCCCCGTCTTCGCCCCCTTCCCCTCTTCCGCGCGTCTCCTTTCCACGGCCGCATCCACCACCTCCATTCCACTTCCCACCCACTCGATAGCGACGCCGCCGCACAGCAACTCAGGAACCCCTCTCGCTTCCCCGCGACAGCGACGGCCGGTCGCTTCAAGTGACCTAAGCACCTGCGCCCGCCCCCCCTTCCTTCTCCTTTTCTCCCCCCCCGGCCCCCGTCCCTCTCCGTCCCTATGACCTCTTCCGCCCCGCCGAACCCTAGCCCCGTCCCGGTCCCCGTCCCCGTCCCCACTCCGATCCCCACCGCGAACGGGACTCCCTCATCGCCGAAGGATCAGCCGCCGCCGCCGCAGCAGCAGCAGCAGGGGGGCGGCGGCCAGGAGGAGGCAGCGGCGGCGGATGGGGCAGGCGCCGAGGCTGCGGAAGCGGGAGTAGCAGCAGCCGGTGTTGCGGCGCCCGAGGCTATGGAAGTGGATGGGGGCTCCGGCGCGGGGGAGGCGGAGGTGGGCGGCTCGGGGGGAGGAGGAGGCGCTGGGGTGGGTGGAGGAGCGCAGCAGGCCTCGCCGGCGACCGTGTTCCGGATTCGGCTCAAGCAGTCGCCCGCCAGCCTCCGGCACAAGATGCGCGTGCCCGAGCTCTGCAGAAACTTCAGGTGCGCGTGACCGAGTCTCCGTTTGTTTTGCTTGCGCCAAAATCGAGTTTTTGTTTCGAACTCGCTTCCTCAGGGAGCAGTGTTGGATGTGAATTATGTTAAGATTTTGGCGACGGCCGACGGGTGCGTGGAATAGTGGAATCACCGACTTCTGAGTCATTCTGAAGAGAGCTTCTGTCTATGTGGTTGCGATTGCATTATTTCTCCTTGATGGAGAACGTTCTAAAGCATTTTTGGAGGGCTCCTGTGGCTGCATATTATTATCTAATAATAACTTCTGTGTGTTCATTTTTATGAAACTGATACTGCCTTTGGTAGCTCACAATTTGAAGACCCGTTTGGTAGTGGGGATGGTTGATCCAAACCCTTTTGGTTTAACTTAATGTATATGTATTTTTTTTGGGAACAATCCTGTCCTAACTCCTAACAATGCACTATGCACAGCACTATCAGTATTTCTTGTTTTTTTGGTTACCTGTTTCTATAACTGCATTTATCTGGTATATAGCTAGGCTACCACTTAGTTCTATCCTAATCTTACCTGGAAACTAGTTGGTAACATTTTACTTTGATGCGGCTCCTCACTGCAGTGCAGTTGCTTGGTGTGGGAAACTGAATGCAATTGCTTGCGCATCAGAGACTTGTGCACGTATTCCAAGGTTAGATTTGCTTCACCTTCTTTCTCTGATATGTTTTGTACCTTGATTGCCTCGCACATGTATCATTTAAAATGTTTAAACTATAGGGGCTGTCTTAGGCAGTGGAGCTTGTGGTAGAAAAGTGCGGTTTCTTCACTTGAGCAGAAACATTAAGACACACTACTGGTAACTCATGTATATGTAGAGTAAACTATACCAGTAATTGGGCTGTACAATACTCGTGCAACGGACAGCAAAAGATACAAAATTATAGATTGCTAACATAAAAAAAAATCAAACATTAAGACTGGGGGTAGTAAAATGGAGATCCTCCTGATGTCAATGCCTAGGAAAGAATGCTTGAGTGTTCACCTTCTTAGTGGCATTTTTTATCCACAGTTTTTTGTATGCAATATTCTTTTGCATAAAATAATTTAATTTGTTTCTCCAGCTCCAATTCGAGTCCTCCATTTTGGATTCCTATACATATCCTGAATCCGGAGAGGCCAACAGAATGTTCTGTATTCAATGTGAAAGCAGGTACATGTCTTTTTATCTGCTACACAAAATATTCTTAACTATGGTTTACTTGCATGTGATTCTTTGGTCTTTGCTAGACACACATGCCTCAAATTTCAATCCCAGTTATATTTTAGTGGTGCAATTGTACTCAGCTTATGACTGTACAAGCAGATGCATCAAGTTTGATACTCTGTTGTCTGCTCATCTGGAATAAATAAATATATCTATTCAGTTTTCTAAAAACGATCTGCTCTCAACAATTTCACTGTAATGGTATTGTCAATTGAACAGATTCTCCACGTGACTTTGTTCAGTTCATTGAATGGTCTCCTCGGTCCTGCCCTCGTGCATTGCTAGTGGCAAATTTTCATGGGCGGATCACTATATGGACACAGCCAACAAAGGTAAGTTATTCCCTTGAGATGGATGCATCATTTCTTTTGAGTTAACTTTGAAGTTCAATAAGAACACGGGTTTCTCTAATAGCTGCCCGAAGCAAAGTTTCATATTTGATGTTATCAACTATTTTCATACTAATCGCTTTATTCTGTGGTGAAGGGTCCTGTAAATCTTGTATGTGATGCAAGCTCATGGCAGTGTGAACATGAATGGCGTCAAGATCTTTCTGTGGTGACCAAGTGGTTGTCAGGAATTTCTCCGGTACGTTTGTAACACACATAATACCCCGTGCTGTTTACCTTCACTATTTAACATGCCCCATTATGGTTAATTAAACAATGCTGCTGAATGACTCTCTTTTCAGTTTTCACTGATCAGATTTCTTGAGCACCATAACAGTGCTCAGAGTCATTTTATATTTGTCAAATGCAATATTTCAAATTAATTGTAGTGTTTTGTTAAGATCCAGATTCTTTTACGGGGTTGTTAAGATCCAGATTGCTGTTCTTACACCCCAGTCTATGCACAGGTAAATACTTTTAGGTAAGTACTTTTCAAGGGCGTTTCGGTCATCCTTAATTGAAAAGTGCTACTACCTAGATATGCCATGTACATGTGCCTTGGTTAGACTTATGTTGACAAGGTTTTTTTGGAAAGGGAGAGAAAGGGAGGGGGGAGGGAGGATAGAATCATATCTCAGAATTCTTTATTTAACATCAAATAAAAAAGGTATTCAGCCTTAAAGCATCAAATATGAAACTAAAGGAAAAATAAGAGTACAGTATTGTGTCTGTGCTAGACCTTATTGACTTGAAAAGACCAAAAGAATAAGGCATCAAATATGAAACTGAAGGAAAAATAGGAGTACAGTATTGGTTTTGTGTGAGGCCTTATTGGCTTGGAATTAGATTTTAGATAGAAGAATAAGAGATACCAAGCTATAAGTCTTTCACTGCTGCTAAATTTGTTGTTCTTATTGGTCCTGCAGTATAGATGGCTTCCTACAAACTCCACTAGTTCAAACCTGAAGACCTTTGAGGAAAAATTCCTCACCCAACAGCCTCAGAGTTCAGGTATCAGATTTTCTTGTCAGGTTTTGCACATATAATTTACTCCTGAAAATCTGAGCTAAGCTTCTTGTTGCAGTGGGATGGCCAAGTATTCTATGTGTTTGTTCAGTTTTTTCATCAGGTTCTGTTCAGCTTCATTGGTCACAGTGGCCTTCTCAAAACTCATCACATCCTAGATGGTTTTCTACTAGCAAAGGGCTTCTAGGAGCAGGACCCAGTGGCATAATGGCTGCTGATGCTATTGTAACAGAATCTGGAGCTTTACATGTTGCTGGGGTACCCCTTGTTAATCCATCCACTGTAGTTGTTTGGGAAGTGATGCCAGGTCTAGGAAATGGTATTCAGGCAACTGCGAAGATAAATGCAACAAGTTCTGTTCCCCCGTCTCTGAATCCCCCTTCGTGGCCTGGTTTTGCTCCGTTAGCGGCCTACCTATTTTCTTTGCAAGATTATCTTGTTTCTGAGGGTGCACAAACAAAAAAGCTGACCGACAATGAAACTGCTGAGGCTGCATCAATCCATTGTTGTCCAGTTTCTAATTTTTCAGCTTATGTCAGTCCAGAAGCAGCTGCACAGTCAGCTACAACCACCACCTGGGGTTCTGGGGTCACTTCAGTTGCTTTTGATCCGACTCGTGGAGGATCAGTCATTGCAGTTGTAATAGTTGAAGGTGAGATTACAACTCCATTCAAGAGATGACCTAGTTCTGGTGCAATATATTTTCGTATCTCAAGTCATAGTAATTATCCATTGTTTTCTGAAACATGACATGAATGTGGTATAATTAGTGTTCTCCTACACTTCATGATCACATACTCTCCACCTCCAAAGGTCCACCATTGTTCTGCCCACCAAAAAGAAAAATAAGAACACACATGCATGCACTTGTGTGCATGAAAACAACTCTTACTGAATTTAACTGTATATGTCTAGAATTCAAATTATATTAGAGATGGATCTCATTACACTAACATGTGCTCAACTTTTATTCAAATGGCCATATTTCTTACAATCTGTGCCATATTCTAGACCATGATTTCTCAATCAGCAACTGTTCAATTTACATTCTTTGCACTAACTTTTTTGGCACCGGTTGTGATAGCTGGTGTTTATTTACTTTTTGATGATTTTTGTATTACTTCTTGCAGGGCAGTACATGTCTCCTTATGATCCTGATGAAGGACCTTCTATCACTGGATGGAGGGTGCAATGCTGGGAATCTTCGCGTCAACCTGTTGTTCTTCATCCAATATTTGGAAGCCCTACTAGCTTAGGTGGGCAGACTCCCATGCAAACTGTTTGGTCCACTAGAGTTAATAAAAGCATTCCACCAACGGAGGACCTTAAAAATCCTCAAGCATATGTTCCGATGCCGACGACATCAGATGAACGGAGCTCCTCTGAGTGCAGTGTTGACAGAGCGAACAGACTCAGCTTCGACCCTTATGATCTTCCAAATGATGTTAGACAACTGGCTCAAATAGTTTATTCTGCTCATGGTGGTGAAGTTGCCGTCGCTTTCCTCCGTGGAGGAGTGCACATTTTCTCTGGTCCAAATTTTGATCAGGTTGACAGCTACCATGTCAACGTTGGCTCTGCTATTGCTCCACCAGCCTTTTCGTCAAGCAGTTGCTGCTTGGCATCAGTTTGGCATGACACGCTCAAAGATCGAACCATACTGAAGATAATACGTGTTCTTCCTCCTGCAATTCTTAGCACGCAAACAAAAATCAGCTCAGCAGCATGGGAGCGTGCAATAGCAGATAGGTATGTTACCAAATTTACAGACGCTGATTCCTAATTAGTACTCCAAATGATTATGTTGTCCTAAACCTCATATATGGAGTGTGATTTTGTATCTTTGTGATAATTAGATACTTTTGTATTTCTTGTTGGGGTCCATGTCTACCCTAACCCAACTTGATTGAGGCTAAAGGCTTTGTTGTTCCTGTATTTGATAATGTATATTTCTGGCAGATTTTGGTGGAGTCTATTGGCTGGAGTTGATTGGTGGGATGCTGTCGGTTGTACACAGAGTGCTGCCGAAGATGGTATAGGTAAGGCATTGTTGACAATGACATGCTTTAGTGTGTAGTCTATGCTGTCCAATTGGTTTTAATTTTCCTGTGTTTTGCGTGTTGGAGGCTGAGCTATAGCAATAAAGTTGATTCTCATATACAACTGTTCATCTTCTACAAGCACATTTTGGGGTTTATGCTCTACTGAGATTAAAAGCTGACCTAGTATTTGACAGTTCTAATGAAGACATCATTTCTAGTGGAATAAATATTTGGTTGTGTTTTTGTCTTGTATTGTTTGCAAGAGATAACATTGAACTGCTGAATTCTGTATTTGGCATATATTGAATTTCCCTTTATATTCCTTCAGTCGTTCACCCCTGGTTCCTAAAGCTTTCTGTGCTTGTTTTGGTAGTAGTAGTTTTTCTGTTTTGACTGTGGCACATGTGTAAGTCTTTCTCATAAACACGTGCATGCGTGCCTTGTACTAGGAGTAGGTGCATGCCTCTCCTATGCAGTTTTTCTCCCTTGATGTAATGAAATGGTGACACATCCTGTGTCGTTCAAGAAAAAAACATTCCTACAAACTGTATTCTTTCATACTTGGTTAGTTTATTTCCATTTGTGATATTATTTTCTGAGCAAATAGAATGCATTTTTAATCTGTATAATTGTCTATTGAAAACTAATGTACTTGTTTCTTCCAGTTTCACTTAACAGCGTGATAGCTTTTCTGGATGCGGACTTCCATTCTCTTCCAACTATGCAACAGAGGCAGCAGCACTGTCCTGTAAGTGTTGCTTTAACTGCACTAGTTTAAGTTGGTCTCCGATTGTTTATATATTATTTATCTTTTTACATTTTTACACTGAATACCTATGTTGCATGTACACTGGCTTGACCACAGACAACTCATCATTTACCAGTGGTCGTACACACAGTTGAGTTTGAATGAATTTATGTATGTAGATGTAGAGATATACATACTTTTTCCTTGGCTTCTTCCTTTCATGCACATGGACCACTTTCTTTCCATATTAACTAGCCACACCACATTAGATTGCTTTGTTGCATGCCCTGCTATTTCTTTTTTTTCTCTATTTCCTACTCGATGAGATAGTTGGCATATATCTCATTATAATATTTGTATTTAGCAACTATTGAAAGATTTGTATCCACTCTATGAGTCTTTTTATTATAGCAAAAAATATGATTATATTTCGTATGCATCACTATTATCTGTAACTAATAAGCTTGCAAAACCATATCTTCGTCCTACTGGTATTAGACTATCAGTGTAGATGTTTCTTCCCCCCCTTTCATGTGCGTGTTTATACTCTTTCAGTGAATATGGTTCATTTTGATATTGCTAGAATCAAATATATATTCATGTCTATCCACTGGCATAACTTTGGATTTTGAAGTGAATTATAGCATAACACATCAATATACTGTTCTCTTCAAATATACTCCCTCATTCCAAATTGTAAGTCATTCCAAGAATCTTGGAGAGTCAAAGCATCTCAAGTTTGAGACATCAAATAGGTATACTATAAAAATATAGTTAACAAAGAATCCAATGATACTTAGTTGGTATCCCAAATATTATTATCTTGTCATATAAATTTGGTCAAACTTAAGATACTTTGACTCCTCCAAGATTTTTGGAATGACTTACCATTTGGAACAGAGGGAGTAGAACTCATGTTAATGTTGTTCTGCAACCACAGGTATTTGTAAATTGCACATTTAATAGGCATGTACAACTATCATAGTTTTTTTTTTATTTTAACTGCAAAATGCTGCTAGAAACTACTCCAGTGGCAGTTTGCCATTGGGTTGAAAGTCATTGGCATCTCAACAGTCTATTCTAAATTAATTAATTGACTGGACAACTGATTCATATGATATCTTGGGTTTTATTTGTGAGTTAGTATGAAATTGGAATTTTGGGTGGTATTTTATACCTTTTGGCTTCAATGTTTGAGGACTTATTGAGCTACCTTTCTTCGTCTCATGATTAATGGGTGTACATGCAGAACCTTGATAGGATAAAGTGTAGGTTGTTGGAAGGAACAAATGCCCAAGATGTACGGGCACTTGTGTTGGACATGCAAGCAAGATTACTTCTGGATATGCTAGGCAAAGGAATCGAGTCCGCTCTTACAAATCCATCAACTCTGCTACCAGAGCCCTGGCAAGCTTCTAGTGATATGTTATCCAGTATCGAACCTGACAAAATGACTGTTGAGCCAGCCCTACTTCCAAGCATCCAGGTCGAGCTGTCTCCTTAACGCAAGTTGTTTCTATTTCAAAGCCATGGGACTTAAATTCAGCTATCTAATGTCTATTTATTTTTTACTGATTTTATTCTTTGAAAACTTGCTACTGAGCCATTTTTTATATTGGTATGCTCACTTCCATGTAAACATTGCTTTAGTTATGTTGGTGAACTCATGTTCAATGCCTGTTATGCTTTGCCAAAACTGGTGTATTAGTCTTTTAATGTTCAGTATTGTATAAATTTCAGCACAGGTTTACTAGAAAAAAACTTATTTTATTTGCATTCAAATGCAGGGTTATGTTGATGCTGTTCTTGATTTAGCATCACATTTCATAACACGCTTGCGGCGTTATGCGAGTTTCTGTCGAACCCTGGCTAGCCATGTGGGACCATCTTCTACCACAGGCACTTCTAGAAATATGGTTACAAGTCCAACAAACAGTTCACCGTCGCCATCAAACAATCAAGGTTAGCTATGCCTACTATACTATCATGCTAAATCTTGCATTTTTCTTTTGTTTGTGCACAAAAAGGTACATCCCAATCTTATGTTTTCTCCATTGCATATTTGAGGCTTAAGTGTTATTTATTTAGTGATCCTAGCATCTTGACGCTCCTTCAAATTTTAGGTAATCAAGGGGGATCAACAACATCTGCAACAGGAAACTCACAAATGCAGGAGTGGGTCCAAGGTGCAATTGCTAAGATTAGTAACAATTCTGATGGTGCTGCCACTGCAACACAAAATCCAGTGAGCACGAGGTCATCATTTACGCCCATCAGCATTAATACAGGCACTTTCCCTGGCACACCTGCTGTTAGACTTATTGGGGATTGCCATTTTCTTCATCGATTATGTCAATTACTGCTATTTTGTCTGCTTTTCCGAAGAAGGCAATCACCAAGGTTACTTGCAAATTCACAAAAAAACCAAGATTCTGCTATTCAGAAAATACAGCACATGATGATTGCTAAGACAGAGGACAACAGTACGGCAGTAAGATCTGGTCTAGGGGCTGCTAAAGTAGAAGATGGTCAGTCTACACGTGGTGGGCAATTTGTTCTTGGTGCGAAGGGCCCTGAAGAAAATCCGATGGGTAAATCTGCTAGAATAGGTTCTGGCAACGCTGGGCAAGGTTATACTTCAGATGAGGTTTGTTCAATGGAAATAAGTTATTTCAAATAAGCAACATCGTATATATATGTCAGCTAAATATCTGCACAAATCCCTTTTTTACACTGTTTAATTTTGAGTGACACTAAAGGTCCTTTGGTAGTTAGTGCGATCGAACTGGGATCGATTGTTGGCATTTGAAACTTTCTTTAGTGACGATGTTCCAAATGCGCTGGAAAACTTTTGTGGCCTGACCGCCTGAACATAGGGACTAGTTTGGAAACAACTACATTTTTGGCTCCTGCATTTCTTTGGAAATGTCTAGCCTTAGTTCTATGGGAAATCACATGGTGATATGGCTAGAATATAGTGCAATCGCATCTATACTTTATTTGGACCCTTGATTTAAGCAGTTTAAATTTTCATCCAGACTAGCATGGACAGCGGTTTGATTGCATAATTTATTTATGATCTCTTATTAGTGATTTGACGGATGCTTTACAGATTTGTCCTTCTAGTTTATTTATCTACTTATCTGTGTAAATTTTATTTCATTGTTGTAGGTCAAGGTCCTTTTTCTTATATTGGTTGACCTGTGTCGAAGGACATCTACCTTGGCGCATCCATTGCCTGCCTCTCAGGTTGGTTCCAGCAGCATTATCATAAGGTTGCACTACATTGACGGCAATTACACTGTGCTCCCTGAGGTAGTGGAGGCATCTCTTGGTCCCCATATGCAGGTATTAGTCAAATTCTCATGGAAGTTTCTAGTAGCTGATTTTTGTACTATATGTAGCCATTTTTGAGCTACCAGTATCATATCAATTATTATAAGAGTATAAGTTGATTTTCAAGTGCACCACTCAGAGATATTCTTTCTGTTTTGGACCGGATTCAGGACGGGCACCTTTAAATGTTGATTAGGGTTCTCTTAGCAGAAGTTATCTATTTCGTATTAGTCATCTTTTTATGGAAACATGCACTACTGTCAGGGCCTTAGACACATCATTTTGAATGATCCCTTGATGCTTAGATCCCCATCTATTTTCAATATTCATTATTTCCTATATCTGTGACTGTAGAATATGCCTCGTCCACGAGGAGCTGATGCTGCTGGTCTTCTTCTTCGAGAATTAGAACTGCAACCTCCTGCAGAAGAATGGCACAGACGCAATATGTTTGGTGGACCCTGGTCAGAACCAAATGATTTTGGTCCATTGGACAATATGCCTCGTCTAAAAATTAGTGGTTCCAGCAACTCTCATTTGTCTGACGTGGAAGAGGATGCTGGCAGTTCCATTGGGATTCATAGTCTTTGGCCAAGAAAGCGAAGGTTGTCTGAAAGAGATGCGGCATTTGGTCTGAAAACATCTGTAGGTCTTGGAGGTTATCTAGGTGTCATCGGATCTCGAAGGGATGTTGTCACGGCTGTGTGGAGGACAGGTCTTGATGGTGAATGGTATAAGGTGAGTATGGTTATGATTGCCTTTTGCTGTCAGTCTGGGTTCATAGTTCCATGAAGAGTTTTTATGAGATAATCCTGGTTATATACTTTGATGACTAAATTTGCTGTTTTTTCTTTCTAGTGCATCCGATGTTTGCGGCAAACTTGTGCATTTGCGCATCCTGGTGCCCCAAATCAGACAAATGAACGTGAGGCTTGGTGGATCAGTCGGTGGAGCCATGCCTGCCCAATGTGCGGGGGTTCATGGGTGAAAGTTGTTTGAGGGCTGTATTGGCAACAACTTCGCTGCTGATTGCTTTATTTGCAAATATGTATCAAGTTCCATAGTTTTGCATCTAACGCTAGACTGCTAGGTTCAGGTTAAGGCCAGATGCCATGCTTGGTCTACAGGCACATGCACTTGGCGTGGCCACTGTGGAAGCCTCTGGTAGAATTAGGAGCAATTCTGTGGGTTTGAACCATGTAACAAACATTTGCATTATGCTGTCTTCTTGTATATAGTGTCCAGTCAAGGCGATTTTCCTGTCGTGTTTTACCAGGCGCCAGATGCACAATACCGGATACCAAGAATAGGCATTAAAATAGCCGGACTAATGGGTGCGCGCATGTAGGAATTAACTCTCTCAAGCATGCAGAGGTCTGTTGCCTACATGTTCCAGCGTGTATTTTGACTCCTAAACCGAATTGCCAACGCATGCAGCCAACCCTTTGTTGCCAACGCATGCAGCCTAATTAAATGAGTCCCCTTGATGACACAGCCCGCCTGGTATATTGGTGGATTTGGAAAACGGGGGTGCGCCTGGTAAATCAGGTCGGAGGGAGTATATGTTTTCGTTGGCGCTGCCTTCTTTTGCTACAATTGCGATTGTCAAGCAAATGTCCAGAAATGGTAGTCACGGGCCAGATGTTCTTTCTTCAATTTTTCGGTGGGCCATTTTTGCAAGAACGGATTAGTCCGGAAGCTACAGTGGCGTAGGACAGATAAGAATTAAGGTATGCCTTATACGGTCTAAGGGAACGGTGGACTAAGTTTATAGCATATTTTTCAAATGAAACAACATGCTACAGTGGATTTTAGACAACTCAAGGTATGGCAGTGGCCCTACCTTGCCATACCGAGTGCTCTAGGATGAGTTTGATTACTGGGCTAATTGCACAACTCCAATTGCTTTTTGTTTCTGTTTTTTAAATTTTGCACGTTTGCCCTAATTTTTTATAACCGAAGGCTTCAGGTCGATTTAACAGTGTTACCTACAGGCTAAAAAGATAAAAATGCCCTCCATATGAATCTGAATTTTTCCGTATAGGCTTACTGTGCACTTATCTTGGATAAATGATAATATATATTTTATATAAAAATCGAAGTACATATTTTGTAGAGTTCATCACTATGTTCCACTAATACTGAAACATGGAAGAACTAGAATGTAAAGTACATCTGCTTTTCTCTATCAAAGATGACACACTTCACGTGAATACGGAACGAGCTTCAATATATCAATACTGTACCAGGAACCAAAGCATCCAAATCTGCTACCCTGGCATTTTAGCTCTCACAATCAAACAAGCAGAGGCTTTCACTTGCAACCAGAGCGCTCTCTCCCGTGACCCCTTCTTCTACCTCCGGACGCCGCACGCCATTCCGTCACTGCGGGGTCGCCCAGCGACCCGCGCTGCCGCGGTGGCGCCCCCCGGCGACAGGCGCTCGCTCGGTGGCGGCCCTCGGCGACCTGCGCTCCCGCGGTCACGCCCCCGGCGACGTGGAGCCTGCACAGCCGCCAGTGGGGGCAAATCTGCCATCGTCCTGCGATTGGACCCACAGCAGGTCACGGAGCCGGGCGAAGCTAGTTCACTCTCCTCCCCATCCCACACCGGGACAGGCATCAGCTTCCCATCCATGCTCCGGGTGGAGCAATATCTCCGGCTGCTGCCGGCGACCACCCACGCCACAGCGCCCGCGTTGATCTCGGCTTCTCCTTCCCTCTCCTTCCCTCTCCTGAACCTCCGGCTTGCCCGCTCGCGTCCTCCCCCGCTCAGAGGCAAAACGTCGAGCGCCGTGCGCGCCTCGGCGGGGGCGGACGCTACGGTGCCACGCGCGCCCGAGATGGCCCAGCGGGAGGTGGCGCGGGCAGCCGCGGATCAGGCGGTGGCGCGTTTGGGCGCGCGGCTGCTGCCGTCCGCCGTGCCTGCCGACGTCGCCGAGTTCCGCAACGGCGCCGGAAACGCCGTCGGCTCGCTCGACGTGCAACGGGGCTCGCCTGGCTCGTCGGTACAATTCTTTAGTATGATACTGCTTCCTGTGTAGTTGCATACCAGAAGATAAGGGCATACTACTACTACTACTATACTGCTCTGTAAGATATTCAAGAACTTATTTACTTAATCCAAAGTTCAGTAGTAGTGTAGTAAGTGTGTAATACGGTTCACTGGATCTGCAGTGTGGCTTGGCATCGCCACAGTATGCGACTGCACCATTTTTCCTTGGTATATATGCAAATACATACACCACCTGTCCACCTGATGATATGGCATCTGTATTGAATGTCAAAACATTGATTGTGTTCAGTTCAGTATGGTTTGGGCATTTCCTGACCGCCTACTTGTCCACAAGATTGTGGGGGTATCTGCCTTGGGTAATTGTTGTCCACAGATCCATTCAAGGTGAATCGTGAAAGTTTTAGATGCAAATATTGCTAATACAACTCTACCAAAGCATCCTGTCAATTATAGGTTAACCGTTGTCCATTTGAGTCTTAGAGTATTGTTTTGAGACTGCTGATTTCCTGATAAAGAAAGAACTGCTGAATTGACACCGGTGATGATCCATCTATGTGCTTGTCAAAACTAAAACTATAATCGCAATCCAATCTGAATATCACTGTGATCTCTGCTGTTGTCCTTGAGCTAATACTTCAATCTGAAAATGTGATTTCAGTGATTGAGAATAGCAATGTCATTGAGAATGGAAGAACTATCTCTTGTTATTAAAAATCTTGCACTGTTGGCTACTGTTTAAGATGTAAAAAGAAATGATGACCGGACCTGATGTGTGTTTCCTTGTCTACAGATTGATTTCATGCTGCAGTCCTCACTTCACTGTAAAGTCCCAAATGGTGCCATTGACATCACCTCAATTCTTATTTTCCTGAATGCCTCAACGGACGCACCACATTGCCTATTGGAGCTTATACAAGGCAGCTCAACTTCAATCGTGGTGATTCTGGACCTGCTTCCCCGGAAAGACCTCGCACTCCACCCAGACTACCTGCAGAAGTACTATGAAGAAACTCGAATGGATGAGCAGCGTGGAAAGATTGAAGAGCTACCACAGACTCGTCCATACAGATCTCCGTCACTCTTTGTGCGCAGTGCATGCTCACCTACAGCAATAATGGTCACTATTGACTGTGGACAAGGAGGTGAGAAAGCCTTGGAAGAGATAATGCATGGACAATTAGCAGCAGTCATTCAGGAGGTTCTTCAGATTTGGCTTGACAACTGTGCTGATTCCACAACAGAAATGGATGAGGTGGAGAGGGACTGTTTGCTCAAGAGGGACCGGATTGTAAGATCAAAATCAATTGAGGTTGATCTGACTGCAAATCTTCCTAGGATGTTTGGTCCGGATGTGTCTAGTCGGGTCATAACTGAAATCCGTAAGGTCTTTGGTGTACAGGAGCCCTAAGTCATTCATGAATACACCATGTAGTACTTAGTTTAGTGTAGAGAAACGTTGTTATGGGTCCATAAACCCTTTTGTTTGAACAACTGAAAGTATATGTGATAAGCTGTGTATATATTGCTAAGTGATAACTGAGATGATGAAAGCGGGCTAGGGACAGTTTTCCAGGAACAGAGTCTCATCACAGAGTTCCAGGTAAGCTGTTCCTGCTGTACTGAATGGAGCTCTGTCTTTTGGCGCATCTTGTCCTGTGTATATCATAAATGATACATCCAGGTTGTTCCATGTCAAAGCCGCAACTACTGAAAGCTCAGATGCATGTCATGTAATGCTGGGACTGGTTTGATAAAGTCACAAACGCATGATTTTGTTTCCCAATTAAATTTTTGTACTTGTGCTCTTAGGGAAGTAGCATACACTTTGTTGTTGCAATTCATACATTTTTCATAGTAGTCAAATGATTGAGGATAAGATGTCCAAGTATCTTCAAAATATAAAAAGGAAATGAGAATTCCAGCCGAAATGAGTTCATAATCACTTTGGGATTGTTATGACATTTTACAGGGAGTATTCATTTACACAACATGAACACTGAACACTGATGGGGTTTGACTGCTTTTAGAAATTTATAGGAGACAGGGAAACGAAAGGCAACCCCAAAGATATAGGAAAGGCAACACCAAAGTCTTGCTGGGAAAGAGCTTGACTGCAAAGTGCAAATACGAGATCAAAACTCAAAAGTCCTGAAGGTAACTACAAATTGGTAATCCATGCTACATAGAAAAAGAGAAATTTACTCTAAATTTAACGTGTGCCTCAGATGAACGCTTTGGAAGTGCATATCACCATGCCTGTGCAGCAGGAGAACAGGGAGATGTCCCTTTAGGAAAAGGGGCAATCTAGTCTTTCTCCTTTTTTCCTATTTCTCAAACATTTTTTGGGCCCTTAATTTTTGAGCAAGACTGACAGTGAAATTAGGGACAGACGATAAGTTAAGATTTGGACAATAGGGGCAAATGTACAAGTTAAAAAAAGAAAGGCAAACGAACGATTGTGTCTCATAATAAGGACAGTTGTGCAATTGGCCCTTGATTATATTGCTAAGGGCCTTGGTGGCCTCAAATTGTAAGTCATTCTAAGAATTTTCGAGAGTCTAAACATTTTAAATTGGACTAAATTTATATGATAAGATAATAACATTTATGATGACACCTAAGGATCATTGGATTCTTCGTTAACTATATATTTTCATAGTATACTTAGTTGATTTCATAAATCTTTGTAATTCTCTCTATAATAATACAAAAATACATGGATATTTTGCATATTCGAGAAAAAGTTCACATGTGTACGTGGACTTCGTCATTTCGAAATACAGTATATTTTTCCATGAAAATAAACTGATTTTGAAATTCCTGTATGATTCCTGCGAAAGGTTATTCCTAAGCTTTTCGGTGAAGTGAAAATTTGTCCTGTTTAAAATCCATATATAGCATTTAACAACTTGGCACCATCTAGTAATTCATCATGCTCCGATTTGAGGACGATCCAATCCGAGCCGTCCATTTCATTAACAGTTCGGGGCTTCAGCTCTGCTGCCGCGAGCGCGCAGGCTCCCGGACCAAACGAGACGAAGCAGGGTCCAGATCTCCCTCCCCCCGGCTCCGGCGATGGCTTCGCCTTACGCCGGCGGCGTGCAGCCTCCTTCTCCCGCTGCGACCGTGCAGCAGCAGCAGCAGAACCACTCTCTGGCGTTCCGCGTGATGCGGCTGTCTCGCCCCTCATTCCAGCCAGACGTGGCCGCGCTGCTCCGCTTCGACCCACGCGACGTCTTCCTCCCTGAGGACGCGCTCACCGGCTCCGACCCGTCCGCCGCCGCCAAATTCCTCGACGGCCTTCTCCACCCTGCGGACTCCGCCACCGCCGTCCCTGGAGACTTCACCTTCCGCGACCGCTTCCTCCTCCGCGACCCAGCCGACGCGCTCGCTCTGCCGGGCCTCCTCGTCCTGCCCCAGTCGTTCGGGTTCGCTTCTCCTCTTCCCAAATCCTGATTCCGGTGTCCTGTCCTGCTCCAGAGCAGCCATGGCTGATTTTGCTGTTGTGTGTGCGTGGCTAGTGCGATCTATTTGGGCGAAACCTTCTGCAGCTACATCAGCATCAACAATAGCTCCAGCTTCGAAGCCACTGCCGTCATCATCAAGGTGTTCTGTCGAGCGAAACCTCTTTTTATCTGGCAAATTTAGAAATGCATTTGAACTCTTGGGTTATTCTGGCAAACTGGACTAAATTGGTTAGTGATAACTGATAAGTACATTTACAGCTCATTAAGCATCTAGGTTACTGCATTTGTTCTACTATCAGATCTCGAATATGAGTGGTTCTCTTTGCTGTCATCTTGTCATGAGCCAAGGTTTGGATCATCTGTCACTAGATTACTCAGTGCACTTGTTTCTCCGCATAAGTGTAAGTTGAAATGAGTATAAATTCAGTAGGAAATTTAGTTAAAAATTTATTCCAGGTGATCTGTTGCTTTTTTTCTGGAATGAGTATAGTTCTGATGATACATTAGCAAGTTTCTCTCTATGTCAAAACTTGTGGTACACTGTTACCTTGAGTTTTACAAGCTATGATTCAGTAGAGCAACTTTTTTTTTTTATACACATGAGTCATGAGCTAAGTAAAGCAACCAAACATCTGATGGATACATGGGAACCTAATATTCATGCAATTTCATGCTGTCCCCCCTTTGACCAAGAATCCATTTTAAGCATATCGCACCTTGTTTGATTCATAAATTGTTACTTTATATGCTATTTATGGATGCTTGTAAACTGTAAAATTCTACATGTTTTTTCAATGATAATTTGTGGACATATTTGAAGTAAAATAATTTGCATTGATATAATCGTTGCAGCCAAATCCTAAGTTCCTTACTTTCATCATATCCATAATGTTTTTTTCTCAGTGTGGATAGACTAGAAAAAATGTATGTATTCTCCTTTGGATGCATTTACTTACTGCTTCTTATTTCAACATAAAGTTTGACCGATAACTTATTTACACTAGGCGGAAATACAAACAGAGAGACAGAGAATACTTCTTCTGGATACATCAAAATCCCCTGTTGAGTCAATTAGATCAGGGGGTAGATATGATTTCATTGTGGAGCATGATGTCAAAGAACTAGGAGCACATACGTATGTTCGTTTTTCATTTAATATTATTCGTATATCATTCCTTTGCTAAAAGCAATCCTTGTTGTTGATTTGCTCATTTAGTGATTGAATTCAGGCTTGTATGTACTGCTTTATATAATGATGGTGATGGAGAGCGTAAATATCTACCCCAGTTCTTTAAGTTCTCTGTTTCAAACCCATTATCTGTCAGGACAAAGGTAACAAGTTTTCATTCTACATTCTGTTATATCTCATTATCTTATTCTCATAGTTGATAGAAGAAGCAGAATAAGATTATACAGAATTCTTATAATAATTTGTGCCTTTTCTTTTTCAGGTTCGCACCATCAAGGTATGTCACCTGTTGCTGTGCAAGTGTAAACAACAATTATAGGTTCTTTGGTTAGTTGTAGATGCCATCTTTCGTAGAAATCTTAACAGGTGTATATTAGGTCATTACAGATTGACAATTATAATACGGTTAGGTGAGTAGTTTTTGTGTTTCATATAGATGTTTATGTATTGTTGTATGAACAGATGTCCCATTTTTTTCTTAATAATATTTACCAAGATTTTTATTTGGTATTTCTTGCCGTCCCATGGAAGCTGAGCTAACTCAGTTGGTTAAGGGTGTGGATGTACACTTAGACCACCCAGGTTCAAGTCCTCATTGAGGCGACTTTGGGTGCCTGTTTTCTTATTAATATAAAGCCACCTATCTCCTCTTAGGTTGATCTGTTTTTTTTTTTCTTGCCATCCCATTTGTTGTGCTTCTGTAGTTGTCAATACAATGCTTTAGTTTTTCCATATATTTTTAAATGAACCATCACGTTTTCCTTAGCCAACTTGAATTTCTTAACAAATGCAAAAGCTTCATTTCATCAGCTTTAGTTTGTCTGCATTCTGTTTTAACAAATTATAGTTTCGATCAAGAAAGCAGATATATTTCAAAAGGCATGTAGTGCTTGTTGTTTATTCACTTGTTGCACACCTGTTAAATCACCATGGAAGTCTTCAACTCTATATAGTTAACCCATGCTGACAGGACATTACATATCTGGAAGCCTGCATAGAGAACCATACAAAATCTAATCTTTACATGGACCAAGTTGATTTTGAGCCTGCCCAACAATGGAGTGCTACAAGACTGGAAGCTGACGAACATCCCTCAACAGTGAAGTCTGCAATAGGGTAATTCAAGCGCTTGAAGACTACATTTGTTATATATAAGAACACTCTTTGGTTATGCGAGCATGCTGAGTGGCACATATGTTTCTAATATACTAGCATTTTATCTGTTGCAATTTAATATGTGAATGAAATGGATGGTTGACTATGCCAAATATATGGTCTGGGTTCCATTCTCATGCAGGGACCTCTGTAAACAACCGATCCTCATAAGAGCTGGGGGAGGAATATACAATTACCTTTATCAGCTAAGATCATCATCTGATGAAGCCAGCCAAACGAAGTCCGAGGGAAGCAGTATACTTGGTAAATTTCAGATAACATGGCGTACGAACCTGGGTGAACCAGGCCGTTTGCAGACTCAAAACATTCATAGCACTGTTAGTTCCTGCTTCTGATTTAATTATCTTATGTTTTGTGTTTAACTTTACTGTTCTTAGTTACTGTGATATTGAACCTAAATCTTTTTGCTCCCTTATTACTGAATTGCTTCCATTACATTTAATACTTGTAACTCCTTTTTTTTTCTGGCAGCCGACTGCAAGCAAAGATGTTGATCTCCGTGCTGTGAAAGTTCCACCTATCATATATGTGGAAAGAGCATTCATGGTAAACAATCGTGATTGGTATTTCTTCTAAGATTGGGCATACTATTACTATTGCTTAGTCAGCTTAGATAGTCATCTCATGCAATTTCATGCATGATAAATTTACTTTGGCAACAATTTATTTTCCTTTACTGTGGGATCCTTTTATTCAGATTCTTGTGTTCTTTAAGAACTAAATTGGAAGATATCTATTTTTGTATTCTCTTGTCCAGTGTTTTCAATAAAATATTAGGTGGATAGGTCAGTGACACCGAAATTCCTTTCTGGTCCTCCTATTCTAATAGCTACTAGCCTCTTATGCTCTTAGCTTATCCTGTTATCCAGCTTGATGTTCTATAGTTAATCCGATCTGAATAAATTTTCACATTAATATTTTAACAATTATTTGCCACTGTGCCATACTTTACCTTCCAAAAGGCAAGCTATGCAGCAGGACATCAAGATTTTTTTTCCTTTGCTATTTTGCCCCTTTCAATTCATCCCAATTTTACGTTTACTTTTATTGGCTTCTCATTTCCTTTTCATCACCACAAGGTTGATGTTGGTGTTGGCCTCATGGTCCCTGGATCCTATCCTGTTTCTATCTCTTACTCCTATTTTTCTCGATGAAACCACAGTTGTCTGCTTCCTAGCAATGTTGTTAGAAGTGCAGTGGTGTATATATGTATTACAGCCTCTGCACTTGCCATGGGTATTTACTGTTGTCTTGTTGAATCAGTTAGGAGTTTAATCACTGCAGTTCCATACATTGTCTTTGTTTAGTGCCATTTGAAGGAACTTGAAATAGTCCCCTTTTTGCATATCCATGATCCATGAGTTGTCTGCCCAATGGATGAGATGCATTTGCGTTATATGTGATCATCGTCTTAATTACTGCAGGTCCATGCATTTTGTCTTAGTTTTTTCGCATTTTACTGCTGTTGTCTAATGCGTGTGAGTGTCTTCAGGTCGATCTGTGCCTTACAAATCAAATGGACAAAACTGTGGGCCCTTTTGAAGTATTTCTAGCTCCAAGCATGTCGGGTGAAGACAGAGCTGTTCTAGTCAATGGACCACAGAAGTTGGTTGGTAGCTTCACTTGCATGTTATTTTATACCTATCTTGGTATAAGGCTAGACTAGGTGGTGGTTGGACTCATTAGAGCACAAATATTTTTTACTCCTGTTCCAAATTATAAGTCGTTTTGGCTTTTCTAGATACATAACTTTTGTTATGCATCTAGATACTACGCTGTCTGATACATAGCTTTTGGAGCAGAGGGAGCACATAGGAGTGCACAGTAGGTGCACCTTATATAATAACTTGGTTTTCCCCAACTTGTTTCCCACAAGTTGTTACTAATAGTCAAAAGTCAAAAACAATCATTATATTAGAGGACACTACCAGCTGATGGCAGCTATTTGCTTGACTGGGGCCATTTTTTTTCCTTGTGTTATATTGAACATAATGTTAGAGTATGTAGTATTAGGCCCACGAGGCTAGGCCCATGAGGCCCATGTATGACACTATATTGCTACCCCTCTAGGGTTAGCCCATGGTAATGAGAATCACAATTTCTAACATGGTATCAAGTTAGGGTTTCCCTTCTCTCCCTCCCCTCGCCTCCCCTCCCCAGCCGCCAGGGCGCCGCCGGCCGGCTTCTTGCCGCCGCCGCGGCCATGGCTGGACCCCCTCTCCCCACATCTTCCTGGGCGCACGGCCCCCCTTCTAGCGCCGCCCCCAACGTCCCTGGCGCCGCCGCCGCCGCTGCATCCCTCATGGCAGCCGGCGCGGGCGCGGACGCACCTGCCCCCAGCGCGGGCGCTACCGTGGCGGCCGGCGTGGGCGCACGTGCCCCAGGCGCCGCCAACGCGGCCGGCGCGGGCGTGCGTGCCCCCGGTGCAGGCGCGGGCGCAGGGGCCGTCGCGGCCGCCCCGCGGCTCCTCCCCGCTGCAGCCGCCGTCGCCGCTGCTGCTAGTCTGGGAGGCCAACCGCAGCTGGATGACGCCATGTCCCACGTCCTGGGCACCGACGCGGGCATTTCTCTCTCCCCCGCCCCGCCCCCTCTACCACCGACCTACAACCTTCACGCACCGGGTCCGGACTCCGCCCTCGCCGCTGCCCTCGTCGCTGCCCGGGCCGCGGCTGCGGAAGGGCAGGCCCGTGTGCGTGTGGCTGCCCTCGCTTGGGAGCGCGAGCGCGATGCGGCCGCTGCAACCATGGCGCGAGTGCCTGGCGCAGGCGCGGGTATCTCTCTCTTCCCCGCCTCGCCTCTTGTGCCGGCCCCTTTCCTCCTCCACGCAACGGCCGATGCTCTGGCCCGCCAGATTGCCGCGGCGAAGCAGCTCCTCGCCCTCCTGCCTCGCGCGACGGCGGGGCCACCTCCTCTGGCTCGGCGGGTACCCGCGTGTCCCACACCGCGGTCCTCTGGCCCGACCCGTCCGATCCGCTTGTGGCGCAAATTCAGGACATCGCGCCGGTGTCCACCTCCGCTCCGGGGTCCTCGTCTTCCTCGACTGCCCTTCCTGCTACTCCGCCGCCGTCGTCTTCTCTTGGTGGGGGAGGCCGTGGCGGCTGCCGTCGCCGCGGCTGTGGATGCGGTGGGGGCCCTGGCCACGGCCAGGTTCCCGGTGGTGAGCCTCGCCCGCCAGCGGCCATGCTCGCCGGTACTCCTTCGGGTCTTCACTCAGCGCCTCCGTGGGCTCCACCTCCCGGCACCTCGCCCGGGCCTGTCGGTTGAGACCCGACGGCCTGGGCCTCTTTCCACAACCCGTGGTTGAGGGCCATGTGGCCCTTCCAGGCTCCTGGCAGTGGGCCTCACCCACCGGCGGCCATGCTCGTTGGTACTCCTCCGGGATCTCCGTGGGCTACACCTTCCGGCGCCTCGTCTGGGCTTGTCGGTTGGGACCCGACGGCCTTGGCTAGCTCTTTCAGCACCATGGCCCCGACACCTCCTGTTGGGCCCGATTGGATTGCCGACTCGGGAGCCACTTACCACACTACTCCCGACCCTGGTATACTCTCCTCCGTTCACCCTTCTTCTTCGTCTCATCCTTCGTCCATCATGGTCGCAAATGGCTCGTGTCTTCCTGTCACGCCAGTGGGTGCCGCCGGCGCTCCTGGCTCCTTTCTTCTTCTCGACGTTCTTGTTGCACCTTCTATGGTTCACAACCTTCTTTCTATTCGTCGTTTTACAACTGATAACTCCTGTTCCGTTGAATTCGACTCTTCTGGTCTTACCGTCAAGGATTTGGCTTCCCGGCGTCCTCTTCCGATGCGACAGCACGGGGCCCCTTTACACCCTTCGTTTTTCGGTTTCTGCTTCCTCTTCATCGCCTTCCTTTTTGTCAGCTGCTTTCGCCGTCACACCTTCCTCCACCACTTGGCACCGCTGTCTCGGCCATCCTGGCCGTGATGCTCTGATGCAACTTAGTCGTCATTCCGACATTCGGTGCCCTCGGGCTCACGATGAGCACTTGTGTCATGCGTGCCAGCTGGGCCGACATGTTCGTCTTCCTTTTCATTCTTCTTCTTCACATGCTACTCGTGTGTTTGATCTTGTACACTGCGACCTATGGACTTCTCCTGTACTCAGCATTTCTGGCTACAAATACTATCTTGTGATGGTTGATGATTTCTCTCACTATTCGTGGACCTTTCCCTTGCGTGCCAAGTCTGATGCATTCCCCACTCTTCTCCACTTCTTCGCCTGGGTATCTACTCAGTTCGGCCTCACCATCAAGGCCGTCCAGTGTGACAATGGCCGTGAGTTCGATAACACCACCTCGCGCGCCTTTTTCCTCTCTCACGGTGTCCAATTGCGCATGTCTTGCCCGTACACCTCCTCCCAGAACGGCAAGGCTGAGCGCATGATTCGCACCACCAACGACATCATGCGTACCCTTCTGCTCTAGGCGTCCCTCCCTGCTCGCTTCTGGGTTGAGAGCCTGCACACCTCCACCTATGTCTTTAACTGTCTTCCTTCCGCAGCCTGCCCCGCTCCCACACCACACCACGCTCTCTTCGGTACCCCTCCTCGGTATGACCACCTTCGGGTCTTCGGGTGTGCGTGTTACCCTAACACCACTGCCACCGCTCCCCACAAGCTGGCTCCCCGTTCGACTCTGTGTGTCTTCCTCGGCTACTCCCCTGATCATAAGGGTTACCGATGCTATGATCTCACCTCTTGTCGGGTCCTCATCTCTCGCCATGTGGTGTTCGATGAGTCCGTCTTTCCCTTCTCCACCACTACCACCACCACCACCTCCACCCCTGACCCTGACCCCTTCTCTCTGTTTTCCACTGACATGGTGGTCCAGCCACCTTTACCGCTATCTCCTGCAGGTACTGCTACTCTGTGCCCGGCACCGGGCCCGTGCCCTGGCTCGCCGCCCACCAGTGACTCCCCTGGCCCTGCACACTGCCCGGGCCCGGGGGCGTCCTCCTCCGGTATGCTCTTGCCCCTCCGCCCGACGCGGGTCTGGGGTCGCCGGCGGTCCCAGCTCCCGCACCTCCTGCGCGTTTTGCCCAACCGGTGCACGTCTACCAGCGTCGTGCGCGCGCGGCTCCGCTGCCTTGGTCACCACCGGTGGCCACCTCTCCACCGCTGGCGCCTCCACCGCCGGTGGCCTCTTCTCCGCCGCCTCCACCTCCGCCAGGGACGCCTACACCACCGCCGCGGCCGTCGGCTGCACGGGTCGTCCCGCCGGTGTACCACCCACCGCTCCTTCACCGACACCCGCGGCATGTTCACCCTATGGTGACGCGGCACGCGGCTGGTACCCTGCGGCCCCGGGCTCTTGCGGCGATGTCCGATGACCCGCAGGTCTCTCCTGTACCCTCTTCCGTTCGCGACGCCTTGTCGGACCCTCACTGGCGCCGCGCGATGGAAGAGGAGTACGCGGCCCTCCTCGCCAACCAGACATGGGATCTGGTGCTCCATCCGCCCGGGTCCAACGTCGTCACCGACAAGTGGATCTGGACACACAAGCGGCGGGCTGATGGTACCCTTGAGCGGTACAAGGCTCGCTGGGTGCTCCGGGGTTCCACTCAGCGCCCTGGGGTCGATTACGATGAGACTTTCAGCCCACTGGTGAAGCCGGCCACCGTCCGAACGGTGCTCTCACTGGCTCTAGCTCGCTCCTGGCCCGTGCATCAGCTGGATGTCAAGAATGCTTTTCTCCATGGGACTCTTTCTGAGACAGTCTATTGCAGTCAGCCGACGGGGTTTGTTGACTCTTCTCGTCTTGACATGGTCTGCCGGCTCAACAAGTCTCTCTACGGCCTCAAGCAGGCCCCTCGGGCATGGCACTCTCGGCTTGCTGCTTTCCTGTTGTCACTGGGATTTGTGGAGGCCAAGTCAGATACGTCCCTGTTCATCTATCACCGTGGAGCTGAGACTGCCTACCTGCTGCTCTATGTTGATGACATTGTCCTCATAGCCTCCAGTCCGCCACTACTCCGCCGGATCATCAACTCTCTCCAGCAGGTGTTTCCTGTGAAGGATCTCGGTGTGCTCCACCACTTCCTCAGGGTCACTGTTGAGCCTCGACCCACCGGGCTACTTCTTCACCAGTGGCAGTACACTCTTGATATTCTGGAGCGAGCTGTTGACTAACTGCAAGCCCTGCTCCACTCCGGTTGACACACAGGGCAAACTGTCAGAGGCCGAGGGCACCCCAGTGGCAGAGCCCACTGCATACCGGAGTCTTGCCGGTGCACTTCAGTACCTCACCTTCACCAGGCTGGACATCACCTATGCAGTGCAGCAGATATGCTTTCACATGCATGATCCTCGAGAGCCCCACCTCACTGCTCTCAAGCGCCGCCTCCGCTACCTCCGCGGCACCGTCGACTACGGCCTGCTCCTTCACCGGTCTTCCTCCGCCGAGCTCGTTGTCTACACTGACGCCGACTGGGCCGGGTGTTCGGACACTCGGCGCTCCACCTCCGGCTACGCTGTCTTTCTGGGCGGCAACCTGGTGTCCTGGTCGTCCAAGCGTCAGCCGGTGGTCTCCCGCTCCAGTGCCGAGGCGGAGTACCGCGCTGTTGCTAACGGCATGGCTGAGGCCTCCTGGCTCCGGCAGCTCCTCGCCGAGCTCCATAGCCCTCTCTCCCGGAGTACGCTTGTCTACTACGACAACGTCAGTGCGGTGTACCTCTCCACCAACTCTGTTCAGCACCAGAGGACCAAGCATGTGGAGATCAATCTACACTTTGTCCGTGATCGAGTTGCGATCGGCGATGTTCGGGTCCTCCACGTCCCGACTACTTTCCAGTTCGCCGACATCTTCACCAAGGGCCATGTATGAGGCCCATGTATGACACTATATTGCTACCCCTCTAGGGTTAGTCCATGGTAATGAGAATCATAATTTCTAACACATAATGCTGGTAGCATCTTTTCTTATTTCTGCTTTAACTGTGCACAGATTTTACCTTTGGTGGAGGCTTTTGAGTCTATGAAATTTAATCTGGTAAGGAAGTTATCTGGACTCAACTTATGTTCTGTACATATCGCCTGGCTTTTGAAAAATCAAATGTCTGTCAGTTTTTTACATTGTATTTCAAGAATTTCTGTGTTTATTGATAGTTTGAAAACTGATGGTATTTATGGGTCAGTTAGGTTCTTACTGCAATTCAGAAGTCTAGATATTTAAATCAGTTTGGTGACCATTTTTACCATCTTTGGAATACCCTTGGTGCAGAGCATGGTAGCCACCCAGCTTGGAGTGCAAAAGATTTCTGGAATTACAATGTACGCCGTGCAGGAAAAGAAATACTACGAACCTTTGCCTGACATAGAGGTAAACGTCTGCTTTTCATCAAACGTTATTCTGCTGAGCATTAACACAATAGCACTTTCAATTCTTAAGTAGCAAATATGAATTCACTTCTCGTCGTTTTTTCCCTTTCTTTCCATGAATCTGCAGAAACCCTTCTGTGTGATTGCTTACATCTGTCGCCTTTCAGATTTTTGTTGATGCAGAATAGCAACACCAAAGGGGGACCCATTTGACGAAGCTGGATATGCCTTTATGTCCTTTTCCTTACCATGGGAGCTCTACATAGTTTACTCAAACACTGGCTGATGTAATATTGCTCACTGAACAACTGGTACATGCGATTGTAATTAAGTGTATCAAATTGGTTTCTTTCGGCAACTGATACAAGGTGCACAATATCTCGATGCTTGTAGTAGTAGAAATGATATGCTGAAGATGGTTTGCCGTAAGTGCATATCAAGCCGGGAAAATTTTGGCCTCTGCGGCTGATTGTAGCCGGTTGCTCTTGCTGGTTTTCTCGTTATTTTCAGTCAAGTACAAGATCACTTGGGCGTGTAACTACGAAATGCCGTATGCCTCGCTTACATTTTCTATGTTGATGACAAATTAGAGGGTTGTTTTGAGTTAATTACAGTGGTAACTCAAAATGTCATGCGCATCACTTTGACGCTTGCTTTGCACGTTGCTTCTTTGGGGTCGCATGTGTTAGCGGAAATTACAGAGCAGGCTCTAAATTTTGGAACACACGTTGTGTACTCGGGACAGCCTTCTGGTATTGGTCAAAGGCTCAAAGCGGCTGCCGCGACTATGCGCAGCTTCGAACGGGTGGGCACATCAAACACTTTATCCAACAGAGCAACACAGCAGGAACTGGTAGCAAATGGCCACAAATTCTGTGGCAGATAACTTAGATCAATATACCTTGCTAAGCACATAGGACACTACACCACCACACAACACATGAAAGACGAAACCACAAACCAAAGACGAGAGACACCATAGTTCAAAAGGACCAAGTCATGACAGCAATGACAAAGCCCCATTTTGTAGCAATGTCTCCTTCAGCTGAAACTCGTCAGCGGGGATCCACACAGCTGCACGTCGGAGATGTCGGAGAGCCTCTGCCTCGAGCTGGAAGTCATACCAAACTCGTCCAGGTCCGAGATGCTCTTCCTCTTGAGCGCCGTCTCTTGCTTCGGCCGCTCCTCGGACGCCTCCATGATGGGGCTCAGGCCCGGAGGCTGCTGCTGAGCGTCCTCCTCTGATGTGTACAGTATGGTCTGGATAGTTTGGACCTGAGACAGCAGAAGGATTTCAGATACAGCTCTGAAGAATGGATTCGATACAACAGTACATGTTCAGAAGGATTTCAGATAATAGCCGCATGACAAGTACTCACCGACACGTGCTCAACCTCAGGGTTCTGGCACAAGATCTCAATGTCCCGCAGCTTGGAGAAGTAGAAATCTCTCTCCTTCTCCAGGCTATCAACAAGGAGCTTCAGCTCTGTTATCTGCAAACCATGGCATTCACATAAGTCGTCATAATTTTGGAAATTAAGAAATTAGAAGAAACATTCACAAAGATTGACTAGGCTCACCTGCTCATCATAAGCTGGTCCGCCAGAGTTGGCAGGTGATGGCTTAGCACTGCGTGGTGGTGCAGTAGCCGTCTGCCCACTTGCCCTCTTAGCACCATGTGGAGCTTGAGCCTTGTGGCCTGTGGATGCAGACTTGGCCGGCGTGTGAGAGGGCACCGATGCCCTTCTGTTGGTATCCTTTCCACCTTTACTGCTTTCCCTCCTCTCAGAAGCATTGTAGCTGTGTATGTCAAAAAAGAACAGGACAATTAGTAAGCATTCAGAGAAATACTCAAAAGCCTACATCTGAAATTCTAATCACCAGGTGTGATTACCTGCTCATGAAGCCGCCACTGACTGAATCGCAATATCTTTTCATCCACTGCATAAACTCCAGATTATCAAGTGGTCTTCCCTTGATAAGCTTGTTCACCTCTATGTGCTGCAACAGTTAACAAAAGGAAACAGCAAAAATAAGATCATAGTAGCAACAAAAGCCTATTTAGAACAACAACTAGCAAGTAGTAACCTAAACAAGAAAAACAACTTTGCTACAAAGTATAATAGACTGCAAACTTTTCTGCTACAAAGTATAACAGACTAACTAATTATTTGAATATTTTCTACTGAGACGAACAAAGCGATGCAGGCTGCAGACGGTTTCATTACTTTGTCAGAATCTGAAGCTACGAAACAACACGGCGTGCAAAAATTAGAGCACAACAAGTACGGTATCATCAAACTGCTTCAAACTAGCGAAGCAAACAAGAAAAATTAGGATCCTGATTGGAATAAACTCTCAGCACTGATAGAACAACAACTAGTTAGTAGTAGTAAATAAGAAAAACTACAAAGTATAACAGACTAACTAATGATCTGAATATTTTCTACTGAGACCAACGAAGCAATGAATACTGCAGAGGTTTCATTGTTTCAGATTCTAGAGGCACCAAACAACGGCGTGCAAAAATTAGAGCATAACAAGTACGGCATCCTCAATCTGCTTCAAACTAGCAAAGGAAAACAAGAAAAACTAGGATCCTGACTGGAATAAACTCTCATCAGCACTGAATAATCACATAACTGCATAACATGTGCATATGTCACATCATGTAAGTGCTTCAACTACTGCATAAGATCTGCATAAGCAAGCATAAGTCACATCACATAACTGCTTCAAACTACACTGCATAACATGTGCACTGAACTCTCATCACATAACTGTAATCAACTCTGTCATCAGCACTTGAACAATTAGAGAACGAAACACGAGGGGAGCAAACCTGGTTCGATCGATTTCAGAAGAAGAAACAAAAATCCCCAGGCGGAGAGAGACCCAGCCGCGACTCACCTTGGTGATCTTGAGTTTGTTGAACACGTCCTGCAGGACCTTGTAGTTCTGGATCATGTCGTATTCGTTCTTGGCGTCAAAGTTCACCTTGTGCATCGGCACGGCACCGGGATGCGCCGCGTCCATCAGCTGGCACGCAACCGCGCCTGACGCCGCCTGCAGAACACGAAATCGGCCACTGGTTTCAGGAAATCAGAACTCGCACAGAAACCAAACGCTCAGCCCGCCCTAACAGCGCATCCTCCCCACGATTAATCAAACCTCAGATCCACCAATAACGAGACCAGCACAGATCAGGAAGAGGGAGTGAAGGGGGACGCTGCTTACCTCCTCCACCTTGGAGAGGCCGAGCTGCAGCGTGGTGTTAATCCACGCAAGGATCTCGTTCCGCCCGACGAAGTAGGCGCCGTCCATCATCCCGATGTTGGTCGCCGCCATCGCCGGCCGCCGCTCGCGAGTGTCCGGAGGGGTGAGGGAGGGGTTGGACTCCGGTGGAGGCGTGGAGCGGGGTCGGTTGGGGGGAGGAAAACGCGAGGGGGATTTGAGATTTCAAACTGGGCGGCGCCCGCGGCCCTCGCCGGGATTAAATGGGGGAGACGAGGCTTTGCGTCGGACGATTCTGCCCTCGGTGCGGGCCAGGCGAGGGCGATCGGAACGGTGGGATGTGGGGTGTGTGGGGCTGGTGGACGGCTGGATCTGGTCGACCGTTGGGAGGGGCGCGTTGGGGAGATCGCCGTCATTCGCCTAGGCGGTGTAGCTGTTGCCAGTGTAAAACCGTGAGCATTTTTGGGGTCTTTTTTTTTCCCGTTGGTCCTGGGTTTCTAGTGAGTTCGATGTGGGCTGGATCGAATTAATGGTGATAGGATTCATTGCCTTTCGCGTTGCGATTCCATTTTTGAAGCAACGGAAAGTTTCAGAAAAAAATGGAGGAGGCCTAATTGTAATTCGACGGACGTTCGCTCCAATGTCCAATCGAATATTCTCCACCCCACGTAGATTGTATATTTCTCGATGATTTGCTCTGAGCTAGTAAACTAGCATGTTTATTTTTAATGATAGATACTCCCGTTATTTTAAATTATAAGATATTTTTAGTTCTTTATTTCTAGTTTTTATGGACTTATACATATGTTGATGCACAGTGAAAATAACGTATAAAAGGGCAGAAACGTGTTATAAGTGTTAAGGATACATCTGGTGTCTTTCGCAAAAAAAAAAAAAAGAAGGATACATCTGGTGTAAGTGTGTGCCACCATTGCCTGTTCTGTTTTTTTTTTTCTTTTACGCCTGTCACATGCATTTCTCTCACCAATCCAGTCTAGTTCTAAATTTGTATTTATACCCAATTGTAGTTTAGCCGACGTTATTTTGCTAGAGGCGAACGGTTTTCTGATTGTGGCATGTATGGCCGTGCCTTCCTGTATCCACCGTTCCTCCTACGCCTTGATATTTTCTTTCTTTTCTCCCTTTCTTTTGCATTAAGCTCGGAGCAATTTGTTATGATCACGATCAATGTTTTCCTTTCATCATTTTCTTTTTTTCTCTCTATCATGTTTTATCATGTTCTATTTTCTCACATGTGAATCCCACGAGTTTTCTGCTATTGAGACATAAGACGCTTGGAAAGAGGCAACGCTACTTCGGCTAGTATTGGGCCATGGTCCTCTTTTGGCTCCGGGCCGCACACTTTTCATGTAGCTTGTTGACTTGAAAAGAACTGTTCACAGAAATTGCCAAACAAGCTGACAAGCTTTCCAGTAGTTTGCAAATCCTCTAATCCGTGAAGATGTATCATCTGATACATGGTGGCAAGAAGAGTAGTTTTTTTTTTTTTTTTTTTTGACAAGGAGGCAAGAAGAGTAGTTGACGCAGCTGTCGGTGAGTTGATGCCGCGGCAAGGGAGCTGGGCCGCCACTGGGCTACTGTGCCCACTGGTCGGAGCACGGTACAAGTAGATTGGGGAGAGCGCGCGGTCGTGGTAGATTGGGGCAGAGCGCCGCGCTGAAACAAGAGGAGAGAGATAGATGCGGCAGATCTGATATAGGTATATATATTTATATTCAATTCAAAATATAATGGGTATAGAAAGTTACGTTACGGTATAGAAAAATAAAAAAACAAATACACATCGTCATTAGCGCTTCATCGTCTTCTCTCTTAAAATAATTTCATTCAAGAGGACTTTAGAAAATTGTAAAGAACTGTATGTATGACTTTGGTGCATTTTATTATTAAAATATTTGAAGTTTTTTATATATTCATATGGCAGGGACAAGCCACCGTCGTTCTCCTATGTGACAGAGAAATACTATCCTCCTCCCCTCCTCCTCTATTTCCTCCTGTACCCCCGGCTCACCTATTTTCTTCTCCTCTTTGCTGTCACCGCCGAGGATGTTCAGGAGAAACCAGCAGGAGGCAATACCTCACTATTTTTGTAATTTTTGGGAGTGCATGTGCCCCCCTACACAGGCAGCGTCGCCCCCGTTCACTAGTGTGGTCGTCCTATACATTCACATGTGGCAACACTAGCTCGACTGGTTTATGCACTAGTAGATCATGCCCAGAAAATGTTGCAGGATAAGTTCTACATATTTTTTCAAAAGATGATCTTATTTCTATAAGTTATGTTGAAAAATTGTCATTAACAAGTTTTTTCCAATGACAGTAATATATGAACAAACGTTGGATTTCAAAGATTACACAAAAATATCATGATAAGTTGTCTACAAGTTACTAAAAAGTATATGACAAAATTGTGATTATAAGTTATGCCCTGTAAAATATTATGTGCAAAAGTTATATGTATAACTTAACTTCCAAAAATTAAAAGTTGTGGAAATATTTTTCCCCTAGGAAAGTTGCGGGATTACCTATTCGATGAATTTTAATACAATGAATGTTCACTAATTAGTAGCCCAGATGGGGAAATGTGGTGCTTTCATTGCATTGTTTTTGGGGTTTTGAGTGCTCATTTTCCCTTACTTTGAACTCCTAATTAAATAAAAGTTAAGCTTTGAGATTTTACTAGCTTATTATCCACTCTCAGTCTCATATTGATTGTATCATTCGATTTTAAGCTTGCGTATGTTATGATACACACAAAAGCTTTAAGTGTCAAATCAATGACGAAGCTAGAGCAAATTAGAGGATTTTATTTATCTTATCGTGCATGGCATGTACCATAGAGGATGCATATATCATGGAATTTTAGATATAATCATTGTTTCTATATTTTTAGGAGGTGCATTATATACCTTCGCCGGTGTGTCAAATACCCTATGTCAAACAAGGAAATGCTCTGATTTCTAAAAGAAGAAAAGGTCATTCAATCGTGCATTCAAACAAACTACTTTTTTCAATGGTACTTTAAGGAGTAAAATACAAATCTGGTCATTAAACTTTCTATAGGGTGTCACCCCGGTCCATAAACTTTTAAAGTGTGTCATTAAGATTCCCAAACTCAATTTAGGTCTCAAATCAACACGCTAATTAAGGACCCATTACGCCTGCATGGGCAGCCAAACCCCTTCACCGTGATGCAATTTGGTCCCTGAGATTCCAATTATCGATTCGGTTCCTCCTGATCGCTAGCCGCGTGACGGTCCTCCTCCCGATCGTGAGCCGTGCAACGGCCCTCCTCCCGATCGCATGGCACCGCAGTGATCGCCTGACGTGTCATCTTCCTCGCGACCAACCTTAGCGAACCATCAATACACGGACGATTAGGTGGAGTTCCTCGACAATCAAGCGGCGGTCCTCAGCGATCAGGCGATGTACATGCACGGTTCGTCAGGCTTCTCGATTTAGTTCATGTGATGGTCAATGATGAGTTTTTGTTTCTTCTGGCTCTGGTATGTTCATGCGTTCATCGATTCAGTTTATTTGTTCATCGATTCAGTTTAGGCAAATGAACGAGGGGTTATTTTTTAGCGTTCTATGATCCACGATCAGTAATCAATGCTCTTGAAACAAATTAATGAGAGGGGGTTTTCTACTAATATCATAGAGGCCAAGACCCGTAAACAACTAATTTGAGACTCAAATTAAGTTTAGACATCGTAATCATATACTTTGAAAGTTTATGGACCATGGTGACATCCCATGAAAAGTTTAAGGACTAGGTTTATATTTTACTCTTATACTTTAAGTAGTAAGGTTATTTGTATGTCCTAAATTTGTAACTGAGAATGGTTTCACAATATAATCATTGTATTACTATTGATAAAAAAATACTCATCCACCTTGAAAAAGGATTTAAAATTGTCCTAAGTCAAACTATCATAATTGTTACCAAGTTCATACAAAGATAACAATCATTGTTATGACAACAAGTTAGCGTCATTAGTACATTATGAAATATAGTTTCATAGTTTACCTCTTTGATGTGGTACTACAGTTTTTAAGAAACTTTTAAGATATATAATTTTTTTTGTCATTTCTCCATCTGAGGTCTTTTAAAAAAATTAAAAAAATAAAAATGTCAGAACTTCAAATGAAATTTCTGGTGTTGAAACAATTTCAAATGAAAGTTGTGAATTATAGATTTGTATATCACTTCGAGATATATAACTTTGATATCATGTTTGTTTTCATCCTACTTCGTTTTAAAAAGCAATAGAATTTACTATGTTGCACCTATTTTTAGAGGTGGCACGTATTGCCGGACGCCTCTAGTTGTGATCCGTGATCATTTAGGGCTAGTGAGATCAGCGGCAGCAAGGTGATTTGATGATGTGATGGACGTCCTTTTTTGGTTTGACTATATTCTAGATTAGTTAGTGGGACTAGCAGCCGAAGATTGTACTCATGTGATAAATTAATGAAAGAAGGGCAAATTTTGATTGAGGCACCTATACCAAAAATGTCTTTATTTGTTGATAAAAATCATTTCTATTCTATAGTAGTGTATCCATGTGGAAATCGGAAAGCACACCGCCGTCGATCCTAGGCTCGAGCTGCAACATGTTGAGCCAAACCTGGCAAGGTACAGTGGTGCCGTCTCTCTGGTGTACTTGCTAATTAGATAGTTAATATTTATCTCTGGTGCAGATCAAGTTACAACTCTAGTCTAGAGAAGTTACAATAACCTAATTCACCCGATTTCGATGGTTCCCTCCACCGTTATTGATACTGTGGAGTACTTTTTCACTACCCTTCCGTGTTGCGTGGGTATCACTGCCACTTGCGTACTATTGGTTCTCACGCTTGTTTATATCATGCATGCAACTAAAACGAGAATTAATCCTCTTCAGTCTCCATGTAGCGTGTAGCCCGCGTGAAAACAGCAAGGGACGACGTCAAGCCTAGAAGAGTTTAAATAATTGATAAAAAGTCATCGTCAGTTTTATGCAGTCTACTACAAGCTTCGATGCACTACTTGATCAAAATATAATGACCACTAGAGCTTGGGTTTAGAAGTCAGATCTTCATCAATATCTTCAACGATGCTATAAATACCACCCATGCAATCCTTGGCTCATCAGCTCATCACAATGGCTAGCACCAAGCTTGTACTAGCACTTAGCCTCTTTGTTCTCTTGAGCTTGAGCATTGGATCAGCCAGCGCCATTAGGGTGGCTAGATACTCCACTTCTCAAGGAAGTGGAGACGGAAATGGCAAAGGTGTTGCGTATCAGAACGCTGGTAGCTATGGATCCGGAGTTGGCTCCGGATCTGGTGAGAGTGACGGGTCTGGAGTCCATGCAAGTGGTGGAGGCGGGGGCGCAGGCAGTTCTTGGTCGCAGCCTACTGGTGGTTTCGGGTATGGTACTGAGTCTGGTGGGTATGGTACTGGGTCTGGAGTAGGGTCTGGCTCTAGTTACAGCTCGCAATCTTCTCGTTACGGTTATGGCGGGTCTACTAGTGCCGGGGGCACTGGTCGCGGCACCGGTGGCGGACAAGGCTTGCCAGCTGTGGGCTCTCAGGGGTATGGCTCCGGTAGTGGCCAAGGATATGGCTCCAGCGTTGCAAATTCCGGCAACGTGTACACGGCCACACCGGCGCGCGCAGAAGCAGAAGCTAAAGGCAATGGTGGTGGCGACGGAGGTGGTGGCGGTGGTGGCAGTGGTGCCGGCAATGGCGGCGGATCTGGATTTGGTGAAGGACACCCTTAGACACAATCTCAAGCTCTGGAGGCCAAACTATGTTATTTCAGTTTCATTTGATCCATATGGTTTGTGTTGCTTTTATTTGTACCCTTTTATGTACTTGTAGGCAAGAACTAATAATAAAGGGCTCCAGCAGCATCCGTCGTTTAGACTTCAGACATGTGAAGGCTGTGTGCTCAGTAACTCGGTGTGTTCTGTATTCTCATGTCATCCGGTCATATATCGATCCCTAAATTTTGCCTCCAAGATCGTTATGAGGAAGAGCCTGATTTAATGTGCTCAACTTCATCCCTACAGATCATTTTTTCTTAGAAGAATCTTGTTTCGATTACCGATCTGCAGGTTTATCAACATTGTCTATGTAATGTAGTGTAACGCACGCATGCATATACAAAAAGAAAGGTCGCACGTGGTGGATAGCCACAAAGCACTTGTTTAATTACAATAGATACATCATTACTAAGTACTGTCAGTTGATGGGATTACATTGAGAACTTCCCATTTGGAAGTAAATTCCGAAGAAATGCACCTTGTTCTTAGGTCAATTGGTTATTAGCAATGCATGAAAACATTGTTCCACGCTGCTAACTTGGGGCCTTTAAGGTCCACATGTGCCAAGAGAGATTTGGTGGAGAGGATTCAGAATTCTTTGCTAAAGTACATGTTTATTAGATCTAGCGATATTATATAAACAACGAACACTTTTAGAGAACGACCATCATCACAGCTGGTTCCTAACCTCCTTCAAAATCGTGCTCCTCATGTTAGCACATCTACCAGCCCAAGTTGTTTTGATTCATGTGCGGCACGCACAATAAAAAAAAACTCCTTCAAATCTGTTTCTGTTTTGAGCAAGCATGCAGGAGTAAAAATGATCATTACTGTGTACTCTCGATTATGCAAACATACTGTAAAATTACATTACAGTATGTTGGTCATAATATTACTTTGTTGCTTGGTTTATTCGCCCACGCATGTCTACATTGGTCATTTCAAAAATCAAGTTGCAGCTGATTTCTTGTGAGATGCATGTGACCTCAAACAAAAGTAGCAATATCTAATATTTCCCTTATTACGAATCATGGTAAAATAATCTTAATTTCATGGTGATTCTTAATCCTAAAAGGGATGATTAATTGTTTATCCGATCCACCATGATCGAAAATCGAGTTGGATCCATTGCCTTAATTGGAGTAAGATCTTGATCTGATTAATCTCCAAATCTACATTGAGGTCATTACAATGTGTCTCCAAAATTAGAAGTTGATTTCTAGATTATTAAGTTCAGATTTTAAACTAAAAGGGAAGCAACCTCAAATAAACTAAAAAGACATCGAACTCAAGACCACCGCCTCCGAACTAAAAGGACAGCACTCTAAAAATAGTGTGCACCTTTATATACAGGGTTAAATCTATTTTAGGACCTCCAACTATCGTAAAAGTCTAGATTTTAACCTTAAACTTTAAAACCGGATAACATTGGCCCTCGAATTTTTGAAAAAGTTCACTTTTCAGCCTTGGGCAGTTTTGCTGGTTGTTTCAGCGTGTGAATAGTAACTTTTGATATTTTTTAATAGTACTGATATTTGTTTATTTCATAACTAATTATTGGTGCATGCCAAATTCATGAAAATTTTTGTGTAGCCTCTTCATGATGTACTCTACCTAGAAAACATATGAAACCTAGAAAATGAATAGTTTTTGCATATTTTAAAATTATCTCTTTTAATTAATAAATGCAAATTCTATAATTTTTGTAGGCCAAAATAAATATCAAAAAATTATTAAAAATGATTTGTAGCTGTTTCATGATGATATCAACCTGTACAAAAAGTTTAGGATGAAATTAAAATTTTTAAATAAATTTCATGAGTTTTGTTATTCTCACTTGTTTTATAGAAATATTTAATTTTTTATGAAATAAAATATCTCAAACAACAGAATAGAGTACACCATTGCAAAGAGCTCGTCAAGATAATCAAAATTGATATATTATTTTCTATATTTAGAGCTCTGAATAAAAAAATATTAATTTCGTAAATTAAAAAGAAAGGGCTGACGTCAGCATCACAAACAGTACCATGCACGGCCTACCAGAAGCGACACATGGCAGAACAGTGCCATGCACATCCTGGAAAAACTACCAAGGTTGAAAAGTAAACTTTTCTGAAAGTTCGAGGGCTAATATTATCCGATTTTGAAGTTCAAGATTAAAATCTAAACTTTTACGATAGTTAGAGGTTCTAAAGTGAACTTAACTCTTATATATACCATCCTTCTTTGTGGGACATGGGCACTTGGTAGCTAAGGTAGTGGCCAACCTCTAGCCGTGGTTAGGCACCCATGGTCACGCTTGGCCAGCCCTAGCTGCTGGCCATGGCTGACATTAAGTGTGGTTTTAACTGAAAGTGTTAAACGACATAGTTTACTTTCAAATATGGGTGAATGGCTCGATCATGAAAAAATGATAAAATTGACTTTCTAGTTCATGTGGACTTCAAAAAAAGGATACGGATACAGTAAACTTAATATGTTAGTATAGAAAAAATATGTATATATAAACACATAAATCATAGAAAAAATGCATGAGATTAGTTTTTCATGAAGAGCTAGCTTATCATTCCGCTCTTCTTGTTTAATAAAATATTTTATGAGCTAGCTCTTAATAAACTGTTTGAAGCATAGAAAAATGCGTGTGGTTTTGCCGTTGTCAGATTTGGTACACTACGCCATGCCTTGCTGAAATGTGTAGCTATAACTTCTTTTACGATTCAATAGATATAGACATGTTTCATTCAGCTTCCAGATTTGAGCGAGAGTTGATCGGGTTTTTGTTTTTGTTGGTCGTGCAGCAGCCAGCAGACCAGCAGTGGAAGTAGAATGCAGCTAGAATACAGTGACCTCTCCGTTTGTCAACTTGCACAAAACTTGGATATGAAGCCTGACCTACCAAAGTGGCCTCTCTCCTAACTTCTTACAATGCCATTAATGATCATCAACCACTTGTATATAGTTGAGCTGCAGTAGTGCAATGCTTGCTGATTGATGACTAGGTCGTAATCGACAGGGAACATCCAGGTAATCCCCTGTATTGTTTGACCTCGGGCTTCAATATTTAGATTATTTATATATGCATAGACCTCGATTGTCGACGCAGTCGTTGCGTCTATGTGAATAACAAGAACTAAGTCAATGTGAAGTAAGAAATCGAAGTCACCGCCTGTGATGCAACGTATACGATATGATAAGATGTACTTTCTTGGTTCTAAAAGAAATCACCTAAAGTTGTTGTAATTTAAGTTGTTTATAGAAAAAGTAGCATCATCTATGACACCAAATAAATACACTATTACAATACATTTCATAATATATCTTGTGATACTAATCTAGTCTAATAAATATTGTCACTTTTCTATGAGCTTAGTCAAACTTAAAAGTAGTTAACTTATTACGATTTACGATAACTTGAAGGACCAAAAAAGATAACTAGAGGGGGCTGAATGAGAGGCAATTCAAAATTTCCTCCATCCCAAATCCCAAACAACGTAACAAAAACACCAAAACCCGCAAGTGAAATGCTCCCGAGTCAACACTAGTAATTGGATGCCCTCCTGTATAACCAGAGAACATGGCCGGACACAATCCAAATCGAAGGAACAAGAATTAGAGCGAAATGCACCGTAGCACAAACACAGAGCTCCTAAGCACCATTCAATAGAAGAAAGTGTTCAAGGTGAATCACACAAGCCAACCGAAAACTTTATGATTTCAAAACATTCCTTGATACCTCGAAAAACTCAAAGAAGGAGCGGATTGAAGAATGGACATAGTTTTTATTACTTTTACGTACATAATTTTTATTACTTTAATATAATAAACTTATTTGAAGATATAAATATTAATAGAACTTTCTATATAATTCAGTGAGAAGCGTAATTTGTATTCATTTTGGATGGAATAAGTATGTATAAAACTACTATTAATTTGGATTGAATATAATTGTTCTTTTGTTTAATATATTACAATGATAGGAGTAATGAAAAACAAAAAAATCAAGAAACAAATAATAGAAAGAGTGATTTTTTTTGCCAAAGGACTCTAGCTCAATGGTTAGAGCCTTCAGGTCCTGAGTTCGAATCCCTATGAAACGAATTGCATTTTTCTTAATGAGAAATGGTAGGGGCATCTCCTCCTCGCATTTTTTCTTTTTCTTTAAAGAGTGATTTTTTTTATTATTGGAGAAGCTCTAAATGGGCCTGCCATGGTGGCCCAGCAGCAAGCGGATATCACCGGTGGCCCAAAGCAGCCACCCAGGGCCCCATTTGGGCGACAAGCTCCACTAAACCTTGGGTGACAATTAAGTCATCGCTATTTGCCCGGCGACGAATCGTATCGTGGGCCTTTTCTCGATGACTCGAAGTAGTACAAATTAACAAGAAGGACGCGCGTCAGTCGTGGGCCTTTTCTGGTGAGCGGCGGCATGGGCACCACGGCGGGCGTTTCTCTCCTCATCCACGAGGTGTGGGACAGAGACACACAGAGATGTTGTCGAGTTGATCCGTGAATCTGTCATAACCGCCTCGTTTTTTTCAAAATCGGGCATATGCCCGTATTGCTTTAAAGAAAAAAAGAGTTCGGTTACACGACTTGAGATCTTATAGGCGAGATGCCATGGAGCACAACAAGCAGACACAACACAAGGCACCGGCTATAACGGTGGAGCGGAAACCTTGTGGTAATTTAGAAAACTAATTGAGCGACTGGGCGACTGGGCGGGAACGAAGCCTATGCCTGTCGGGGGCACCGACCGCGCCGCACGCCTCCTGAGCTGTGGAAACAAATCCCTCATGCATTCACGTCATGAAGAAGAGATGTCGCTGCCGAAGGCCTTGTGGAATCGGATTGCGATGGTGGGGTCCGGGGTTTCAGACGACGCGTTCGCCAGTCGGGCGGACCACTTGTTTAGCATCACCCGGCGAGCCTGTTGCTCTGAGGATCGCGATAGGCTGACTTGGCTGCCAGGCACGCACTGCGGCGCAGGCACCACTCGTCCACGTTGATGGAGGATGTCTGTAGGCGAGGGGATCCGCCACCAGGGGAGGCGTAAGAGGCAAAGTCACGCTGTCAATGAAGGCGGTGACTGACGCCTCGGTCGGTTCCGGAGCTGGCTCCAGGGCCGACGCCGACGAGGTGGGTGGGGGCACCGGGGTGACCGAAAGGTCGGGCGGCCTAGCAGGTGCGGTGTCAAAGGCCCCCACCCCACACGGCGCGCCATCGTCTCCGTCGATGTTGATGTCCACGCCGGCGGGTGGAACTGGCGAGGTCGGGCTAGAGCTGCCCTCGTCTGAGCCTGAGGGAGACAGGTCCTCCACCTCAGACACAGTCTTTCTTGCCTCCACCTCTTCCTCCGTGTGATCGAAATCCCGACGTGGAAGAGGGTCCTCCACAGGCTGGTGACCCGCCTATGTATGCACCCCTCCAACCAGCGAGGCAGGGCAAGAATTGCCTCCCTGCTGATCCTTAGCACCTCGGACCAACCTCTTGGAGACATCAAACCTCAGAGAGAGGTGCGCCAAGAGCTCTTCCAGCGTAGCAGCATCAGCTAGCGCAAGAAGAACAAGAGGGCCAAAGGTTGATCTCACCAGCCTGGGCAACACTCCTGTTGACGACGATGGTGTCCACCCTGGGACAGTTCTCGTCATCCAGAGGTGATGAGACTGGTGGCAGCAGTGGCGACGGGGAAGACGACGCAAATGACTGCTGCATGTGACGAGGAGGAACGTCACGACACCTTGGTGACCGTGACACAGCAATCTTGCGCTCCGCAGTGGCCTCCCGGCTGTGGCCACGCGTCGGTGATGGGCCAGGCCTGTGGGGGACGCACAGCCGCTCGTGCACGCCTTAGCACGATGTCCTTCACATCGGCAATGTAGACAACGCGACGGAGAATGACACTGAGCAGCGACGTGGCGGGGAGCGAAGCAGTTGAAGCAAAGGCACACCAGCCTCGACGGGACTGGACGATGTCGCGTGGGCGCTGCCTTCCTCATCCGGTTGGCACGCCTCCTCTTGCCAGCCGCCGCGGGCTGGCCGACCTCCAGTTGTGGCCGCTGCGGGAGCACCTGCTGCCAGCCGTCGACGTCCGGCGGGGTGGCACGGCGGTGGGGGCCAAGCCAAAGGTGAACCGGGAGCCGAACCAGGTCCGAGGCTCGTCGACAGCTGCCCCCTGAGAGGCTACCCAGCGAGCAGCCTGAAGGTAGGATGCCATGCCAGCGCCAGCTGGGGCGCACCCAGACGAAGGCGCCAGCTTGGCATGGCCGGTGGCGTCGAAGACAGTGGCCGCCATGCCTCCCGGCCAAGGTGTCCCCAACCTCGAGGCCGGGTGAAGGCGCCATCGCGCGAGGGTGGGTCGTCTCCACCCCGCCAAGGTCTCCGAGACCTCCAGGCCGAGGAAAACGACCCTCTTAGAGGCAGCACCACTACGGGGGCCAAAGCAGCGGGGTAACAGCGCGTCCTCCATCTCGTTGTCCGAGCAGTCCTCGACGAGGATGTCATCCCACCTCATCACCTTGGAGCAGCCGAAGGAGGCGGACAAGAAAGGGGGGCGACAGGGAAGAAAGGCTTACCTTGGGGTGACTGTGAAGGACGCCGACGCGCCAGACGGGGTCGTGGTGGTGGCCTCTGCCGGCGTGGGCTCGGCAAAGCCGCCGACGACACGACACGCCACCCCTTTTGAACGTCCGGCGTGCGAGCTCTCTCCGGCCATCAGGGCGGCGCAAGAAGCGACCGCTGGCGCGCCAGGTGGAGGAGCAGCCCCAGGCGATGGGAGGGGGATGGGGTAGTGGAGAGGGCCGTCGTCTCACCGGAGGAAGTCGCGGTCGTGGCCGCCGATGCACCAAAGGGGGCCACGACAGCCATGGTCCTCGTTGGGGACACCACGTCTTCTTCACACGCAGCAGGGATGATAGCAGGCTTCACTGAGGTGGCGGCGCTGGCGAGGCACCCATGGACGTCGAGCGCCCGGTGGGCTGGGGCTCGAGCTCCCTGAGAAACGCCCATGGAGCGGTAGATCGGAAGGAGGGGAGCTAGAATCCGAGGTTGGATTGGAGGGGGAGGGGTAGGGAGGGAGATCGGCGCGGCGGCGGCAGGAGCGCCGTTGCCGCGTCTGGTGGAGGAGAGGGGTCGGGGGGTAACGGTTCCATCTTCTCGTAACCGCTCTCGTTGTACTAACTATAGCATTGCTCTCAGTGTCCTCTCATAATCAAAATTAGAATGACATTTTTTTTTTGAAAAGGGTCGGCAGGGGAGTCCCCTACCTATATTTTTGGTATTTTATATATATATGTAAGAAAGTTACAAAGGTACAATCATACAAGACAATCAATACCACCAAGCTAAGTTCATCTTTGAGTTTTCTTTTCCATTGCGTCAGGTTGAAGCTTTTCCCATCAAAGATGATGCCATTTCTTGTGGTCCAGATGACCCAGCATGCATTGATCATTAATTCTCAGAAAATTTGACTGTTGAATTGGTTTCGGGCTTCACAGATCATGTCAAGAGGGTCTAGATTGAGATTCCATAGATGTTGATAGTATTCCAGCAAGCAGTAGAGACAGGCAGGAGAAAAACAAATGGAAGCAAGTTTCTTCAGTAAGAGAGCGGAGGGCACAATTATAATCAGGGAGGTGTCTGTTCTTCCTTTTGAGGATGTTTCTAGTGCTCAACTGATCAATGATGAGTAGCCAGAAGAAGAACTTATGTTTTCCAAAATTGTCACTGGACCAGAGCCATTTGAAGAGAGGAGAGGCTTGATGACTACCTATCTGAGTTTGTAGGCTTTGGCTGAGGAGTAGAGATTGGATCCCCACGTGTAAATCCATGAGTCATCGGTGTGTGGGTCAATATTGAACTCCGACAAAATACGACAAAGTTCAACCAGTTGGGAGGAGGCCTGAGTGGAGAGTGGGCAGAAGAAGATGTTGTCGACGTCCTATCTACAAGTACCACATCCACTCGGCGGCTCAGCTCTAGGACGGGGTAGGTGATACGTACTGCACTGCACGTACCTACAGTACAATGCGGGCATGTGGCTGCGCTGCCAGCGTTTTGGAAGGCCGGGAGACCACCACGTGACGGCAGTGGCCCTCCCAGCCCTCACCTTTCTTTCCCCTGCGAAAACAGCCAAGGCGGCGATAACAAAATCACCGCTAAGACTATTTTATACAATTATACTGTGCTGTCAAAGATCATTCCATGTAGAGTACTTGACTTTGTGGAAAACTACAATGGTCGATGGAGAACATAATCCTTTTTTTGTTAAATACCCCCTACTACTTTGTCAAAATCATTTTCGGTCCATATACGCATGCATGCGTGGTCCAAGCAAGTTCATATTGCGAGTGTATATATAGTGCACGGCGCAGCCTTGATCCAATATTCCTGCGACTACATATATAGCAAGCCGAGCACATGGCATGCCCATGCCACCGGACCGGAACGGGGACCTCTGTTCTTCCCGACAGCCTCACCGGGCTCTATAGCACTAACACACGGGCTGCCACATCACGAAATCCGGTGCCACGACGTCAAATAAAGATTTCCAAGACTCCAAGGTCCAAGCTAGTACGAGTTGAGTCGCCGTGGGAGTGGGGATTGTGGGAAGGCAGCGTGTCCTCGTCGCGTAGGTACAAAAAGTACAAGTTGATTGAATCGAAACGTGCACTAATGTGCAGCTGGTAACCACTCATGTCATCCAGAGGTAGACCTCTAACTTGTTTTGTTGCAATAGCGATCCAATTCAATTGATGGCTCTAGCAGTCTAGCACGATGTGTTGTTTTGTACGAGTACTCGTGATTGCGGTCCAGATCATATAATTAGCCAAAGTACAAAGCCTCGTGATTGGTTACCTGCAGCCGAGCAAATGCCGGTTGCTTTTTTATTTCCAGTCGTCCACATCATGGAAGATTACGGTACAAAGATTATGCTAGCTAGAATCGCAGTTGTAAAACAACATACACTAATATAAGCTAAACCATTGCTAGCGAAAAAAACAACATTTTCCAAGCCTTGATGGGCAGAAAACTACATTGGTAGATATGTATCGGTACTCCCACCTTCTCAAAATAAACGCGCCATTGTGCTTCTAGAAGAGTTAGGACTGAAACAAATTTGACTAGTTATATATAAAATTATATTAAAATTTTCTTGTTCAAATAATTTTATTATGAAACTATATCTCACGATTAATGTAATGATGATTATTACACATGCATTACTAATTTTGAGTAATTTAAAAAAATCACTTTTATATGAATTTAAAATATTTGAGTAACTAACACTTTTGATACTATTATTAAAAGTTTTAATACTATAATATTACAATTAAAAGTAGTATAGTATTGTATTTTAGTATTAATAATAGAGACACAAATTACTTCTATAACACTACTATTAGAACTTTTTAAAATAACACTAAAATAAGGAGTGACTTTTAATAGAAAAATATTTAATACTGCAGGAATTTAAGTATTATTTTAATACTATTTAATGTAAAGGATGTGTTTTTTTCCCTAATAAAGTCTGCAAGGAAACGCATTATTGTTACGAGTTCTATGGTCAAGGTGTTCTGATCATCATCGTCACGGGCTCCTCGACACAATTCACTAGTAAAGATTTTTTTTTTTTTTTTGACAACCGCTAGTAAAGATTATTGAAGATGAGGGATAATACCAATGGCCGACTAGTGCACGTGATGGCCATTTCTATTTTTGTTGTGCTATTTGGATCCCAAGCATTGCCTGCACACGGTAAGTATCTGTTATCATCCTCTCTATCATCGAATCTTCTTGTCATTAGTTAAAGTTTTGTGGTATGCAAATGTATTGTATGAATACATGAATACTAATGAAAAACATTAAAATATTGTCGCAGGCCGTCCTCAGCTACTTGAAATTGGAAAGTCTGCCGCTAACTCCAACAAATCGACATCATTACATGACAAAGACGTCATCCTGATATTTTGCATTCTTGCGGATTGCAATTACTATGGTCATGGCATGCAGACTTGCGGTTGTTGTGGGCAGTTCGATCCAGAGCATTGCTGTCCAACGATGAGAGAGTGCAAGGCCAATTGTCGTCCATGCAACCCCAAATGCTCACCCTAGTCACCCCTTTGGATGAAGGGTCCCCAAATTCAAGTGTCTTTAAGCCCCAGTGCTTTTCTTCCCTGCACTTGCCACCCCTATCCTCAACCACTTGAAGTTGGAAGTTCAGCCGCTAATTCCAATAAATCAAATATTGTCGCAAGTAGTCCTCAACTACCTGTAGTTGGAAGTTCTACCGCTAACTCCAACAAATCGACATAATTACATGACAAGGACGTCATCCTGATATTTTGCGTTGTTGTGGAGTGGATTGCGCTTGTTGCTGGGATATAACTAATCCAATGGGTTGCTATCAGACAATGAGAGAGTGCAGGGCCAAGTGCCATCCATGCAACCCCAAATGCTCTCCGTAGCAGCCCCTTTAATAGGTGATTAAAGGTCCACCATATTCACTAGATGGCAAGTTTTGTTGCAATCGTGATCCAATCCAGTTGATGGCTCTAGCACGATCTGTTGTTTCGTAGGAGCACTCGTGATTGCGGTCCAAATCGTAATTTCGCCAAAGAACAAAGCCTCGTGATTGGTTACCCTGCAGCCGACAGCCGAGCCAATGACGGTTGATTTTTATTTCTAGTCGTCCACATCATGGAAGATTACGGTACAAAGATGATTATGCTAGCTAGAATCACAGTTGTAAGACAACGTAATAATCACCACTAATATAAACTAAGCCACTATTAGAAAAAAAAAAACCAGCATTTGTGGAGCCTTGATGGACGGAAACCTACATGGACAGATATATGTATTCGGTACACCCACCTTCTCCAAATAAACGAGGATGAAATAAATTTGATTAGTTTTATACAAATTATACTCCCCTATGCAAAATTATAAGTCATTTCAATAATTTCGAAGAGTCAAACCATTTAAAGTTTGACCAAATACTCTCCTCCCGAAGCTGGCACACTGCCTCCTCCTCTGCCCTAGTGACCTACAGCCGCCCGTCTCCTCCTCGCCCCTGGCTCGAGTGCTCGACACATACCTAGGCCGATGGTGGACGAACTCTCCTCTTTCCACCCCAAGAGCACTGGGCCGAGCTCGCCGTCGCCCGTCGCCACCTTTCGCCGCTTGCGCTGGCTTCCCTTTCTCTCACCAGCGATGGCTTCCCTCCCTTCTCCTCTTGTACCTCGTGGGCCTTGGGCCGGCCAGGCCCGCTGGAGAGATCATGTTCATTGGGCCGGCCCGACACAAAAATCGGCCCATAGTGTCGTTCCTAGGCTGATTGCCAGGCATGAAGCCCTCTTGGGCAAGGCCCGGGCGGCCTGCGGGCCATGTCGGCCCGACACCCATCGGGCTAGCTGTTTTCCCATCTATACAGCTCGCGACATGAAACCGGCGTGCCAGCTGTGGTTTTCTTGTGCACGGCCGTCGCCGGCCGGCATGCATGGGCGCGACGGCGAGCGTTGTCTGCTCTAGCGGACGCAAGCCACGTCGTGCGCCGATCCTTCAGTTGAGAGAGAGGTCACATACTCACATATGCATGGTGACAAATATTGATCCAACCGAAGCCCATAAGGTAAAGTTTTAAACTAGCAGAGCAGTACAAAACTACGAGGCGATCGAGACAGAGACTTACATCTTGTGTCCAATCGATCCGCTCATCTAGTCTAGTTTAACCGCGCGCTCTCGTTGTCCTTTTCGACAGTATGCAAAGCCACTGCGCGATGCATGGTGGCAGTAATACGTACTGCTGCGACAAACTTAAAGATCCGATAATGTTGTCTTCCCGTACGTACACTCCATCCATATGTGTATTATTTGCTCTCACCGACGACGTCGTCCTTTCATATAAAGTAATCGTCGATGCCAATTATAGTAATATATAAGTCAGTGCGATCACAAGGCTGCCCATGCGCGGTGGACCGGACCGGACCGGACCTCTGTTTTTGGAACCGTATATCGCGACAACCTCACCGGCTCGAGGCCACACTCTTCACTTCCTGTAAGGCTGCCACGTCACGGCATGACCTCAAACAAGAATCTCCAACTACGAGTCGTCGTGGGATTGATTGTGGGAAGGCAGCAGCCTCCTCGGCGCGTAGGTACAAAAGTACAAGTCGATTGAATCGAAAAACGTGCACTAATGTGCAATGGTAACCACTCATCATCCAGAGGTAGACCTAGCTTGTTTGTGTTGCAATCGCCATCCAATCTTGATGGCTAGCGCGTACTGTTGTTTCGCAGAGTTGCTTTGTGTTCCGTCCGCATCATGAAAGATTACAGTACACCGATTATGCTAGCTAGAAGAATCACAGTTGTAAAACAACATAATCACCACACTCTTCCCGACCCCGGCCTTGATGGGCGGAAAACTACGTGGACCTATAAATATATACTCCCTCCGTCTGGAAATAAATCATCGTTACGTATTTCGAGTAGTCAAACGATTTTAATCTTAGCTAAATATATACACAAAAGTAATAATATTTATGGTACCAAATATATATCATTAGATTACTTATGTCATATATTTTCAACATAAATCTATCATAGATGGAGGACTTTTTGAACATAAATCTGTCAAACATATATATATATATATACATACATATATATATAATTGTCAATTGTATATTTTACAAATCTAGTCAAACTTTAAATTGATTGACTTTTTGAAGTCAAAGATGAGGACTTATTTCCGGACGGAGGGAGTATTCGGTACTCCCACCGTCTCAAAAATAAGCACGCCATTACGCTTTTAGAAGAGTCAGACTTAAATAAATTTGACTAGTTATACACATAGTTATATTAAAATTTTCATGTTTAAATAACTTTATTATGAAAGAATATCTCACGATCATTTATAATGATGCGTATTACGCATGTATTACTACTTTTGAGTAATTTATAAATGTTTGACTTTTTTCATAGATAAGAAATGTTTGACTTTTCGATAATTGAAATGTGCAGCGCCGCCTGCTCTCCGTCACAGAGCTGTAGCTGCAGGCCAAGACAGCGGGCGGGGGTCAGGCCGATACGGCGGAGTTCGTGCTGGTGGAGTCCATCTCGGAGCGAATTCTGGCGGCGACGGTTGGCGCGGTGGACGCGGACGGATTCAGATGCCCAGATGACCGAGCTTGTGTGCTTGCAATGCAATTGCTGCCTCAAGAACAACCCGCAGGTGTGCCTCACGATGTGCTGCTACTGCTACCAGATGGGGATCTCCTCATACCCGCAGCATAATCATCGTCCTCCTGCTTCTCAGACCAACTGAAGCATCGTTGCACAATATACGTGGACCTTCAAGTGGGGTCCAAATAAATCCAAGGCAAATATGATTTATTCAGTTTTGATGTATGGATGGTGTTAATCCTTGTGACTCTGTACAGTCGCTGCATCTTCGAAGAAGCCTCAGTCAGTGAAATGGTACAATCCAACATTTCTAGCGCCTTTGTTCCGAGAATGTCAGGCCAAGCACAAGATCAGTTGCTTCAAGTGCAGCAGATAATCCGGCAAACAAACCTGTCGCAAGGCAATGATTGCAGACAGTCACCGTATGAATCTGGGCAGGGAAAGCTCGAATTTTCAACAATCTACAAGATACTGAAAGCAAAGCAGAAGCATGCTGACCTAGAATCAAACTTCATCTGGCGAAATTCCGTGCCTCCCAGAGTTCAGTTCCACATGTGGCTGGTGTCAAAAGGCAGGATTCGGTGCCCCTCAAACTTATTCAAAAAGAAGGTGGTCACCAACCCGAGCAGTGAGGTCTGTGGTGCCCTAGAGGAAGACACTAACCACATCCTTCTTCGGTGCCCATTTGCTAAAAGCTTCTGGGGAAAGCTAGTGCTGTTGATACAAGATTGATTTCAGCTGCAAAGCTGTGCAGACCTTCCCCAAACCACAGTCAGTCCCTACAATGCAGTTCAGTGGTTTCATTGCGCTTCGCTGCTGGCAGCTGTGGAAGCACAGAAATGCGCTCATCTTCCGGCTTCCGCAACGAGACCATGAACATCCGACTATTCCTTCAAGCTTGCTGTCAGGAGGCGGCTGCTTGGCGACCAAGATTTCCAAGAAAGCAAAAATTTATTCGTGATGCCTGGTGCAATTATCTGCAGCACTTAGTGAACATTTCTGTGTAACTCAAAACCATATGTACATCCCAGTCTACCTGACATGTAACCCCAGCGTTGAGCTGCTTATATTTCATAAAATTCAGGTGGGGAGAATCCCCCCCCCCCCACTCTGTTGCTCAAAAAAAAAATCCTTGTGACTATGTAATGAAGCCTAAATGTTTGTAAGAACAATTAATTAAACGTTTGGCCAGATGACCCATAAAAACCAGCATGCAGCACTATAGAAATTCCTACTTCTCCCAAACATGCATCAACTACACCAGATTTGAATCATAGATAGAGAGACAATAATAATGTATTAACAACTCACCCTTTGGTAGAGACTACAGAGATGTCTTTGCCATGCTTCGATGACAAGAGGTGACACACCTATGTAGATAAGTAGATAACCAACTAAGTAAAGACATGTTAAGACTTAGTTCGACAGACAATGTGGATTCTGTCCTCCACTGCTGTTTAACAATAACCTGAGGTACCTAACAGCAGTGGACAGAATCCTACATATTCGTCGCCTGTTGTTCAGAAGCAGCACCGCCACCGTTATATGCCACCAATTTGGATGTGAGTTTAGCCCTGCAGTTCGAAGCAGTAAAAACTTAATTAAACACCACAATTACCGTTGCAGTGCAACATTTTTTTTAAAAAAAAAGTTTCAGGGACAAGGCAAAATTTAATTATCTGAAGGCTGGAGTGCACATGCTATATTGAAACAATAAAGTTTGATTTTGCGTCAAGTTACAAGACAGTATATAATAACAATGATTTGAAAAATATAAAATGACAGTTGAGACTATGATAAAAGCAAAATAATACCATTTCAAATCCTTCTCGGAGAAATAGATGGTGGGTATCCGAGATAGGGCAGAACATCTTCACAATTCGTTGTGCCGACACTCTCAAACTTCATAGTCTTGAAATCAAGTGTGAAACATTCCAATGTGCACTGATCTTGCAGGAAAATGCACCTTTGAGGTTCACAAACAGAATATGAGCAACCAATGTCAGTAGGTAGGGGGACTATATTCTTCAGCTGCCACTCATTAGCTATCTTGTCCTCTTTATGCACACTGGTGTAGTAACGCGCGGGCAACGATGTGGCATCGATATGGTGACTAAACATTCCAAGCATGCCGTTACCTTCCTCTACAATGAGGATAATCCGGTTCTCATGTTCGGGTGGCAGGTCGACAGTGGAGAACTTGTTCGTGCTCATGTTGAGCTTGACCAACTTGTTCGCCAAGTACACTTCCCAGTAGAGGCAGTTATATGCATAATCGGGCACACTTTGCAACATGTTGAGCTCTTGGGATGATCCTGTTGCTGTTGGTCTGCTCAACCTTAGGGTGTCCCAGCTGGTCGATGCACTGACACTCCAGCTGCCAGAAGCCGAAGAGAAGACAACCACCACTAGCTCTTGGGTGCAATGCATCTCCACGATGACTCTGAATGATGTCTCGTCGTCCTCGTCTACAGAAGGGGCAAACAAATGAGTATAATGTATGAGATTTCGTTCGTAGGATTGGCCGTCAGGTACGGGAGGCAGCAGCAGGTAACGCCGGGACAACGGGTCACAGCCTGCCAGGTCCGGCAAGAAAACCTTCCCGTCGCCGTCGGAGTCGGGGCCGCAGCATTCCAGAAGGACGCGGCCGTCGTACACTTTGCTAGGACACTAGCAGCCGCCCCATCTGCCGCGAGGCACGTAGCGGAAGGAGAAGTCGGCGGCGCGGGCTACAGCGCGGCCGGCGGGAGCGCCAGGAAGGGGCGCCTCGGCGGGTTCGAAGCAGAAGGCGTCGTCTCCGTCGTCGACGTTGAGGAGGCCGAGGAGCAGAGGAGGGTGGAGCGACCGGTAGCGACGGAGGAAGACGGGGTCGGTGAGGAGGCGGTGGAAGGAGACGGATGCGACGGAGGCGCGGGCCAGGTCGGCAGGGGAGGCGGCCCGGACCAGGATCTCCTCGAGGAGGTGGTCGGGGAGCGCGGCCGGCTGCCGCGGCGACGCCGTTGCCTCGAGCTTGGGGAGGATCCGGCGAACAGAGGACAGCATCGCGAGCGCGCCGCCCGCCTCCGGCGATTGGCGGTTTTTTTTTTTTTTTTTTTTTAGCATCCGAAGGGCGGAACTGGGAAGTCTGAGGGTTTCTGCGAATGAGCCGGAAGCGGGGAATTTTTTTATTAATAAATTTATTTTTTAAAAAAATTACAAAATTAGTCTCTATTTTTAAAAAATTGCAGGAATAGGCCACCAGTCGCCCGTTGGAAGGGCGAAGAGGGCCATGTCGCCCGACCAGTGGGCGACTTGGCCGTGCACTGGCATGGGTGGGCCCCACGTCGCCCGGACGATGGGCGACGTGGCCCATGTCGCCTGGCCAGTGGGCGACGTGGCGCATGTCGCCCGGCCAGTGGGCGACGTGGCCCATGTCGCCCGGCCAGTGGGCGACTTGGCCCATGTCGCCCGGCCACGGGGCGACGTGGCGCCGCTATATATAACGCGGCCGGCCGCGGCCGGCCGCTGCCGGCTGGGAGAAGAGAACAGGAGAGGAGAGGAGAGGAGAGGAGAGGAGAGGAGGAGAGAAGAGAAGAGAAGAGAAGAGAAGAGGAAGAGGAAGAGGAAGAGAAAGGAAGAGGAAGAGGAAGAGGAAGAGGAGAAGAGAAAAATTTTCGGTAAGTAAAAAAATAATTTTATATATAATTATTTAATGTGTGTTATATTAATTGTTAGATAATATAATTAGCAGTTAAGCGATTAATATTATATTTCGGTAGTATTATTTATATTCTTATTTTATATATATTGTTAAATTAAATAGTTATAGTTGAAATAATATTAGTAATATATTACTAAAAAGGTATTTTAGCTGAAATTTTTAGATTACACAGATGTCGGAGAAGTTAGGATTTCAAATTTATTATGGAGAAGGAGAAATTATTCAAGGTGTACACGGGGTTGATCTGTCAGGATTTGCCTCAGTAACTAGATGGGTGTCTAGGGCAAATGAGAGAACAATTAGTGGTGTGCAGAATTGGTTGATGCGAATATTTGGGCTTGACAGCAACCAACATGACGTTAAGGTCATGGGTATCGTTAGTCGTGCTCGGGAGGGCACTTTTTGGGAGTTAGTATCGCTTAATGCAACATCAACATGGAGAAAATACGTCAACAAAGCTGTAGAACGTGGGTGGCCTCTAGTCGTTCTTGTTCAGGCATATACGAAGGAGGTTCATGAGGTACACGGTGTAGAAGAAGAAGGAGGTCCGAGCCATGACAATGACAATGATAATGAGGAAGATAATGAAGAGGGTGATCATCACCTGTCATCTATGGTACCGACGGGTGAAGCGGACGAAGGAGAGCGCATAGAACATATAGTTGAAGAGATGGCGATGGAAGATATGGAGAATGAGAATATATCTGAAACTGAGTCATCTGGCGATGGATGAGGGACACTTGGAGTTGTTGGACGCACAGTTGGACCAGCGCCACCGGTCCTACTTGAGTGCTGTGACAGGTGCTGAGCTACCTGTTCTACGGCCTAGGGTACCTCAGGAGTTGTGGCGGCTCGACGAGCGATGGATACCGAGGTATGCATGATAACACGTTCACTTATTTGTTTTACTCATACAGACGATTTGGTAATATATATTTATATATAAATGTTGTATTTGCTACAGGCTACGAGCAGCTGGTCTACTGCCTCTGTGTAGGCTTGTGCAGGCTAGTGCTGTTGAGGCCCCGGCCGATGCGGTGACACGGTTCAACTTTGACCGTTCCTTACTTGCGGCATTGGTGGACCGCTGGAGGCCTGAGACGCACACGTTCCACTTTCCTTGCGGGGAGATGACTCCCACACTCGAGGACGTCTCCTACTTACTTGGTGTCACCACTGCTGGACAGGCCGTCAGCCGTCCAGACGTGGAGGCCACTTGGCGTGAGGACCTTCTAGTCCGTTTCGAGGGTGTTGTGCGTCGACCAGACGCTCCAGAGTATCAAACTCTTGCTAAAAACCAGCATCACGGGCCTACGAAGACCTGGCTCTTGCAGTTTCAGGTAAATAGATAACACTATGATATAGTTCATTAACATCAAATATTCATATGTATGTTAAATGAAATTTGAACTTCTGTTTTCTAATTCAGGCCGAGTATATCCACCCTGCGGCGGATGAGGCCACTGTGTCGAGGCACTTGGAGGCCTATCTGTTGTGGTTGTTTGGTTGGATAATGTTCACATCGTCGCATGGGAACTCTGTCGCGAAGCACTTGATCCACTTCGCGCGCGAGATAGCGGACGCACCGCTCGACGCCGTGCCGCAGTATAGTTGGGCGTCCGCTATCTTGGCAGCCACGTACCGAGGTCTTTGTGATGCGTGCACAAAGACCGACCCGTCAGCTATCCTCTCTGGTTGTCCACTATTACTTCAACTCTGGTCGTACGAGCGGTTTAGTATTGGACGACCAGTCATGGATTTCTCGACTTACGGAGCAGGGTTGTACGGGGAGACGGAGGAGGACGGCCCTACGATGGGTTCGTTGTGGGTCCGGCGGCGGGTAAGTCTTCTATATCGCGGTTGAACCTGTTTCTATTTATTTTTGAATAAATTACACCTTACTATTATTTTCTATACAGCCTACTTGGGCAAACATTCAGGTTCACAGAGCCTATCCTGAGTACATGGCGGCGTTCGACCGGATTAGGCCAGACGACGTCCGCTGGACACCTTACAGCATGGAGAAGATTATCGTACGAGCGCCTAATGGGTTGTCGTCGTTCTGCACGAGGGATCAGGAGTACTGGATGACACGTAAGGCTGTCGTTTTCGACATCTTTGTCGAGGACTACGCTCCTCACAGAGTGATGCGGCAGTTTGGTCGTAACCAGACGTTCCCACTTCCGGTTGCCCATATTGTTCCTCTTTCCGTGCACGGGTAAGTATAAGACAATTAATTCGTTCTGATTGAGTATTTAATATATATAGAAAGATAATTAATATGTTTTGAAATCCATAGTTACGTGCGGAGGGGTCTACCGGCAGGCGTTACTTGGTCCTCCCGTATACAGCCGTGGGTCGACGAGTGGGCCAACGCACTACATGATGTGACCTACGAGCCCAGACCGTTTTCCTTGCAGGCTTACGGGGACTACTTACGTTGGTATATTCCTCGCACACGGATCAGAGTCACGTATACACCAGCGGAGCCACGGACCCACGTCCCCAGGTTGACGGACACGTATCCTGTGCATAGAGATCAGGCGTTGTCGTTGGCGGTACGATCTTTATGAACTTCAACCCACTTCGTTTAATATTTTTCTTATCGTAATTACTTCAATGTTCTCGTTTTGTTAATAGGCCGACATGGGTCACCGTATCACTGTGGATGGTGGATCGCTCTTGCACCGGTTGAGGGAGGGCATTCAGATGACCAGCCACGAGCTTACCGCTGCGGTCCAGAGGATGTACGACTCTGCTGCAAACATTGTCAAGTTGACGTCGTGCCGGCCCTGCGGGCGACAGCCGGATGTCGTCCCTCGACCTTCACACGTGACACACAGGCCTGACGGACCGACGGCGCCACTACCTCCGCGGCCTACGTACCAAACAGGTGAGTAAGTTATATTTTCTTCGTATGTAGTAATGCTAACTTGTTCGTTACTTATAAGTTTTATTATTCAGGTCCACCTACGTACTCTGCCGGTTGGCGTCCGGAGTTCGATATCATTGGATCATCTTCGCAGCCTGCTCACATGCCTACAGGTACGATATAGTGGTGAAATTTAATTATATTATCTAATACTGCTTTATTCGTAACATTACATTCACTCTGCATGGTCAGGTATGCACTTTGACGGTTCGTGGCATCAGTTTGATTTCGGAGGTTCCTCTTCACACGCTGTACCCATGGTTCCAGGTATGACCTACTTTTAAGAGTTCGACACGTTATATATTAGTTTTACCATCAGCGTTATCATAACGTTGGTCTTATATGTTTAGGGACGACCCGTTACGACTACGAGGGATCGGACATCTCTGAGCACGCTGACACTTTTCGTCAGCGATCTCCGACACCCTTCGACCTTGAGAGTTACCTGCAGCAGGAGCCGGCGGACGTACTTGCGTCATCGCAGCTACGTGAAGCACCACCACAGACACAGCCCTCACAGGACGAGTACGCGACACCACCTGCTGCTGGAGGCCGTCCTGCACGTGTTACAGTTCCTCCTTCGCTGCTTACTTACTCAGCCGGCCATGTGCGAGCGGGCCGCAAAGCACCAAAGCCTGGCACGATTAGGGGTGTTGCACCTAAGCGTGGACGATATTAGTTTTGTATGATTTGCCGCCGATGTTGTTTTCTATGATATTGTAGTGATACTATTTTAGTTTTTAGAACTTAATTAATGTTTCACTGTTGTATTTTTTCATCTATTAAACTTGGGCGAGCACACGACAATGGCGTTTTCGCACGCCAATTGCATGACTGCGTATTATTTTTGCTATTTCTCTGACTTCGATATTTTTTCTGAAATTTCCGAATACATAAATAATATTTAAAAAAACCGAAATTTTTCCTGAAATTTCCAAATAAATAAATATACCAGGTCGCCCTTTGGCCGGACGACCTGAGTTTGGTCGCCATTTGGACGGGCGACCTGGGTCTGGTCGCCCTTTGGCCGGGCGACCTGGGCCTGGTCGCCCTTTGGCCGGGCGACCTGGGCCTGATCGCCCTTTGGCCGGGCGACCTGGGCCCGGTCGCCCTTTAGCCGGGCGAACTTGGCCTGGTCGCCCTTCCAACGGGCGACTGGTCGCCTAATCTTGTAATTTTTTGAAAACGTAGACTAATTTTGTAATTTTTTTAAAAAATAAATTTATTAATAAAAAAAATTCCGGAAGCGGGTGTATTATTAGGTCCACGTTCGGCCCATACTTCCAAGTCACCAGAAAGGCCCAGAGTCCGCGGGAGAAAACCGAAGGCCCGTGTGGTATCTGTGGCCCATATTTTTGTTTTTCCGGCCCAGCGATGGACAAGGGCTCCTCCGCCCGTATACGTACTTGACTTGTGGAAAACTACGATGCGGAACATAATCTAATCCTTGCTTCGGTCCATATGCATGCATGCGTGGTCCAAGTTTTTTGCGAGATTATATAGTGCACGGTGCAGCCGTGGTCCAATATTCCTCCGGAGGTTCATGAACCCATATAGCAAGCTGAGCACATGCCACGCCCATGCCGGGGACAGCGGCGGAAGGGACCTCTGTTTTCCGAGGGACCGTATCGCGACAACACCTCACCGCTAGGAGCATAGCGCAGCTAGCACATGGGCTTTCACCTCTTCACTTTCTCTGCCAGGCTGCCACATCACGGCATCCGATCCGATGCCACGACGTCAAATAATGATCTCCAGGTACGAACGAGTCGTCGCCGAGTGGGAACGATTGTGGGCAGCGTGTATAAGTCAGATTGAATCGAAACGTGCACTAATGTGCAGCTGGTGACCACTCATCAACCAGAGGCGAGCTAGCTTGTTTTGTTGCAATCGCGATCCAATCCAATTGATGGCTCTAGGTAGCGCAATCTGATGTTTCGTAGGAGTACTCTTGTGATTGCGATGCAGATCGTATAGTTAGCCGAAGGATAAAGCTTTTTTTTTCGCCACGGGGGAATATAGCCCGTTAACGAAGCCTCATACCTACTCGTGATTGGTTACCTGCAGCCGAGCCGGTGACAGTTGCTTTTATATTTCGAGTCGTCCACATCATAGAAGATTACGGTACAAAAGATTATGCTAGCTAGAATCACAGTTGTAATAAAACAACATAATCACCACTAATATTAAACTCTGCATTGCATTGCGTAGTGTGTACGATGCTACGGCCGGAGGTAAGCTGGCCACGACGACGACTCCTCGCTTCGTCCCCTGGCCCTTTGGCTTGGGCATGCATTTGGCGAGACGGGGATCGATCAATTAAATTATTCCAGAGTTTTTCTCTCCGCGCCTGCAGCGCAAAGATAACAAACAACAAAGCGCCACTACCACCACGTGCATGCACTCGGCGCTCGGTATATGGTAGTGATACATGCTGCTCCTTGTGTCTCAAATTATAAGTTATTCTAGAAATTTTAGAGTAACTTTAAATTAGACACCTACTTGGCTCCTATTCTAAAATTTAGAAGTTTAAGCAAAAAAACCAATTCCACAAATAGTCTCAAGTCCCCATAAAAAAACCAATAGGCCTATATTTGGACTCCTATTTTTCATGTCCCTCTAAATTATAGTCTCAAGTCCCTACAAATAGGATCCTCCTATTTCCCCTCATCTATGGGTCCCACGTCACTTTTTCCTCTCCCCACCAACCCTCACTGCCCGCGGGGCGTGCTCGTCATCATCCTCCGGCGTGAAACCAGAGCAAGAGAGAGGAAAGGGAATGAAGGGGAGGGAGAAAGAGCAGAGAGGGGAAGGAGAGCTCCGACGGCGGTGGCTCACCGGCAGCGGCGGATGCTGGCGGCGTGCTCGAACCAACGGGGTTGAGGGTGCGGAGACAAGGCGCGGCCACTGTTGCGGCACCGTGGTTGCGGCCTTGCTCTGGCGAGAGGAGCAGAGAGAGAAGAGAGGGGAGAAGAAAAGGAGGAGAGGAGAAGGAAGAGGGCGGACCCGGGGAAAGAAGAAGGGCGACGGCCCTCCATGGCGACCACCACCACATCATCCTCTGTGCCTTGCTCTGCCGGTGGAACGCCATGGACGGCGACCTGCTCTGCCGGTGGAACGCCAGCATCGACGCGAACACAGCGCGGTCCCAGCCATCGCGGAACCCTCCCGCGGACGGCGGTTGTGACTCGCCGGCGGCTAGGATGCCCAGGGAGTGCGGCGTGGAGACGCGGATCTTGCGGTACCCCCCCGGGCGCCGCCGCTGTTTCTCGCGTCTGGGAGGCTCCCTGCGGCCGCGGCGGTTGGGGGAAGGCCGAGGGAGTGGAGGGCGGCGACGGAGGGGGCCGCGCGGGGCCGACGGGGGTAGGGGCGGCGCTCGGCGCCGACGTGCTCGGTGGAGCAAGGTGGATGCGGGGGAGGGAAGAAGCAGGGACAGGATAGGATAGGGACTTACTCCATCTCAAATTGTAGTTCGTTTGACTTTTTTGACTTCAAGTTTGACCACTTGTCTTATTTAAAAAATTTGAGCAAAACTAGTTAAATTTTGATCATTCTTAAAGATCTTTTGTTAATAAAGCAAGCCACAACAAAAGAAATAATATTTTGAACAAATTTTTGAATAAGATGAGATGGTCAAGGGACAAAAAAGTCAAACGAACTACAATTTAAGACAGACTAGTACCCTTTTTTTCCAGTGAAATTGGGCCTTAATTTAAACCCCTACTTTTTTTAGTCCACCATGTAAATAGAATTTTAAGTGTCTAATTTGGGGGCTTGGGCTGGAGTTGCTTTTAGAGAATCAAAACATTTTAACTTTGACCAAAGTTTATACGATAAGATAACAATATTTACGATGCCACCTAAGCATTACTAGGTTCTTCTTTAACTATATTTTCATAGTATACTTAGTCGATGTCATAAATCTTTCTAATTCGCTCTATAATTTTAGTTAAATTTAAAATACTTTGTCTTTTTAATATTCTTGTATGACTTATAGTTTGAGACGAAAGAAGTACGGTTGTGCAGCACAGTACACTACAGCTTGTGATCGCGCCGTTGTCGTATCTCTCGTAGTCGTACGTGCCACGTGCCATCGCCTCTCGTAGTCGTACAGCTGTCTGTCACTCACCACAGCGCTGCCAACATTTTCGGAGGCACGGCCGGGGCCGGTAGAGGGGAGACCACCACGTGAGCCGGGGCCGGCAGTGGCCCTCGTGCGCCCTCACCTTTCTGTCCCCTGCATCTGCATCCAAGGCGATAACATTTTCCTAGTAGCACAGTAGTAAGAGTCGTGGGAACGAAACGGTCCCGGTCACGTTTGCTGGACTTGATGGCTGTATCTTGTAGTGCTGCAACTAATTTTCGTGCTGGTTTAGCTAACAAAGGAATTAAATACTCCACCAGCTCTTGTCTGTTACCTGGAGCTGACAGTTTGGCAAATGCAGTGCCCTGCATTTTCGCTGAGCTGTGCCAGTGACAGTTGCCTTAGACCTTGATTCGGCGGCCGGATTCGTCGGATGCACAGTGCGTACGTCAAATTAACGCACTGTAGCATTGCGTATTTGATAAAAATTGTCTAATTTTTGACTAATTAGATTTAAAATATTCTCCTCATAAAGTATAATAAAATTGTGTAATTAGTTTTTAAATTTATCTATATTTAATACTCTATACATGTGCCGGTATTCTGATGTGATAAAAATAGGAATTCTGTATAGTGAATTTAGTGGCAAATTTGGGACCTTATTTCTCTCAGCCTGAATCATGAAAGGTGCTTGGAAATGGAATATACTAGAAATCGACAAAATCACCACTAATACTGTATCATGCTAGCTGTCAACGCAAAGTAAAGGTCTTCAAGTGTACTTACTTATGGAAAACTACGATGCAGAACACGATCCTATTTATGCATAACACGATCCTATATGTTAAGGCTGTGTCTGTGTGCTGTTCTAGCGCTAGGCGTTGTGAGGTTGTAGATGCAGCGGGTTGCCATATCACATCAGACTAACTGCACTGGGTGCGGTATGTCAAACGCTACGGTATACTTGAGTATGAATTTACCGTGAAAAAGCCTGCAGCGAGACGCTGTAAAGGCTACGGTAAAATAACGTTCGAGCTCCTATCCGGGGATTGCCGCGTACGTACGGACGGCACGCTATGCCCGCTGCGGGCCCACGTCGCAACCACCACGAAGAGAGAGAGGGCGCAACGTGGGCCATGAGGCAGTGCGGACCGGCGTTTGGAGCTCCGGTCGCCGCCGGAGGTAGCAGGAGGCGGAGATGAGTGCGGCAGCTCGCCATGGCCTCGCGGCGGAGAAGAAGGCGTGGCGGCGGTGCATCTCGAGGCGGACGCGCTCCTCTGCCGGCTCGGCGACGCATGCTCATCCGTGGCCGCCATGGAGCAGGGGCCGCAGCGGCCATGGAGCAGGGGCATCGCGATGGGGGCAGGGACGCCGCCCTGCTCAGGCCCCGGCTCCTCGTCGGCTTCTTCCTCGCCCACGGCGGCGCAACCCCCCTCAAATCGACGCAAGGTGATGCCCAATCGCGCGTCACCGCCATGGCACGCCGCATCGCTGGAGTCGCATCAAGGAAGGGGCACAACGCCGCCGGAGAAGAAGGCGGTGGCTCCGAACGGAGGAGGCGCCAAGAGAGACCGTGGGGAGGAGGGCCGCCGCTTCCCGAGAACGCCTCACCCTCGCGCCCTTCGTCGCCTCGCGAGCACACGCAGCCTAGAGCGACCGGCGCGCAGGCGAAGGGCGCCGCCATCGGCTAATGCCGCGCCGTCCAGCCCGGGCAGCAGCGTGCTAGGCGCAGGGGCGAGCACGCGACTCCCCCCGCCGCCGGGCACCGCAGTCGGGCCGCGAGCAAGTCCCCGCCGCCGGGCACCACGACCGGGCCGCGCAGGCGAGCCTCGTCGCCGGGCGCGCGGGCGAGTTCCCGCCGTCGGGCGGGCGAGTCCCCGCCGCCGGGCGCCACGACCGGGCCGTGCGGGTGAGCCTCGTCGTCGGGCGCGCGGGCGAGTCCCCGCCGCCGGGCACCCCGGGCGGGCCCCGCTGTCGGGCGCGCGGGCGAGCCCCGCCGTGCCTGCCCATCGCCGGCGCCTGGAGAGAGAATCGGGAGGGAGAAAGAAGGAGAGAGAAGAGCGGGCGGAGGGAGAGAGAGGAGGAGAGGGGAGAGATAAAAATTATTATAATTCTGACATGTGGCCCCCACAGTGGATAGAGTTTGGTATGAAGTATGAATGAGTGTCGAAGAAATTGGTATAGAGGAAAGAATTTTGCTGACCGGGACAGAATATTCCTTTTAGAGGTTGGATTTAGAGTTTCATGAGTGTGGATAGTCTCATGGCATCCCAGTACCCAGTATGGGTTGTGTAACACCTCTGGTGTTATATTAAATAAAACATGCCATGTCATCATATGCATTGCAAAGCATTCATGTTTAAGTCAACCTTAATGTGCATCAATTAAAACAAGTTTACATTTCATAGGCTGATTGTGCTTCTGAAATGTTTTGTCACATGAAATCATAAAACCTAATTTTGAATGTCATCTCAAATACTTAGTTTATATTCTATGTACTTGAGGTGTAAACCGTGTTTACACTAGTGTCAAGCATGGTATATAAATCTAAGTGCAAACCCTAAAAATGATTTCTATATTTGAAGTTGAATTTGGATTTCAAAGCTTATTCCCAAGCCTTGCAATTCAAATTTATATTTAATTTGGAAAGCAATAAAAATATTTTTCAAAAGTCAACTTGGTCAACCAAGGGTGTCATTGGGTCTTTGACTTAAAAATATCCTTGAATGATGTTTGTGATCACTAATGACCAACCAATTAATTTAGAAACCAAATTGAGTATGAATTTGGTTTTAAAAACCCTTTATTTCAAAAGCTAGTTTATCCCCTTTTTGATAATTCAAAATCTATAAAGAATTTGGAGATACTTTAAAAAGTAAGTTTGTAGATTTTGACAAGAGCTACAAAGTTGGTATTCAAAGTTTTTCAAGTTTTCAAAAGGAATTTCAAATAAATTTGAAAATACAGTTTTTCAGCATTTGTCCCCTTTTGATTTTAAAACCATAATTCAAAAATTATGCAAAATTTGAGAAAAACTTTGTATATGAAAAAGGTTTGGTTTGAAAAGTTGAGTATTTCCTAGTTTTGAATATTTTCAAGTTTTATTGAAAAATCAAAAGTAATTTTAAATATTTATTTCAATTTTAAAGTGTTTGTAAAATGAAATGTGTAGCTCTTGAAAAGTTATGCAAATTCTATTTTTGGAGATTTTCAAGTTCCAATATAAATTTTAGAGTAATTTGTTATTTTTGGTGAATGGCATTTTTGTAATTTGTTTGAACAGCGCTGAAGCCTATGGGCGGCCGCCATGGCCGCCTTCTCAAGCCGCGCCGCCGTCCACCGTCGCCCTGCCACGGCCGCCAGCTCGCCCCTGGACGTACGAAGCTTCATCGTCGTCGTGTTGCCCGTCCATACCTCGCCTTTGGCCAATAAATAGCAAGCCGGCCGCCACCTTCCTTCTTCTTTTTCCTCAGCCGCCATTGCCGATGACCGCCCTTCGCCGCTCCAATTCGTCGCCATCGATCCACTGCCATCTAATTGCTTTTGCTAGAAGCTCCGCCTTGTTCTTGTGCTCAGTTTGAGCAAGTCCGTGCTCGCTCTCCCTACCCGTAGCGTCGTATCGCCGTCGTCTTCTTCACGGCCGGTCGCCGAGCCGCCGTGGAATCGCCACCGTCTACCGCCACCAAGGTTGATTATTTATCTCCATTGACCTTGCTATCGTGTTCTCCATGTAGTCCTGCCCCTCATGCGCATCTTGGTCGGCTTAATGGTGCATAGAAACCACCGTGACGCCGCCCTTGCCATCGGAGCTCCACCGCCGCCATCACCGCCGCCGACTACAGCTCGACTCAGCCCGCCTCCGAGCTCGATAGCGTGCGCATCGTCACCGCGGTGAGCTCCTGCACCTGTCCATGCTCTCAATTTCACCTCTACCACGCCGTAGCGTCCGACAGCCGTGGCTCGCCGGCACAGTCTTGCCAGTGTCGTCGCGCGCGTAGCCATCTTGGCTGGGGGCCAGGGACGGCTCCATCTTCTGGCCCAACGTGTTCGCCTGAGTATCCCGCGTATGCACGTGTGCTCGTCGTCGCCGGAGAAGCCTTCGGTGAGGCTTGCAGCCGCGCCGCCGGGCCGCCATGGCCGTCGGCCAGTGCGCCGCTCCATTAGCTAGTCCAATCGACTCGCCGTGTCAAGTTGAGCTTGTAGGATCAAACCTCATCGCCGGAGACCTCATCGTCGACGAGAAATCGCCGGTCAACCATCGCGCCGCCGTCGGTCAGCGCGGGGACACTGTGCTTATTTTCTTTTTCTATTTCTAGAAAATGATTTAAATGCTATTTTCTTTAAAAAATCATAGTAATTCATGTATTACTCCAAAAATTCTAAAAATTTTTGTGTATGATCTTTATAATATTCTCTACCTAGGAAAAATATGAAATGTCAAATTTGAGTACTTTTGCAAAAGTTAAAATTAGCTCTTTTAGTTAAAAATGCACCTTCAATGATTTTTAATAAATAAAATAATTGGCTTTTATTTCTGAAAATTATTTTGCCATCTAATTAGACTAAGAGCTTTTCAAAATAAAATTTTGAGCTTAATTAGGAAACTTTAGTTTTTTATGCCTTTATTTTATGCTTTTAAATAATTAATTATCCCTTTTAATTTTGCTTAATCATTATAGGCTTGTTTGACTTTGGGATTGCTTAATGACCTTAGGCCATTAACCCTAATGACCTTGGGCACTTTAATTAATTGTTTGCGTTTACCTGGATCATGTCATTAGGGCTTAATCAACGTTATTTCGTGTGCTTAAATAATTTCTTTAATGACGTAGTTAACTCTAACGAACTTAGTGAGTAAGTTTTGTTGGCTTGCAACTTTATCGTGATGAAAAGTTATACTCAAGCCTTTAATCTGGTCATGCATCCATCAAGCATCATGTTTACTATTCTATCATGTTGAAGCATATCATTTTCTCGTATAGTTTCTGTTAACGGAGAGTTTAACATTATCGCCCCAGATCTCAAGGAAGAGCAGATTCAGAAATCAGGAGTTGATCCAGAGTTTGAAATCGTCTACCCCGACTACCAAGGCAAGCCCCGGATGGATTCCAACCCTACTTTTGTTTTATAAAACTCTTATCGCTTCAGTTATGATATGTTGCATTAAGTAATAGGAGTTGAGTGAAAACCCAATAATTGCATTACCTGTCTTACTTCTATATTCCTTGTTACCTATTAACTGGAAGATGTGTTGTAATGCTTAGCCCTGCTTAATTAGTTAGGTTTTCAAAAGGTAAAAGAATGAAAAAGATGAGGGTGGCTTACTTGTTGGAATCATGTTAATAGTTAATAAATCGAGTCCGGATGTGTAACTTGCATTGGGAAAGGAGTCCCTCTATAGTGTTTCCGTCTGTTGATGCCCTAGGTCCCGTGTCGATGGTGATCTGGTGATATCGAGAAACTAGAAATCCATATGCATAAAGTGATATACTAAGGGTTGGGGCCCAGGTATGTCATGGAGTGATATTTTGTGGGTCAGAGTTCCCACGTATGTCATAGTGTAGTATACTGTGGGTTTAATTTCTCATGTATATCGGTACACTGGGTCGAAGAGGTCACATGTATCATATGGTGATATATGGTTGCGGTTGTTATCCCGGTATATCTTTGGTCTAGTATACAATTTGGTTGGAGCCTCATGCATATCTAGATCTAGGTCCCAGCTGGGTATGAAAATGGATTCGAATCGCCGTTGCTTCTCGGAGAAGAAGACTCGATCGGTGTTCATCATCGTAGTAACAACTTGAATGATGATAAGGTATCAAAATAAAGTTGGTTGGTAATCTGGATCTAGAGCAAGACAACTTTACTTTCTGTAATGCTTTTTCGCAAAAAATATCCTTATCTCCTGCAAGCCTTACCTTGTCCCTCTAGCCTGCATTTCCTGAGTCTTCATCCCTTTTCTTTCGTCGGGTCAGTCTTGTTGAGTACTTTTGTACTCAGGGTTTGTTGAACCCTTGTTGCAGGTGAACCCCATGAGCAGGAGTGCTTTGCATCCTGCTGCGTGACAGTCATTGCGGAGAGTGACGAAGAGTAGAATTTTTGGCTCTTGGGCAGAGCTTATAACCTGGTTTTGTAATAAAGTCATCTATCGTTACTCCACTACTATTATGGTTTGTATAATTTAAACTTATGGTTTATAAGGTTTGAAACTAAACTTTTGTAAACTTATGTTATTGTAATCATTCCACTGTTTTACTCTGATATATCTTATTTGTATGAAACTGTTGTAATACTGCAATGTCTCTTTATAATGATTGATCCTGCTCGGAGAATTGTGGATGATTCGGGATTTATCCGACAGACTTTTTAAGTCGTATGGAACACATTTATTGTTATTTGGAGTCTGTTTAGACAATAATAATGCATGTGGGCCATATAATTTAGGAGGTTCTGCCATAAGTTATCGTCGTGGGACACTCAAGAGCCGCCCGACAGGGGGTGGCAGGCAACCGGCCTCATCAATGCGTACATCTGTGGAATACACGCGGAGGCAACCACAGAAAGACGGGCCGCAATGTTTGGAAACTTGTAAACAATTTGATGACATATGTAAATAATTTAACATATATTTATTTTAGTAGCTGGCCACCTTTGCCATCCTCACCAATTTACACCTTCACCACCCCCTCTTTTCTCCTCCACTGGCTCGCCTATTTGAACATCCTCTTTGATTCCTTATCCTCCATCTCCCCCACCACATGGCCGAGCAAAGTTAACTAGCACGGCATTGTTCATTATAATCATCGCTCAACTAACCCTTGCTGCTACCATCTATTTTTGCCGCTACTTGTACAAAAAAGAGAAGGGTGAGGAGTCTATTTTTGTAATTTTGGGGGTGCATGTGCCCCCCTACACATCGCAGCTTCGCCCTGTTGGCTAGCATGGTCGTCCCATGTATTCACATGCCTCGTTGTTAGGACGCAGGAATCTCATGAGTTTTCTGCTATGGAGAAGCTTGGAAAGAGGCAACACTAGCTCGACTGGCTTATGGGCTCGGAAAATGTTGCAGGTGTTTGCGCGGCGGGCCAGGGGTGGATGGATGGAGCTAGACAAACCTCATGCGTGCACTAAAACAATGCATTGCGATTGCTGCACTACCATAAAATTATCCGGTTTGAGACATACAACGTGCTTTGCCCGCCAACAATGATCACGTCCATATTTGTTTTAATATAATTGTTTCTCCTGTACGTGTGTGCACATGCAATTACGTATAGTTAGACAAGAGATCTCATTATGCAAACGTAATGATTAGAGTGATATATGGGTTGTTCGGCTGATTGTTTATATGACTGACATCATGCAATTATGTATAGTTAGACAATAGATCTCATTATGCAAACGTAATGATTAGAGTGATATATAGGTTATTTGGCTGATTGTTTATACGACTGACATCGTTTGATGCTTCTTTGTTATAAGAAAAATATTGTACTACCACTAATAAACTGGACTGAGAAGCACGGTCCACCAGAGCCACTCATGAGAGACAATATGACGGCTCCGAACCGAACAAAACGCACCTACAACTACGTTCACTCTTCACTCGGTCACTGGGTCGGTGCGTCAGTGTCTCATAAGCGGGCATTGCCACGAGTCCTTGAGATACCGTACACCAATATGTACCTCACCACGTCGATCGCGTTGTTGTCTCACCACACGAGCGGTGGTACTCGCCACCTTCCGTCATGTCGCTCTCAGGCACACTCCTCCATCAGTGTGAAGGAGCCGCAGCTGTTTACCGCCCACACCAGATGACCAGAGAGCGGCGCCGCTGCCAACGCTTTGGGAGGCCGATCCACACGGCCACACCGTACTGCCTGGCGCGGTGCACTTACAGTTACAGTACAATAGACCGGAAAGAAAAAGAGTGAAGTTCAGAGTTCATTCACTCCGCTATTTTGTTGTCCAATAATCTCTGGTTTATTTTTGTCCAGCTCTTTCGTGCTCCGCAGTAGGATTTGGTGTGTACTGATGTACGACTGCGACGGCAGTATCCATTCCATTCCACTATCCGGTGTTGAGTCACCTACAATCCAACTCAGAATGGCATGAAACAGGAAGTTTTATAGAAAGAGCTAAAGGGAGTAGTATTGTACCTTTTCCAATGAGTACTCTTTTCCAGTGGTTCATGATTGTTTTTTTTGTCAAGTAACAAGGATATCTTAATTAACAGCATAAAACTGTTAAGAACTTTACAGAGTTAAGGTTTACAGAGCTCAGTGCCATATTTAATGGACACTATGAAACATGAGTACCATAAGTGCAAGCAATCTGGAGAGACAAATCTGATTGCAAGTCTACAGAGAAAGCCTGCTTAGCAAGGCCATCAGCTATGCTATTGACTGATCTACTAATCTTGTGCAGTTCCAAATACATCACTTCTCTGTGGTTATCAAACTCTTGTGTAAATGACTTGATTCTCCAATCAGGTGGGTGATCAAGGTCTTGGGAGTTCAAAAGGTGCACTAGCTGACTATTGTCAGATAGGAATGAAATCTCCGTGAACTGTAATCTGCAAGCAATTTTTGCAGCGAGCACAAGTGCTGCTGCCTCCGTCATAATCACTGAGGTAATGTTTTGTATTCATGATTGGTTGATGGTTGGTGTGGACTCCCCACTACAGAGAGTTGACGCTTGGGCATGATGCTCTTCACTAGCATTAAGGGTGGAGTCATGAATTTAAAGAAGACACAAGATCATCGGTGATTGTAATACACTAAACTAGGCCGTCAAAGACCAATATATCAGGAGACTGGACTTTTGGAAAAATAAACTAGAAGTAGTCAAGAACACACGCTTTGAGTACTTAAGGACCCAATTCCAATTTGATGATCGTTCACTCATTCGGGAAGTAGCGAACACTGTCCTCCGTGCCGCAAGTATGTCTGACTGCTCCTGCCGCGCTTTTCTTTTTCTTTCTGCGTGCGCCCACTACTATCACTCCTCTGCATACCCCCATTCTCTTTCTTTGTTTTTTCTTTTCATTTTTATTTTGTTTTTCTATTATGTGATTTTTATTATTCTTTTTTAAAATATTTTTTATTCTTGTCTTTTTATTTATTTTAACTTATTCTTCTTCCTTTTTTTTAAATATAACAACATACAAAAAAAAATTCACTTTTTTTGTATATTGTCGTCATTGTACGTATAAGTTTTTTTGATATTCTGATACCTAAGTTATACATAAAAGTTATGTGTATAAGTTAGATGTAATTTTAACGCTGTAGGTTATGTGTTTTGTGTAATAAGTTATATGTACAAGTCATGTGTATAACTTTGTAACGTTGAAGATTACATAAGTTATATTTACAAGTTTATACGTATAAGTTATAAACGAAAGCTATACACGTGCCCTTGTAACTTTTTTCTTTTGCTAAAAATAGAAAAGTTTTTTAAAAAGGAAAATTATGGAATTTTTTTACCAAAAGTGGAAAGTCGTGGGCTATCTGAAAACGTTCGCTAGTTAGGCTTCCTAATGAACGTTCACAAATTAGTTGTGCCCACTCAAGGACGTGCTAGTTACGGAGTATAAGAACCGTGGAATTCAAGGGGGAATTGGAGCAGTGGATAGATCAGTAATAACCCATCACCAAAAAAAAAAAAAAATTAACAGGGGGCGTTCGGGTAGCCCGTGGCCGCCAGCGCAAACTAGCAGAGCCTGGCAGCCTGCTGAGGAATATCTGATTTCTTGCGGATCCGACAAAGCTATATAGCTCCCCTTTGATATCGTTCGTTGTTCGGCATATTCGCCATCCCATATATTCTATTGCCATGGAATCGCCTCGCTTCCGTTCGAGACGCGCACTGGGTTTCAAAAAAATTCCCGTGCACTGCCTCCGACCAAAAACTGCTCAGCAGCTCGGCGCTCGCTGTGGTCTGCGGAATCAATCCATGCAACAACGTCCGTCCAGCGCCGAGCTCACCTCACCTGAGGTGGAGCCGACTCAGGCCGCGCGTACCTGCGCCAACCATTCTCCTGGTCCTGGACCTTCCGTTCACTCATCGTGCATGGCCACCAGCCCGCGACGGCCTGGCTGTAACCTGCACCCGCTCTCCCAAGTCCGGTCGCGCCCGTCCAAAAACCACGATCAACGTACTCCGTACAATGTACGTACATGCGAACGCGACGCGGATGCGGAACGGCCGTCGTCCATGCTGCTCTCGGCCTGTGTTTGCGTCGCCGTGGCGACCGGGCCGGCCGATGCGGCTAATTAATCGTCGTTCCAAGGCGTGGCGTCACACCATGAACAGCGTTACGAGATTCGGAGTACTATAGATATAATATCTATGGCAACACGTGAACACCGCACACGCCAGTCAGCCAGTGTAATGCATGGCTTTGTCGATAGCCTCGCCGCTCGCTGTCTTCAATCTTTAATTAATTTTGATTGATGCTGATCGCGTGATGATGCAATGCACTCACGCGGGCCACACACCGTACGGCATGCAGCCAGCCACGGCACAGGTCGGTATCATGCGGGCCTGGGACAGAGCTGATGGTCTCACTACTGATCCAGCTGTCATTTTTCGATAACGATAACGAAGCTAGCTGTCTTTGACCGACTGCGGCGCACCAGCTGCGCGCGCCGTGTCACGGCAGCAAACGTACTGCAAATACCGTACGTCGTCGTCGGATGGTTTCATCGTCGAGCAGCACTGTATGCTCCTGTCGTGTGGACGATGGAAGATGATGATGATCAAGACCGACCGACGGAACCTTAGCTGGACTAATAAGATGCCGTTGATTTTTTTCGTTCAAATCGGTTGGGTCACACACAACACCCACGCACACGATGACGTACGTAGAGGCAATTAAACTACTCCGAAATTATTGTTCTCCACGAATCCAAATAAGAACCAGATCAAATAAAGCTAGTAGCACCTGCAATGATACGGCTCGCCACAACAACAAAGCAAAAGCCGGGATTTGCCTGCGTATTAGAGCCAGCATGCATGCACGAGTGATTGATTATTAGTGGTTGGCTGGCTGGCCACGCCAGTGCCAGTGTACAGAGCCAACCGATCTGCGAATCCAGCTCGCCGCAGAAGATCCGGCCTCCGAACGGCCGGTGGGGTTCACCACACCGTACAGCCAGAGAGACCCACGAGAGCTACCACGTGGTGGGGGCCGTCTCCACGTCTCGTCCTCGGCCTGCCACTTTCGGTTGTGGACGTGCGGCCCCGGCTCTCCGTCCGTCTCGGCTCGGCTCGGCTCCCCTGGCGTGCGTTCCTTTTCTGGTTCGGCGCACGAGACCAACGGCGGGCGACGGGATTTAGCAGCGACGTGGGTTTCACTAGTCACTCTCACGTGCGCTCGTTCCACGAAGACGGAAGATCTCTATAAATCGCTGTCCCGGCGGCAAAATTCCACACCGTGCGAATATAAAAGCGTAAACAATTTAAGTTATTATTTAATCCTAAATATACGAGGCAACTGAAGGTACTGACTCGTGGGGTCCACCTGTAAATGACTTGAACATCAAGGTAATTTGGTCATATAAATTAGGCAAGATAGTGTACACGGTACAGTATACTGTCAATTATAATATTTTAAGTATTTGTATTTTTTGCTAGAGAAAAGATGTACGACCGCCTACTGTCAACTGAGATTAAAATATGATTGCAAATTATTATTTAACTGTGCATGCATGGAGAGAAGTTAGCTAACGATGTGCTCGTGCTGATGTTTAGTCGTGTACACGTTCATAAGCACATAAGGTTACGTGTTTAAGAAGAAAAATATTAGAGCCGACTTGCAAACCACTGTAATTTTGTTTTTGTCCATAACGAAGTGTTTAGGATTCTTCCTAATTTTCCGTCTCTCTGCTTGTCCTGTAATGATGTGAATATGATCTGTACGTACGTGAGTAGACATTTTTTTTTTATTACGCTCGCGCGTTCAGTCTCCGATGGATGCGTGTTTTCGCGACAGCGATACGAAAACCACATCTAAGTATGTATACGGATGGAATTTCTTGAGACGTGACCAAGTTGATCTCGGGGACATGTGGGGTCACGCCAGGAGAATATCTATACGAAAGCGATTGTATTTTGATATGCATTTTCTTTTCTCGCGAGTGTGCGGCCACGAATTGAAGCCACGGTACGTAAAGTGTTGTCATTTTACCAATCCACTCGCTTTTTCGAAAAAAGGACGACGGGGTTAAAATTGATAACGAAAGGTTACGAGAAATGGAAGACCGTGCCCGTTGGGCGTTACTGCCAGGCAAGCAGCGAAAGCAAGCACATGTCCATATGGCTGCGCTGTGGATTGCGCACATGGTGGTCAAACGAAAGTACAAAAAGTTACCCACTTCGTCGTTACTGCCCGCCGAAGCGGACCAGCATGCCAAAGTATCTCTAGCACATTGCATTACTTCTATATGAAGAAATAACTCAAAAGAAAGTAAGAAAAGTAGACCATCAATAATATTTATTTATTTTTCACCTGTTGAAACTTATAAATTTGTTTTTTTGGCACATGATTTTTTTTTAAAAAAACTAGACATAACCAAATTATATTAAAAATATCAAAAGCAGACAAATTGAAGATGATATATAGCATTAAGAGAAATATATAAACTTCAGCCTACTTTTATTTCCTGTATAGAACATGTTTGATTGATGAATCCTAGTGTACAATTCCCTTTCCCGAAGCTCAGTACGAGCGAGTCATAGACTAATAATAACTGGGGAGCATTGCAATTTAGATAGATCCAGCAAGTCATCAAATTAATTTGATCGAGATAAAATAAATCACATTGGTAGAAACTAGGAATTGCAACAGTATATGATAATATAATAAACATTCAATGTGGTATATGGTAGACCTAATATTTGTTTAGTATGCAAGCTAAGCAATGTATAGCTGCATATGTTTACCTTTTCTTTTGAAACTTAGCTAGGTACTAGTAGATAAACTCAAGACTCTAATATAACAATCTGAAAAAAAAATAATGTAACGTCATATACACTGATAGGAAGCCGACATACGACCTTTAGTTTTCTCTAATGTAGAAACGTCACGTGAATCGTGTAGGTCATAGAAAGTCTAGTTTTGAAGAAAATGTAAGAAACACTAAAACAAATCGACATTCCAAAGACCTTTTATCCCATACTATATGATGAAGCCCTTTTATTCCAAAGACCACCGCGTAAAACCGCGGCGGGGTTTTCACCCTCAAAACAACCCAGCTGTCACCTCTCCGGGGCCCACGAATAGGTGACCCCACATGTCATGGAGATACCTTGACCCACAACGCGTAGCAAAACCCCTCTGTCCCACCCTCAAAGCGGCAAAAGCCTATATAAACGCCTCCCTCCCATCGAGCCGCGGTTGAAACAAAAAATTCCCCCCTTCTCGTCTTCCTCCTCCCAAATCCCACCAAGAAACGCCTCCCGGTTCCTCGCCGGCTCTCCCTCCTCCTCGAAATCAATTTTTGAAGGAGGTTTCGATCTCGAAACCTCCCAGGGCCCGTCCCGCAAGTGCATGGCAGTGAGCTTCCTGGCCAATGAGGTGTCGGACCTGTGCATCGGCAAGCCGGCCGTGAGGTCGCTCCCGCTCTCCGCCGCCGCCGGCGACCTCGCCGCCGCGCTCCGGAGGGTGTCCCGCTCTGGCGCCGCAGCCTGCGTCGCCGTGACCGGACCAGCGCGCGCCGTCGTCGTCGCCCGTGTCGGCCTCGCGGACGTGCTCTGCTTCCTCTGCACCGACCCCGACGCGCTCGCGCGCCCCGCCGCCGCCTTCGCCAAGCCGGTCTCCGCGCTCCTGCCCAAGGACGGCGCCGGAGAGGTCCGCCGCGTCGATCCCCGCTCCAGGTAAAGGCGCAATCCCTTTTTCCCTTTTCTCTCTTTTGGGTTTTTATTTCAAACGACGCGTTCAAGATTGGACGTTTGCGAGGAAAAATCCCCATCAAAGCTGCGAAGAAAAATGATTCTACGAGGCAGCGTTAGTTGTAGAATAAATTGATGTGCCGGCGGTTTGTGTCATTTTTCATTTTGGGTCAAGTCCAAGAACAGACGACACGAGCGTTCATCCTCACCAGAGTTACTTGGAGGGTTTGATGTCTGCTTTCTTGCTTGGAATATGCGACCCGATTCGAACAAGTGACTGTCGGTCATTTGCGGTACTCATGTGGTGGTGAAGAAAAAGGCGCATTCGGGTCAGATCATCCGACTCAGCGGAGACAATCTTGTGGTGCTGGTGCGGCTCGGTGTGGGTTCCCGGAGATTGCGACATGCACCCATGTCTCCTTGCGAGATGATGCTGGATAGGATCAGGATCAGCTTCTTCCTTCTTTTGGGGGTCTGCTTGTGACTTGAAAACGGCGCCGCTTGATAGAGTCTGGAGTGAAAGGGGGATCTTGGCATGTGGTTGGAAAAATTGTGCGTCTTAATCGAATCTTTTCTTGAAAATAGTGGTGAATCTTTTGGGATCCCGTCCCGGTGTCTTGCGTCTTGCCTATTTTTAATCACGGGATTCACGCCATAGATTCGGTTTCGTTTTGAGCTGACCAGTGTGGTGTTTCTCCTCTTTCTGCAGTATCTTGGAGGCGCTTGATGCGGTCCTGAGCGGCGCGCAGGTGCTCGCCGTGCCCATCCGCGCTGGCGGGCGCAGGAAGCAGCTCGTTGGCGGCGGTGGCGGCGGCGGAGGTGCCGCTGCCGCCGGCGACTTCTGCTGGCTCACGCAGGAGGACCTCGTGCGCTACTTCCTCAACTCCATCGGCCTCTTCTACCATGTGGCCGCGCGCTCCGTGTCCTCCCTCGGGCTCGTGCGCGACGACTTCCTCTCGGTGCGCCCCGGCGACGCGGCCATGTCCGCCGTGCCCCTCATCCGCCGCGCCGTCGCCACGGAGACGGCCGTCGCCGTGGTCACCGAGGACGGCCACCTCGTCGGCGAGATCTCCCCGGCCCTCCTCGCGGCCTGCGACGAGACGGCGGCCGCGGCCATCGCCACGCTCTCGGCGGCGGACCTCATGGCCTACGTTGACTACTTCGGGTCGCCGCCGGAGCACATCCTGCGCGCCGTCAAGGCCGGGCTCAAGGACAAGGGCCTCGACGCCATGCTCGCGCTGATCGAGGACGAGACGCTGTCGTCGTTCTCGTCCCTTTCCTCCGCGTCCTCGTCCTCCGATGAGGAGGCGGCCGGCCGGGCGCAGCAGCTGAGGCGCCCGTCGTCGGGGAGCTACGGCCGGCGGTCTGCCGAGGAGCCCGTGGTGTGCAGCCCCACGAGCTCACTGGTGGCCGTCATGGTGCAGGCCCTCGCTCACCGGGTGAGCTACGTGTGGGTCCTCGACGAGGACAACGACTGCCGCCTCGCTGGCATCGTCACGTTCGCGGACGTGCTGAGGGTGTTCCGGGAGCAGCTGCTGTGAAGATCTGAAGAAGGTTTACTGCATCTTGTGGTGTAATCATGAAATGAGATGTAGATTATGTGTTTCCTTGCTTGCTGCCGAGTGCCGATGAACTACTGTTTTGACCTTGGTTTGCTTTAATTGAATTGCTTATTAATAATGATGAAGCAGCACTGTGATTGATGCTGTGGGTTAGTGTGCTTAAAAGTGGAACTTGATGAGTTGAAAAAATAGAGCAAAAACTGAGCAATAACTTCTCGAGCTCCTTGTTCTCGGCGTGATATCCTTGTTCTAGGCGTGTTATATCCTGGTTCTGTCAGGATGGCATGAAGGAGACTGGCATTTCTAGGTACACAATGTAACATAGACAAATTACATGTAATCAACCGAATCTCTAAAGCCCCAAAGAAATGTTGGTTGCAAATTACAGACAACGGCAACAGTAGGCACATGTATCATAAAATTTTTTTTGAAAGAAACTGCTGAGGAAGAAATGTTCGGATATAAAAAGCTGTAGATGCCAGTGTAAGAAAGTTCAGTTTTCTAGGTAGTGCAAATGCAAATTACAGACAACGGCAACGATTGCATTTTTCCCCACAAGTTTGTTAATTACTGTAGATGCAGTGTAAGAAAGTTCAGTTTTATAGGCTATCTACATGACCTCAGCATAGTATCTGCATCGCCTGGTCGAGCTGGTCAGTGGAAACCGGAGATAGTCGCGCAACTAGTGAGCCTGACAGACCGCTGTGAAGTACTTGGTGCTGTTTTTTTTGCGGGAAAACTTGGTGCGCTGTTGTTTTTGGACTGGAGCAATGACTGTAAAGTTCAGGGAAGCTGTCAACCATGAGTCCTCGGCATTCCATACATCATGCCAAAATGAGCCCCTTGCTTCCATAATTGCATCCAACGCTTCCCAACATACAATGTCGAAGGCATTAGCAAAGTCTAGCTTGAGAACAAGCGTTGGGGCCTCTCTCTTGTGACAGCACTGAATGAATTCCACTGCATAGACGATGGAGCGCCCTTTTATGAACCCTGTCTGGTCAAGGTCAACTAATCTGCTGATCTGAGACTGCAATCTGGAGGTTAGCATTTTGCACAGAATCTTGACACAGCAAATTTGCAGGCATATTGGTCTGAAAGCTGAGACTGTATCTTTGGAATCAAAACCATGTGTGATCTGTTTTATGCTCTGTAGCTGAACCTCTTCACAGTGGAAAGCTTGCAGGAACTCCATAATGTCTGGGACTGGGAGCACCGTCTGCCAAGCTGCCTTGTAGAAACCCGGGCCAAAGCCATCTGGTCCCGAGGCACTACATCGGTTCATCTCTTTTACTGCAGCCAGCGCCTTATGTTCATTGGACGGAGCTGTGAGGGAGTCGTCAGGGATCAGTCGGCCTTGGTACAGGCAGTTGCAATCAAATAGCCAAACTGAACTTCCCGGCACGCCAATGATCGTTCTGAAATGTTCAGTCAACAACACTTTTCCATTGTCTTTTGTGATCTGAGTTCCATCGACGTCAAGGCTTCTGATTGTGTTCCTCCTCATGCGGCCAGTGGCATGGGCATGGAAGAACGCAGTGTCGCTGTCGCCTTCGCGCACTGCCCTGTACTTGCTGCGTTGTTTCCAATATGCTGCACGCTGCTTGAGCTCCAAAGCCAGGCGTTCATAGCACATTTGTCGAACCTGAATTTCATCATTAGATAGAGGGCGGGCCTCTTCAAACGAGTCAAGAAGCTGAATTATGAATTTGCAGTTGGGTATAATAGCCGGTGGTGCCCTGTTACGCCTAGACCAAACCTTGGCCGCTGTCCGAAGTGATTGGAGATGCCGAGCGAGAGTTCTAGCAGGGTCAGCACGCGGATGAACGTCATGCCAAGCCGGGAGAACATCCGGAAGGAATTTACGGTTTAGAAGCCACGCATTCTCAAAGCGAAATTTGAGTGCGTCTGGACCTCTTGGTGGCCACTGCACATCTCCCTCATTCACCACAGGACTAATGATTGCCCTCAGAGCTCAGAAAATATGTTGACTGTTCAATTTTTGCTGCATAACATAAGGGTAGAATTAGCAAATGAAACAGTATCGGTAATAAGTAATCACAAAAGAAATACGAAGTATGACTCGCTTATGAGAACATAGACAGAGGTGCAGGTGCTATACTTATGCATGATGGAACATTGGTTCAGTCTTGTGAACAAGCCGGTCAACAATGTTCATGACATTTTCTGTCAGCTCTTCATAATCCATAGGAAGCAAAATTGTCTACATATGTGAAACCATGCTATATCATAATATGATTTGCAGAGGTTCAATTTTAGCTGCTAGCCGAACCCAGAAATTAGCTTCGAAGTTGTTCAATTGCCTTAAGGTGTGCAAGTTACAGAAATAAAGGTGTGCATGTGTGGAAAATTAGCTGGCATAGGTTGCAAACCTTACAATTATGAGCCAGAAATGATACTACAAATCAAAGCGAACAAAATGAGACTGAGGATAAGATATATGTAGTCCACGATATAATGATCGTTTGATCATCAGCAGATTTCTTATTTACTATGTACAAGCACAGCACATCCACAATGGTTATGGTGAGTCACCACAAATTTTATTGAGCGAAATGAATTAATACTCTAACGGGCATCATGCTGCCGCTGAACCTCATTATTGATGGCTAGCATAGTAAGGACAGCAGCATGGCAGCAACAACCAAAAGGATCACTGTCCAGAGAACACGTTGGGTTGCACATGCAAACCAAAGAGAGAAAATGTTAAAAATTATCCAGAATTAATCAAGTTTTCTTGCTGCAGATCAAGTTATTTCCCAGAAACTGCACACAAACTAATTTTTGGTTCTTTGGCATCAGCATTAAAAAACGTGGTGACAATCGTTGAGTTCATGGGAGCAAGACGAGCTGTGACCTGTGACGGATCCTATACACGAATTTAAGCCAGACATAATTGCATAGTTGTTTTGAAGTGGATCAATTAGAATGGAAAACTACGTGTACATGAAAACCTGAAGTCGATGCGAGCGCTCGCCAACACATATTTGCCGGTGAAAAACAAAAAAGCACATATATATAGGGGCAATTGAGTGACAATTGAGTTCATGGGAGAAAGACGAGCTGTGACCTGTGATATATACTACACAGATCCTATACACGAATTTAAGCCAGAGACATAATTGCATAGTTGTTTTGAAGTGGATCAATTAGAATGGAAACGTACATGAAAAACTTCGAAGTGGATTAATTACCTTTTTTCTTATAAACAAGTGGATTAATTACCTGAGAGCGCTCGTCAAATACATATTTGCTCGTGAAAACAAAAAGGCACATATACATAGGGCCTGTGGAATCTGGCTGAAGGGCTGGGCCATGCTGTTGGGCTGCAACTCCTGCTGTTTGGTAGCCTGGACGTCTCATGGGCCGGCAGTCTGACACGGTGATTAAAGCACACGTTAAGGAAACGAAAATTGAAATCCATTTTTTTTTTAGCCGAGCTCGTTCGGGCGCTGGAAGCCTGGAAGGCGTTCCCTCGCCTCCCAATCCTCTCGTACTCTCTCACCTTCCGGCTCCCGCACGACGGAGAGGACGCGAGCGTCGTCGGGGTCGGGGTGGACGCGACCGGTGGAGGAGGCTCACGCCTGGGTCCGGCGGGGTGAACGCTGCGGGCGCCATGGCCGGGCGTCGGCGGGCTGGCGGCGCAGGAGATCCGCGCGGACCGCGCAGGGCCGTAACCGTCGGTGGAGGCGCTGTTTCGCCTCCACAGCTCGTCGCGCGTGGTGGCGCGGTTCGAGGAAGCGAGGGCGGCGGCCCGCGCACAATGTGCCGCGGCGGAGTGTTCGGTGCGGGCGTCGCCACCTGCTGCCTCGGTGCGTCGCCGCGTTGGACCCCGCCGTGCGCACGTTCGTCTATGGCGTAGCCTCACTCACGCCAGCGGCGGCGCCCCCATCGGGCGAAGGGCGAATGGGCAACGCTGGTGTGCAGATTCATCGCCGCCGCGTCTGCCCTGCCTATGACTCCGTGGACATGCATGGGCAACGGCGAGCCGGTGGGATATGACGCCAATGAGGTGCTCGATGGAATGCCATTAAGGGAAATATGGACCATCACCACGTTTTAGTTACAAGGTAACCCATGTCTGTTTGTGCAGCCTACCAAGCACCATCTCAAGAGAACTTGGCTCTGCTGGAACATGGAACTATACATGTGCAGTTGCACCATCTCAGCCATGACAATCTAAGCTTATCTCTCTACTCGGCCATACGGGTTGGCCTCGTTCAGGATTCCAAACAGGCCCATAGTTACAGCTTAGAGTCATGTACACCATTGAAATCACATTGTCATTTAGAACCAATAGAATCATACTATTTATCCTCCAAACTCTATTTACATATAAATATGAATGTGTTACTTTGGTATTTTTATTGACAGAGTCTTTACAAGCTTCAAAGAGCAAGTCTCAAGTGAAGTTCACTGTGAAGAAAAACTCAAGAATACAGATAAAGAGATTAAAAGGCAAAGGTACCATGTTTTTCAAATTGTAAATAGTAACACATCAATTTCCTTCATGGAAATCATTGTGTATTGCTTGAGGCATGTAATCACGTTGATTCACTCTGCAGGCAGGAAGAAAGCCAAGAATGCAAAGCCACCTGCGAAGGAGAAAGTTGATGCCATGATAGAATGACGGACAAGACTGCGTCCCTTGAATGTTTTCTCAGAGCTTGCAGCAAAGACTGCAGGGACTGACCTCCTGGAACACTGGAGCGTGAACTGTCTCTTGCATATACTGCCTGAATGTTCATTAGAAGCTACTTAGGTCTGGTGTTAGTATATAGAACTTCAAACATGAATCTATCTTTAAATAGTGGAATATGTATGTTTTTATTCTTGTTCCATATTGTATCTGTGGAGATGTTTCGTTGTGAATTTGTGGCTGTCGGCTTCTACAGACTAACTATCGTAGTATTAAGCTTCTCCCTAGCATCGGACGACAATTGTTATAGTCAGGCATAGCCTATCTGTAGTGATTCATGACCACCTGCTATACAGTATTCCAGTTTTGGGAAGACGTACAGGAGCGTATCTTGCTGTTGTTGACATTCTTGTGTTAACTACTCGTGCTCAAGTGCGAGCTGATCTATTTGGTTGAACATGTGAAGAGAGCACTGTCCCAAGGTGTGCGAATTGACAGTCAAAGCCATTTCATGGCGTATGAATCAAATCAAGACTAGTCTCGATGGAAGCTTACTGGCGGTTAACCTGTTGTTCGTTGAATGCCAGTAGTCTGTTAGCTGATAAGATTTCCTAGTGAATCCTGTGTGGATGTGTGAAATCTGATCTGATCTGAATAATTCTCCTATGTGGCTGTGTGAAGTCTAATTTGAATTATTCTGTGTAAACCGATCTTTCTTCTGTAACTGTAGCACCAGTTTATAGTGAATTAAAAGCAACCCCCCCCTGTGCTCTTACAGTCTTTATTGCTGCATCCAAATTTGCCCACAATTGAACAATCTACGCATATTCAGTATGAAACAAGTAACTGACATTCTCAATATAGTTACTGCTGCATTCAAATTTTCCCACAAACAAACCTAAATTTCGTTATGAAACAAGTAATTGACATTCTCTGTATACTTATATTCATCGTTACATCGTTACATGACAGATGACACAAAAAAACATCAGAAAAAGGTCCAACATAACCGAGCACCAATCACTTTCTATGTTCTATACAATCTACAGCTGCCGATCTCTCAAAAAAACACAATCCACAGCTGCCGTGCTCCTGCTTCTGCTCGCAGCACCCTACCTATCTACGCGTCGACCTTGAGGACGAGCCTGAGCTGGCGCATAAGGCTGGGATGGCCACACTCCGCGATGCCAAGACGGCGAGACGCTGCAGCTCCCGCGGGTCGATGCTCTGGTCCGGCTCCGGCAGCGCCGCCCTCTCCATCTCCAACAACTGTCGGCGAAGGTTGGCCCTGTAGAGCAGAGCGCGCATGTCGACGGCAGCCTTGGGCGCGGCACGCTGGGCGTCTTGGACCTTCCTTGCTTCCGTACTCTGCTGCACCACTTTCGTGTCTGAATCACCGCTGCTGAGTGACAGGCCACCACTGATGTCGGCGTACTCCTCTTCCTGCTTGCCTTTGCTCTCCTCGGCGAGCTTGTCCTCCTTGCTCTCCTCGGCGACCTTGTCGTCCTTGCTCTCTTCAGGCGACATCTGCGGCGGCGCCGGTATCTGCTTCGGCTCCACCAGAGTTGAAATCTTCCTCCTCTTCACCGATGGTGCATTGAAATCTTCCTCGATTGGCTTCGGCCGCTGGTTGGAGGCCAAGAACCGCTCCTTCTTGCCGGCAGCTGGTGCACCGCCCTTGCATGCACCACGCCGGGATATAACCTCTGCTTTCTTTAGGACACCGCGCAAGGCATCGAGCTCGCACGCCAGGCGCTTTTGCAGGAGCTCCTGGGATGGCATCTTGCCGATGCCGGCGGCGGTCACGACGCTGTTGCGGTGAAGGGTCATCTTGGCGAGGCAAGCCGCCGACTCTCGCTCGGGCGCGACACGCGGACGCTTCTTCCCGGACGCGAGCTCACTGGCGTCAGAAGGGAAAGCTGCGGCGCGACGAGGGACGCCGCCGGCGAAGGGGCGAACGGCAGCGGCAAGGGCGGCCATGATCCGTCGCAATGCAAGCAAACGAGCTCTGGGCGCCTGCCGAAGGGATGATGAGAAAGGGAAAGCGGTGGATGGATGGAAATGGGATGGGATCGAGAAGGAGATGGAGGGTACTTATGGCTCCGTCACAGCTGAATTCGAGTCGGTTTTGTCATAGGATCGCCGGAGAATTGAGGCAACTTGGTGTCGGAGTCGGAGACGAAAAAGAAGCTTCTGATCGACTGCTCTGCATCTGGCCGTGTTATTTATTTCTCTGCCGCCAATTCGAGTCGGACTTGTTGGATCGCCAGAGAATACTCTTAGAATTAAGGCAACTCGATCAGTGTCGCCGTGTCGGAGTCGGAGACGAAAAAGAAGCTCCACCTTTCAGCGCCCGACGCTCGTCTTCCCCCACACACCACACCAAACCCACCCCCCCCCACCCCCCCCGCCGCCACGAGCGCCGCGGGGCCTCACGTCGGTGACGGACAGGGCGGCTCGGCACGCGGCGTCGCCGCCTATGGGCGTAAGGAGGACGACCGTGTGGACAAGCTGGCCGGCCAGCCGTTGGGCGTGGACTTTGCACAGTACGCCGGTACGTAATGGTGCACGCCGCCGTCGGGCCTCGGGCGCGCGCTCTTCTACTGCTCTGGACGCTCTGGTACGTAATGGAGCCGGCACAGCCGGGGATTAGGATTCGATGAAGCGGTGGGGTGAAAGGGAAGAACAGTCCAATCCTTGCTACGTCCATTTCAATTTCAAAAGTAACACGCGCACGCACACGCAGACATGGGCAAAACTGAACATGTAACAATGCCACTCTTCTTTTAGTAAGGAATGCCACTGGTTAATAATACACTATGTACACGAAGACAGCATAATGCAAATGTTAGTTATATGGTTCAGACCACCAGAATTGCTCCTAATTCTACAATAGGTTTCCACAGTTGTTACGCCAAGTACATGTGCCTGTAGACCAAGCATGATCCTCTGACCTGAACCTGAACCTGAATTCTAGGAGTAGCGTTAGATGCAAAACTAAGGAAGTTGATACATATTTGCCAAGAAAGCAATCAGCAGGAAGTTGTTGCCAAATGAACACACTCTCAACTTTCACCAATGAACCACCGCACATTGGGCAGGCATGGCTCCACCGACTGATCCACCAAGCCTCACGTTCACTTGTCTGATTTGGGCACCAGGATGCGCAAATGCACAAGTTTGCCGTAAACATCGTATGCACTAGAAAGAACAAACAGAAAATTTTGGACATCGTATGCACTAGAGAGAACAAACAGCAAATTTACGTGTCAAAGTATATCAGGTGAGTACCCAGAATTCTCTAATAAAAACTCGTCATGGAACTATGAACCCAGACTTGACAGCAAATGGTAAAGCAACCATAACCATACTCACCTTGTATAATTCACCACCAAGACCTGTCCTCCACACAGCCGTGACAACATCCCTTCGAGATCCCATGACACCAGATAGCCTCCAAGACCTACAGATGTTTTCAGACCAAATGCCGCATCTCTTTCAGATAACCTACCCTTTCTTGGCCAAAGACTATGAACCACTAATTTTTAGACGAGGCATATTGTCCAATGGACCAAAATCATTTGGTTCTGACCAGGGTCCACCAAACATGTTGCGTCTGTGCCATTCTTCTGCAGGAGGTTGCAGTTCTAATTCTCGAAGAAGAAGACCAGCAGCATCAGCTCCTAGGCATGTTCTACAGAGTCATAGATATAGGAAAATGAATATTAAAAATAGATGGGCATCAAGGGATCATTCAAAATGGCGTGCCTAAGCCCCTGACAGCAGTGCATGTTTCCATAAAAAAGATGGCAAATACAAGACAGATAATTTCTGCTAAGAGAACCCTAATCAACATTTAAATGTGCCCGTACTGAATTCGGTCCAAAACACAATATCTCTGTGTGGTTCACTTGAAAATCAACTTATATACTCCTATAATTGATATAGATGCTGGTAGCTCAAAAATGGCCACAAATTGTACAAAAAACGACTACTAGAAACTTCCATGAGAATTTGACTAGTATCTGCATATGGGGACCAAGAGATGCTTCCACTACCCCAGGGAGCAGTGTAATTGCTTCAATGTAGTGCAACCTTATGATAATGCTGCTGGAACCAACCTGAGAGGCAGGCAATGGATGTTGCAAGGTAGATGCTGATACAGGAATTGAATCTCTTTGAATACGAATGCAGCTTAACCTTGGGTTTTGCTTAAAGAGGGTATCCATTTCTACTTTAGCATTATGCATCCCAGGGACTGCCAGACAGAAGAAGAAATATTTGTTGAAGAATCCTTGTATGTTTCGAGTAAAACAACATGGATTTCTAGTGGTTTGAATTATCTAAAAGGCAAAATAGTGGCATGAGACTGATTTTTGTTGTTGTTGTTGCATATCCAAATTTTCCATTATGATTGCAAATTTCCAAATCACATACTAAATAGGACAGCTAGAATAAGTTTTTTGGACTTGATTTGTTTCTTGTTCTTTTTGTATACAGGTGGACAACTAATGATAACCACGACTCTATAACCTTGTTGCCTATATATTAATTAATCATGCATTCATATATTTGTAAGAAATGTGGAGCTAGTGAGGAGGAATTGGAATCTACTTAATGGATTAGGCCATTTGGCTTGGAATTTAAGATTCCATGACTTTACAAAATTCACATATAAGACTATCTTAAATTCATAGGTGAGAGATGAAAATAAATTATATAGATCACCACGCCATATTTTTACTCTCCAAATTAATTAAAGTTATTACTCGAAAAAACTTAACTAAAGTTATAGAAATTATATAGACTATCTCAAATATGTGTTTTAACAACAATCGCTACCGGAAAACAACAATTTGCCGAGTGTAAAAATCTTTGCCGAGTGTATTCTGTCGGACACTCGGCAAAGGCTATCTTTGCTGAGTGCCCGACCGTACAGCTCTCGGCAAAGAAACGCCGTCTGCAAAGCCTCCTTTGCCGAGTGCCTGGCACTCGGCAAAGTCTGGCTCTCGGCAAATGAAATATTTGCCGAGTGTCGGGCGCTCGGCAAAGGACGGCCGTCGGCAAGGATTGACGACCGACTGACGTCCGTCCGCCGTCTGTCTTTGCCGAGTGCCCTGACGTTAGGCGCTCGACAAAGATTTTTTGGCCATCACCTATTTTTTTTAAAAAAATTCTTCGCCGACGGTCAACCTGGACACTCGGCAGAGTCCTAGTTTTGCCGAGTGCCCTTGGTTGGCTCTCGGCAAAGGCCAGGCTTTGCCGAGTGCCCAACAAGGCTCTCGGCAAAGTTTTATTTTTTTTGCTTTTTTTAAGCTAATTTTTTTCTGAGGCCTTTGTACAGAAAAAACCTTATTTTAAAATTTGGTCCCATTTTGACTTTTTTTGTTATATTTAGTTGAGTTATTTTGTTTCATTGAATTTTTTCGCATAATTCAAATTTGAACTGCAGGTGCATGGAATAATGCAATTTAGTGATTCCAAAAATGATAGTCGTGAAATTTGGTGTACCTTGAGGCCGTGTCCAGGACCTCGCATGAAATCTCGACCTTCTCGTTGACGTAACATGTCGAGTTACGTGCGGAAGAAGTGATTTAAAATTATATAAAATGCAAACGAAGTCCAAAAATCACGAAACTTGGCGGCGTATCATGTTATCGCATGTGGAGGCTGTGGTAAAAAATTTAGAAGGTTTCGAGTAAGTTATGACGTCAGATGTCTAAAACCCAGAGTTCTCCATATGTGATCATTTCATGATTTTTGGACTTCGTTTGCATTTTATATAATTTTAAATCACTTCTCCCGCACGTAACTCGACATGTTACGTCAACGAGAAGGTCAAAATTTTATGTGAGGTCCTGGATACGGCCTCAAACTACATCAAACATCACGACTATCATTTTTTGAATCGCTATATTGCATTATTCTATGGGTCCACAGTTCAAATTTGAATTATCCTGAGAAATTCACCTAAACGAAAAAAATAAACTAAATATAGCAAAAAAGTCAAAATTGCCCCAAATTTTAAAAATGAGCTAAATTTACTGTATAAAGGCCTAAAAAATTAGATTAAAAAACAAAAAAATTACTTTGCCGAGTACCATGCAGGGCACTCGGCAAAGACAGACAATTGCCGAGTGCTGGCCAAGGACACTCGGCAAAGCTAGCACTTTGCCGAGTGCCATGGACGGGCTCTCGGCAAAGGTTTTTTTGAAACAAAAATAAAAAACGGTTCATAACCCACCCCGGCCGGCCCACCACCCAACCCTAACACACACGCCCCCCGCGCCGCGCGCCCGACTCCCCACCGCGGCGCGCCCATCCCAGCCACCGCCGCCGCGCGCCCACCAGCCCACCACCACCGCTGCACGCCTGCCTCCCCGCCCCTACCGCTGCGCGCCCGCCTCTCCCCTGTCCCCGACCCCGACCGCCGCCACCGCTGCCGCCGCCCACGTGCTCGCCTTACCGCGCCGGGGCCGTCGGATCCGCCGCCAGGGGGCCTCCCCGCCCGTGGCCCAGCCCCCCTCCGCCGGCTTCCAGCGCCCCGGCTACCCCCGAGGCGCCCGCGCCCCTGCTCTCCCCGCCTCTCCCCGTCGGTCGTGGCCCAGCAGGGGCTGTTGGAGGAGCGCAGGGGAGGAGGAGAAGAGGAGGAAGCAGGAGAAGGCAGGGAGGAGAGGAGAAGGGAAGGGAAGAAGGGAGAAGGGAGAAAGGAAGGGGAAAAGAGGAGAAAGAAGGAGAAGAGGAGGAAGAAGGGAGAAGGCAGGGAGGAGAGGAGAAGGGAGGGGAAGAAGGGAGAAGGGAAGGGGAAAAGAGGAGGAAGAAGGAGAAGGGAGGAAGAAGGGAAAGGAAGGAGGAGAAAGGAGGAGGAGGTTCCACGGGCGTCGCCTCTTGCCGTCCAATGTCCCCGTCGTCTTCTCCGCGTGTCATTCCCCGTCGACGCACGTGCCTTGACAAGGTATATGACCTATTTCTCTGCTTGTCGGCCTTCGTGTTGTTTTGGTTATCGGACTTCGTGCCGTTTGCGAATGTCGGCCTTCGTGCCGTTATTGTTGTCAGCCTTCGTGTCTATGTTTTCTGCAGGTTTTAGGCACCTCCCCGTGCAGGGGAGGTGCTGCCGAAATTTTCAATTGACACTAACCTTTAGCCCTTTTTGCAGGAGGAGGACCCGTGGGAGGGACTCGGTGACCCGGATCATCACTGCACCGACTCGCTACCGCCCCGCTACCCTGACCTCACCAGCACCCTAGGTATAACCCCTCTATCCGTATTTGGTGTTTGGTCACGTAACCTAGTTAGGCGTCTCCCGTCCGAAAGAGATACAGTTGGAGGTATGCAGGTCTTTGCATATCTACGACCGTATCTGTTTCGGATTATCCATGTTTTTTGGACAGCCTGCGGATGCGTAGATGGGTTAGTTTCCATGGTCCGCTCCTATCCGAGACGGAGTTTTGGCATCACCCCCCGTTGTTCTCCGGATACACACTCTCCCTTGCAGGACGTGTATCGGGAGAACAGCGAGGAGGTGCTGCCAAAATTCGGTCTCGGATAGGAGCGGACCATGGAAACTAACCTCATCTATGCATCTGTGGGTGGGATTACGACCTATCCTCACCTATTAGAGAGTAGGAATGCCATGCGTATGCAATTGATAGTAAGATGTGGAGATGTTGTATATGCTAGAGAATGGCAGACCGTCAGTGGATGTACACGGGCCGAACAAGTAGGGATCATATAACAGCAGAATGGATGACCAGGATTGAACGTTTTGTGAAGTGTGCATTTGGCAAGGCCGCTGGATACCCGAAGCTAGCTTTATGTCCGTGTAACAAATGTGGTAACAGGAGAATGCAAAACCAGGACCATATGGGTCAACATCTGTTCAACCATGGATTTACGCCGGACTACACACGGTGGATCCACCATGGTGAAGCCCATTGTATGAGAGAGGAGGTGGTGAGACAATGCCTCGATGCTTTCGATGATGATGCCGGGGTAGTAGAATGGGTAGATGACTATCACCAAGGAACGTGGTTTCATGGGCGTGAGAAGGAGGAGATGGAGGCAGCCATAAAAGCGTTCAAGTACATGATGGACTCGGCACAGATACCCCTTCACGATCATAGTGAGGTCTCATAGCTGGATGTCGTTGGACGCTTAATGATGTTGAAGTCTGAGTTAAACATGAGTTGAGATGGCTTTGATAAGATGTTGACCGTGGTTGGCACCCTGCTTCCAAAAAACACAGGTTGCCAAATAGCATGTACAAGGCACAGAAACTCCTACAGGCACTGAAGATGCTGTATGAGCAGATACATGCTTGTTTGAATGGGTGTATCCTATTTAGGAAGGATCACAAGGATGCTAAGTACTACCCAAAGTGTAAATTCTCCAGGTACCTAGAGAAAGACTCTGGCAAAGGTGATGGCAAGAAGGAGCAGCTTAAGATCCCCGCGATGATCCTATGGTACCTTCTCTTCGTGCCGAGGCTCCAAAGGCTCTTCATGACCGAGGATGTCACGAAACAGATGATGTGGCACAAGAATGGCAAACGGTACAGTCCTAACAAAATGGTATTTCCATCTGATGGTGAAGCATGGGAGTTCTTTGATCACAAATATCATAGCAAATCTGATGAGGCTCGTATTGTATGTGTCGCCCTGGCAGCAGATGGGTTCAATCCTTATGGCATGTTGGCTGCCCCATACACATGTTGGCCCATGTTTGTTGTCCCCTCAATCCTCCCCTGGTTTCGCCTTTCAATGACAAAACTTGATCTTGTCGTTGATAATTCCTAGACACCCGGGGAGTAATATGGGTGTGTTCATGGAGCCTATTGTTGATGAATTGATCAATGCTTGGGAGAAGGGGGTATGGACATACGACTGAGCTATAAAGACATCCTTCAAAATGCACGTCTGGTACCAATACTCTATGCATGACTTCCTAGCGTATGGGGTATTATCCAGCTGGTGTGTTCATGGGAAGTTCCCATGCCCAATATCATGGGAGCTGTGAGGTTCATTTGGTTGAAGAAGGGTGGCAAGTACTCGTCATTCGATCAACATCGTCAATTCCTAGAGGCAGACCATCCATTCAGATAAGACACCCAAGAACTTTAGGAAAGGTGTCACAATCACGGACCCTGCACTGCACAGGAAGACTGGTGCCGAGGTTCATGCTGAGATAGATGCTCTCATGCCCAATAATAAAGGTGGTTTTGTGGGATATGGGGAGCAACATATGTGGACTCATAAGTCCGGCTTGACGAGGCTCCCCTATTTCAATGACCTCCTATTGCCCCATAACATTGATGTAATGCACACCAAAAAGAATATCACCGAGGCACTTTGGGAACACTCATGGACACCGACAAGTCTAAGGACAACCCTAAGGCTAGGGTGGACCTTGCTGAATTGTGCGATTGACCAAGACAAGAGATACAACCTCCTCAACTAGGAAAACGGTGGAATAGGCCGAAGGCCGATTTTGTCTTGGCAGCGAAACAAAGGAAGGAAATACTAGAATGGATCAAGACATTGATGTTCCCTAATGGCTATGCAGCGAATCTGAGCAGGGAGTGAACTTACTAACTATGCGAGTCAACAGAATGAAGAGTCATGACTACCACGTATGGATTGAGCGGATTCTTCCGATGCTGGTACGAGGCTATGTTCCCGAGGATTGTGGCTAGTGCTGGCAAAGTTGAGCTATTTCTTCTACCGGCTTTGTGCCAAGGAGCTATCTTAGACCGTGGTTAAAGACTTGGAGAAAGCGGCACCTAAGTTGCTTTGTAAGTTGGAGAAGATCTTTCCACTGGGCTTCTTCTTGTTGATGTAGCATTTGCTTGTGCACCTCCTGTATGAGGCACGTATGGGGGGCCTGTGCAGGCCCGTTGGTGCTATTCAATTGAGAGATGTCTGAAGTTCCTTCAGAAAAAATATAGAAATAAAGCCAAAATTGAGGCGTCCATTGCAGAGGCATACATTCTAGAGGAGGTGTCAAACTTCACACAGCTATACCACACAAAGAATCTTCCTAGCATGCATAATCCACTCCCTCGCTACAATGCTGATGAAAATGAATTCAGCCTTAGCATTTTCAAAGGGCAACTCGGAAGCGCAAGTGGATCGAAGAACAAGTTCTTGGAACATGAAGAGTGGCGCTGTACCATGCTATATGTGTTGAACAACCTTCCCGAGGTGAAGCCATTCATTGAGTAAGTTCTCAACGAACTTGTTTCAATACACCAGTATTATTCTGCATCCGACTAATTCTTTCTCGTATGTACAGGGAATTTATTCATGAACACTAGCATCAACCAAGCTGTCCTACCCTACGTCAAATCTATACCCTTCTTTCAAAGGGTGCGGGAGCAGGGAGCCCCGATTTCATTTCTTGGTTTAAAAACAAGGTATTGTCCAATTTAGCTCGTACATAGTTAGACATTCTAAATTTCTCATACATAGTTTGACAATCTTTCATGCTTGCGCTTGCAGGCCCGAACCGATGCAACTATAAGTGAGGAGTTTAGACAGGTTGCAAATGGCTTCCATGATAAGGTGAAAACTTTTACAGGTTATGATGTGAATGGATATCGCTTTCACACAGCGAGCTACGAGCAATCTCGGCCTGCTCGAAAAACCACAAACAGCGGAGTTTGTACTCCCGACACTGATGGCCTTGAGTATCATGGCATAATTCAAGAAATCTATGAACTTACATTTCATGGTTTGAAACCTCTTCATCTCGTCATGTTCAAATGCCACTGGTTCAATCCACGACTGATGAGACGGAGTCCTAATATTGGTCAAGTTGAGATTCGAGAAGATTCCGTCTATGAAGGAAAAGATGTCTTCATTGTGGTTCAACAGGCCGTGCAGGTTTATTATTTTCCATATGCATGCCAAGACAACAAGGCTCTCCAGGGTTCGGATATTGTGCACCAGGTATCTCCACATGGTAGACTTCCTGTCCCAAACGATGAAGATTACTACAACTTGAACCCAAACACCTATGATGGAGAGTTCTATCAAGAAGATGGGCTACAAGGGAGGTTGGTGATATACTTAACCGAAGCGATCGGAATGAAAGTAGACAATGAAAGGGTCGATGACGAGGTAGCTGGATATGAGGTACACAATCCCAAGGACATAGAAATGCTTGAGCGTTTACGTTTAGGCAATGAAGATGAAGAGGAGGAGCAACCTTCGAACAGTCTTGCTTATTTGGACAATTTTGATAGTGATGACGAGACATATGATCCAGATAATCCTGATAATGAAGAGTACTTCTAATACATGTAATACTATGTTATTTTCTATTCGTGTTTGGTTTTTTATTCATCATCTATTTCAAATACATGTACTAATATGTCTTTTTTCTTTTGAATTGCAGGTGATCGAGCAAAATGGCGAGCAACCGCAAGCCAAGGAACGCACCCTCAAGGTACCGAAGAGCACGCCCTACACCTCCCGCAGCAGAGGAGGAGGAGGCCGATAGGAGGCTTAGGGTCAGGACCAGCGACAGTGGCAGTGGTAGCAGGGCCCGGTCTACACCTGGTAGTAGCAGGTCCAGTGGTAGCCGTGACACACAGCTGGAGGAGGAGCGCCGTGCCTCGGACGACTCGGGCGACGAGCTCGCACGACAGACGGACGACAAAGACGAGGAGGAAGAGGAGGAAGAACAGTGCGGCGAGGTGGCAGTTAGTGCCCCGACTCCCTACTTGCGAGGTCACTCGACACTCCCTACGCCTCCGCTTCCGACGGCACGCCCAGTGGTCTGCCCTACGGGGGAAATGTAAGAATCTGTAGATTTTATCACAGCTACTTTACATAACCTGATGAAAATCAAAAGAGAAACTAACAATGTGTGTTAATGACTTATGTAGGAGCTTCCTGGTTGTGTCGCCTGGTGACTCATGCAGCCCCGCCCACATTTTGGGTCTTGTGTGCAAAAGCAACTACCCCGACCTTGTCACGCACAGGGGCAAGATAGAGCCGGCAAAGACGTAGGCCCACTACAAAAGTGCCCTCGACGCGACTCATGGAAACATGCAAGAGCGGGTGAAGCAAGAGTTCTGGGTAAGTCTCGCTCCCAAAAATTTGATCAATGTATTGCATCCATTGGACTTTTTCAACATAATGAATGAATTGATAAATTGTGGCTGTTTTCATACTTTTTTCAAATGTGAAGAAGGATAGGAGGATAGGGCGAACATGAATTTAGCAAAAGGTGCTGCAAAAAGGATCACCGACATGCATTATGAAGAGCGGATCAGCATAGTGGTGAAGTACTACGGAAGCGGCTTGGTCAGAAGATCGACAAGACTGAGGCAAGACATACCACACTGACCTAGGAACAATACATTGAGGTAGATGAATAAGATTAATATTGACTCGCTTGGGGTTAAGGTGGTTTCATTTGGTGTTCTTACATCTCAAAATCTTTATGACATGTAGATGATCCCATGGTGGTGCAAGTCATATCCCGAATGCTGGGAGTAGATCGTGGATAGGTGGCTCTCGCCGGGTTATATCGAGGAACACGAAGCTTGCAGGCAGCGGCGAGAGACAAAGGGCACACACCATCAAGGCAGCCGCTCCCTCGCCGGGTTCAAAAAAGCATATGTAAGTGAATTCTATGAACTTTTTTACACGCTCCAATCTGCATGTTTCTTCTACTCATCTTGTTGTCTTTCTCGCAGTCGGAGTCACATGGTGGCCAGCAAGTGTCCAACTTCATGGCATATGGTCTCGCCCGCAAGGGTAAGGCGACTTCCAATGTCTCCTTCAGCCCGGATGACTCGCCCGAGTCGTACACCTGCCCTACCATCCACAACCGCATTACTTCCTATGCGTCTGACGCAAGGTCGGTCCAGCCAACATGGGATCCGAACACCGACGACATCAATGGGGCGAGGGTCATGAGGATTGGAGAAGGCAAGAAACATGGGCGGTACTGGCTTGGCTCGGGCATCCTCGACCCCGCCGAGGTTTCCACTCTCTCCTAGGTTTGAGCCTCGACCCCGAGCGGAGGCCCACCCACCCATACTCCCACGGCCGACACCTTCATAGCAGCGGATCGATACACTTGAGGTTAGTCCTATTGTACCATTCAGACATTGATCTTTACATAGCTATAGCTTTGTTACCTTTCCATTACCGAAACATTCGATTCAAATATTGCAGGCCGAGAACCAGAGGGTGCGGGAGGAGATGCACCAGCTGGCGATGAGATGACTCACCAGCTAGAGTCCGAGCAGGTTGAGCGGGAAAGGCTGGCCAAGCAGGTGGAATATCTTACAAGTCTCATCCAAGGAGGCTCAGTTACGGCCTTGGCTCTGCCGCATGGAACTCCTGTGAGTATGAAACTGAATTGATTCAACTTGTGCTTTCATTGTATGACCCCTCTAACATATGCACTCTCTTGTCCTTTGTGTAGCCTCCGTCAGCGGGTTCGAACCACGCCCCTGAAGGTGACCGTGCTACGCCATCACCAGGCACTCGTGATCGTGGCACGCCGTCACCAAGCACTCACTTTCCTCAGCTCCCTCCGATGCCTTAGTTTGTATTTCTTTTTCACTCGACACTGGACTTGTTAGGCACTATTGATCGATGGACTTGTTATGGACAAATGGAATTGATCAATCAAAAAATAAAATTGAAGAATAAATTTGTTGAATTCTCTCCATAATCATGCAAAATGTCCTGGCTCCCAAAGTAAGAAACTTATCTAAAAACACCAAACTTCCAGATATGACCCTTACTAATCAAATCCCTTATTTTTAGATCAAATCAAACTCTGTGCCCATGTTTTCTTAGAAGGCACAGCCAAATTGGATTGATGAAAACAATAGTACTGAAGAAGAATAGAATTGTAGCATCATCTAAATGATCAAGTCTAAATGTCCCAAATCAATTGAACATAAGTCTAAAACACTAGAAGCATAACTTGCTCAAAAATAGCATGCTACACTAGCTCTACAAAAAAACTCAGTTGACCTAAGATTGTCGCAGCAAATGTCAATTCGGTACCAAACTGAAAGTGGTTGAACTCATGTTAACACCCAAAAAAATATGTGTTCGCTTCAATCCAGTAAATGCACTTGAATCCTGGACTCATCGCATATAAAATTTAAATCAATCAGATTCCAACACCGAGACCCCTGCTTTTTTTCAATGCACTAATTAAAGCCTTATCAATCCATTTCGGTTACTGCAGTTGAACTTATAATAGAGAATACTTCAAAGATCACGAGATCCAAATTAGTATTAAAAAGCATAGGAGTATAAAATAACTTCACATGTCTACTACAGAACCAAGGATGCTAAGCTGTATGAATCTAATCTTTAACCTGACTGATTTCATATTTTCTTTTATGTAAGTTGCAATAATGATTATATGCACACATCCATGTTATACATGTCTTGACTTCTTACAATCAAAACTAGCAGGCAACAAGATGACAGAAGCCGTCCAAACCACATGAGTGCATAAAGCCAAAGTTGGAATCCAAATTCTTTCACAATTTTAGGAGACCTAGATTGAAGCTCATGTGGAAGTAACAACAAATTGGCATCAAAGAACGATTGAACTCCTCACCTAAGCAACCATCTACCTTCTAACAACACCTCATAATAAAATTTGTCTGACATCATGTTAGAAATTTAGAATCCTAAGCAAGACTAGCATACCAACAAACTGACCTAGCCAGCAAGACGATAGTAGCAAACCAACAAACTGACCTAGCCAGAAAACAGAACCAGACTTCTTTATGTTTAAACATAAACAAGCATAACAATGAACTCACAGAAAACCTTATAAATATGTGCAGCACCAAAATAAATTCAGTATTTGCATAAGGTTGAGGAATATGATCTGAGATTAATAATGAGAAGAAACAGTAGACATGTGGTTACTATTATAGTATCCATAATAAGAGTCATGTCACAGGCAATATATAGAAGTAGGATTGCGCCAAGTTCTATACCAATATTCATACAATATAATAATTACAGCTCCAGACAAAAATACTTTTCACCATCATACATACTACATATATACAAATATTATTACAGTACTATTAAACCAACCAAATTAAAGATCTCTTACAACACTTGAATGACAGCATAATCTAGTACTCAAAAAGGCATGTCCAATACTAACTATGCTCGAGAAATAGAAGACCCATGGTAGATCATTGTCCAAGAAGGCCTCATGATACCACCAGAGAAACAAATACCAATAGTAAAGCAGCCACAACTGAAGTATTCTTCCATATATCTTACTCAAATAAAGCTTCGAACAGAGACACTATAATCCTGGTTCCACAACCTAGCATTAAATTGCACCTTAGCAAATCAAACTCTGCATCCATGTAATCTTAAAAGGAACCGTCAAACTGAGTTGATCATAAATGATATTGAAGAGAATTGTAGAATCATCTCCATGACCATGTCTAGATTAGCTCTAAATGATCTGTTTTTACTCCCAAAAGAAAGCAACTTATCTAAAACCACATGAACTTGAGGATGTAAAGCCTTATATGAAATCAAACTCTCCATGTCTTCTTAAAAGAACCAACAAATTGAATTTTATCATAAAGTGGTACTGAAGAGTACAATAGTAGAATCATCTCCATGATCATGCCTATCAGCCCTAACTGAACTGTTCTAGCTCCCATTAAAGCAACTTATCTACTAAAACCACGAGAACTTCAGGATGTGACCTTTTTTGTTGCAAGACTTTCAAATAATCTGATCTGATTAATATAACTTGCCCAAAATATAACATACTAAATCATATCTCTATCAAATATCTGAATTGACAAGAAAACTTCCTACTAAAATTAGGAGCAGAATTCTGAGAATAAGTCCAGTAGTTTCCTATAACAACCAAAAATGAGCAGTCCAGTAGTTTCCTTCCTATAACAAACAGCAGGCACTGGTTTTCTTGACAAAATCGGCATCCTAATCCTACCAATCAACAACCTTCAACTGAACCGATGACACAGCATCGACGAAAGCATTGACGAATCAAAACCACATCCACTTTGAATCCATCTTTTGTTCCGATCATATCAAAATCATCCACGCTAACCAATCAAATAGATCTGACCCGACACAAACAGACCACAATCGAGTCGCCTTATCCTCCACCAGAATGAACAGCAATCGAATCGAAAATAATCGCACAACCCTAGACATCAACAGATATCAAATAGATCCGATCCAACACAAACAGATCGCAATCTGAGTCGCCTTATCCTCCACCAGAATCAAAATAACGGCACAGCCCTATGCATCAACAGATCGCAACAGCAGCATATAACAATTAATAACCTAAGTACATATATCAATCAATCAGCAAATCGTAAGTAGTCAGAGACCCAACGAGGAGTCGAGAGAAAATAGCTAACGCAGCAAAGGAGGAGAACCAACCATCCAAATTCCAATAGCTAAACGAAATCCGTCCGTCCGGCTAGTCCAGTCCGCCACACCTTAGCAATAACCGATCGAGAAACAGAGAGGCGCGTCATATCGAAACCAACGACTGCGCCTTACCTACCACTTACCCATCCACGGCCACGGCACCGACGAGGGAACGAACACGGAACCCGACCACGCGGTTCTATCTATCTGTACACGGAAGAGGAGGAAGAGGGCCGCCGGGGTGGGTTGGATTTATAGGCGGCACAGGTCGGTTGGTGGAGGGCGGTTCCCCGCCCGCGCTTGTCGACCTGGAGAGGACGGAGACGGGAACTGGATCGTCTAACTTCAAGCAAAATGACTGTCTCCTGCAGTCAGGCCATCTACGTCGTCAACTCCGCATCCGACGTTGGCCAGCAATTTGTGCTCTCGATGCTTGCCGGTTGGCTGCCGCACGCCTTCGCTACCTGGACCTCAGCCCAAAAACAACTCTGTCGCTCCCTGTTTTGGCGCTACCTGTTCCTTTTGGCGCGATATTGTTTTCCTTTCCCGCGATCACCAGACGACGAGGGCTAGGCGGAACGGCGAGGCAACGGCGACCGGCGAGCAGGCAATCGTCTGGTGCTTGTGCCAGGAACATGCACACGTTCGCAGGTCTGTACTCCTCTCTTCATGTGTGTTTACATTGCATCAATACTTCTCCTAAGTTGGTTGCCATCCTCTCCAAAATGTCAGCTCGTGTTGGGATTGATTAAAGAAACCAACTTGTGTAATCCATGCTTGTTTATTCCCCCCCACCCCCATGCGTTCAGATACATTTTTTTATTTATACATGGCCATCTATATATTCTCTCAGTTGTTTCTCTGAACCTTTTGCAGAGGGCAATCACAGACGATGTTATTATTGATTTTTAGTAGTATTGACATTTACTACAATGTAAATATCTTTTTAAAAATAGCTTTTGGAGCCTCCTGAAACATAAATTTGTTTAGGAGAATAGCTTTTGGTTTTGGAGAACAGCCTCCTGAAACATCTGTTGTTGAAGTATAAAGTTCAGAGAATTGTATCTCTGAACATCTCTAAACACACTGCTTTTGAAGTATAAAGTTCAGAGAATTGTATCTCTGAACATCTCTAAACACACTGCTTACTCTTGCAAGAAAAGCTTCGAACAGCTAGCTTGTCGTGGGAAGGCGACGACGCGGCGCTCGGCGACGATGACGGAGCAGCGCTCAGCGAGGACGACGCGACGCTCGGCAAGTACTGCCGCTCGGTGAGTACGCCAACAGAGCGGCAATTGGCGGGGACAGACGCGGCGCTCGGCGAGGACGGCGACAGGACGGCATGGCGCACCGCATCGGCAAACACGGCGACGGTGACGACGCCAATTTGGCCTATCCAAGGGTGCTCTGGGCACCAGCATCGGCACGAGCAGACCTTGGTGGGCTATGTGGGCCTTGTCCTTGCGTAACCCATGTAACTATGGCATGGCAGACCAATCGTTGGATGTGAAGTTGACGGCGCAGATGACGTGACTGCAGACAGTCATTTCACGTGAAGTTAGACGATCCCGTTCCCGGAGACGAAGCTGCGTGACGCGCACGAGGATTTGGTCACCGTGGGACACGCGACGGGAGGGGAGACCACATCACTTTGGTGGGCCCCTTCTTATCTTCTGCGGACAACGCCGTGCGTGACGTGACGTCCACCACGGGACCAGTCCGCCGGATGGCGGTGCAGCAGCTGCCGCTTGAAAATTGAAATGCTTAATCATTTTTGACTGCCTCAAAGAATCGTGTCACTAGAATTTCTTTGTGGCAGACTGAAGCACAAAGAAAGTCGTGTACTCTCTCGCTCCATTGCACTGTCTCATTTTTGAAGACGGATTCGACCAACGTTTTCCAAAATATAAGTGTAGCTTGATTTTCTCTCTATCGAACTTTCTTAAATTCAACTACAAAAATATTAGCGATTATTTATATATTCAAAGAAGTTTATTATTAAAATATATTTAATGATTAATCTAATGATGCATAGATCCTATGTCTCATGGTATAACGTTTAGCCACTAAATTACTTTGGACCATGCTAGCTCTTGAGATTCCAAACAGAAGACCAAAATGTTGTCTAAAGTTTAGACCATCTCACAAAGTTTTAGACCACACAAGTGAGCTAGAGTGATTTAGGGCTCCTTTGGAAGAACATAGGAATTTAAAGATCAAATAAAAATAACTCCAAATACGTGCTTTGCATGACTTTCCTCTCCTTTGAGACTGGGGTAGAAACAAGCTATATTAGACCAGCTGCTAGCATCAGCATTTAAAGTCCTCGTACTTCGTGCTAGGAATTTTTCCAAGGTCTCTAGGTGGATGTTCCTATGAAACCACAAATAGTAGTGGTTGCTCCTTCACACCAACAATATTCCTCTAAAATTCCTTCAAAAATCTTACAATCCAAAGAGATAGTTCTGTCTTCAACTTGATTGAAACTAATTTTAGACTTAAGAATCCAAACAAGCCCTTATTATACTACCATAAAATGATTTTTTATTTATATATTCGGTTAAATTTATTCTACAGAGTATATTTGACCTCAGCTCACACGCACACGCGCACATGACCCTACCTAAGTATCCATGTATACGGCCATCCCCGGCCACTATACTTGACCTTGCACGTGACTCCTGTAATGACCCTCCATTTGGTACACGCACCTTGGCCCCTTTCACGAAGACTATTAGGTACGGTAAAAGTACGTCATATGTTGTTGGGATTTCCTTGCTTCGACTTGGTCTTGGGAGGCCTTTGTTCTTTCGTGACAGCAATAGTTGGTTAATTAGTATTTTGCCATACAATTAACAAGCTTAATGTGCGCGGCTCACCGGGGTACACAGTATGACCAGGCTAGTTAGACTAAGTCTTCACCTTCTAGTCACTCACCACATCACTGTAAATAAATCTGCAATGAATGTCAACATCACCACACCTTAAAATCCATTCTGAATTCGCTAATGCATAATATAATCAACTTGTCATGTAGTGCACGTACCGTTTGTACTTGTTCGTCGTGAGTTCTTGCTTCACAAATCAATCTCTCCCATGATTGCAATGCAAGGCTATATAAGGTCCATTGCATTGTGCAATACCGAACCATCCATCCATACCAATTCTTTCTACATCTATACCAAGCCTATAGTGTACATAAGAGGAAACTCAATCAGTATCTATCATCCAACGCCATATATAAGTTTATAACACGCATAAATATACTATATATTATTCTCCAGCATCAAAACACAGCCAATAGTCTTTTGCGGTAAAAAAAAATAGCCAATAGATGGCCATCCTGAGATCAAGGAAGCAAGGAGGCGCCAAGGCCATCACCAGCGCCACGTGGCATGCCTGTGCCCCTGGTGGTGACACTGGGAAGGTCCCGAAAGGATATGTTCCTATGATTCTGGTCGACGGGGAAGACGACGAGCAGGGCCAGAGGATATGATTCTGGTCGACGGGGAAGACGACGAGCAGGGCCAGAGGATCCTGGTGCCAGTGCATATGCTAAGAAAGCCGTGCATGGCAGCACTGCTAGAGATGGCAGAGCAGCAGTTTGGGCATGGCTGAGGATCCCGTGTAGCGCGATCCATTTCGAGCATATTGTCAATGGGTTGACGTTGAAACTTGAAAGCTAAATAGCTTCATCATTTTCCCTATGCTTCTCCATAGATTATTTTTTTCTGTTTTCTGAGTGAGGTATTCTATTTTTAATTATCATTGTTTTCATCTTTGATGTTTATGTGTACCTAGAGATAGGTCAGTTCAGCTTCATTTGTTTATTTTGATTGAAAATGTGTATTGTTATTATTTTTTGAGGGAAAATTATTTATTTTGCCTATACAAAGATCACATGGGTGGCGTCGCGTTTGGCGGCCCAACAATGATATGAGTAAACTCTTCTTAGATTTTGATGGCCTAATCCATCCGACACATAATCCATCCATCCATCCATATCCATCCATCCATCCGTGACGAGTCGCTTTCCCTTACCCACGAGGAAATATTTTACCCGCTACTATACCCTTACCCATGCACGGGTAAGAGTTCTTCCCCATACCCTTACCCATGTGGGTAACGGCTACCCATAGGTTATCCTCACCCATGAATCTAAGATGTTGGCTACTCAAAATTACAAGTATCAATATAACAAACTCCCAATTTTAGCCAAAGAATCACAAATCATTAACAAATTCATCAAACAAATGAGCCATAATATACACCTTTTACTGTGCTTGGGCTGTGTTGTGGTAATTTTGGCCCATGATTCATAGAATTAGGTTGGGTTAAATTTACCCATGGGTTAACGGGTATGGGCAATCCAGTCCCATACCCTTACCTGCTTTACCCGCTAGGTAAGACTTTTGTCCCATTTACTTACCCATGGGTGAAAAAATTGGCCATACCCTTGTCCTAATAGGGTTTTTACCCGTCGGGTAACGGGTAATGGGTAGAACTGCATTTTAGGGAGAACTGAAGTGAGGGTTTCCTAAGACCAACTCCCAACTAACGTGTGGGCCCTAAAATTTTAGGCGCGAAATGGGCTATCCTATGGGCGCGCAGGCCCAATTCAATGTAGCGACCGACCGACCGACCCAGATAATTAGATATACCGACCAACCATTAGACGATAAATCAAAATAAGAATAGCGGCCAACCGTCGGACGCAATTGTTAGATATAGCGTCCGACCGTTTGACAGTAACTTATACCGACCGACCGTCCAACGCTATATCGCTATTTTTACCGACCCTTGGTTGGACGCTAGCTTTGGCTGTAGTATAGTGTTAATGGTTCTCGTATACTAAAACATGTAATTTTCTGCCTTCATTTTCTCCATGTAGCTTTAGTACGTGGGTAGACAAAATCCTCCCCATCGCTGCCACCAGGGGACACAGGTTCTCTTGACAATTGACGCTGCTGGTCAAAATTTGTCCATAGCTTGTATGCTTGCTGCCATAGTGCCATAGGTAGCTTTGATTTTTTTTTCCTTGGCCCAAGTGGAGATTTAGTCCATTTCACACACACCTTCAGCAACTTCACGAGTTGTTTGGCGTTGTTTTTTTTTGCCAAAAGGATATTTTTTAAATAGATTCATTAAAACATATATGCTTCTCCCAGCTTTAACTTGCTCTAGAGTGTCCTTGCACGTGATTCTGTACATGATTTGTGAGAGCGTATGTTTTCAATAAGTTTTATGAGATTTTTTACAATAATTGGGGAAAAATTCGACGGCTCACGTCGACCGATCCAACGGCTAGAAAGGCTAGAGGAAATAGGAGGAAATTTTAGAGAGGAAACGGGAGGAAATTCTGATGTGTATGACCAGTGGGCCATATGCGCCAAATTTCCTCCCATATGCGTTAAATTTCCTCCCATTTCCTTCAAAACTCAGATAATTGAAGGGCAGCACCCAACTAACTACTAGGCTCGCACTGGACACAACTGCGTATCATAAAGGAAATATATCGATGTTTCTGTACACTTCCCACTGGTTTGTCAACAACAGTGAGAAGTCTCCCATTGTTGACAATGTACATTACTTAATGGAGCAGCTATGTGGTTCAAACACTTAAGCTTTACTCTTGGTTCAAAATTACTCTTGGTTCAAAATTAACTACACTGACACACACTTAAGCTTTGCACAGTCTTCAGCTATGCCTTGTGTAAAAGCTATCCTGATTTTTGGCTACGATCAAGAACTCAAGACTGAGCAACATCTCAGTTTGTAGATACTCCATTTCAGAGGCCAAGGTTGAACCTTGGTGTTTCTAGCTTGTCCCTAATCAATAAGCCTTCAGAGATTATTTACTACTAGGAAAAAACTACAACAACCTCAAAATTGGCATTGCAACTGTAGTCCATATGTTTGGACATGATGATCCTCAACACAGAATTGTTAATATATGCTTAGAGTTTATTTTTCAGGATGAGATTTGCTGTGACAGAGTGCTATATGAGATAAGTCAAATTTAAATCAAGTGCAGAGGACAGGAACATGGAGATCGACCGGATTTGGATTAGAGAGCTCACCATGGGGGACGGGGATGAGGCGGACGCTAACCTCCGGAAGGGGACTGGGACGCCGGAGCGACCAAGTGAGCACTGTCGACGGTGGGGACAGTGGCGAGCGCGTCGAGGCAGGGACAGGAGCAAGAGCTGACAACGGCGTTGGCGACTGTTGGGGGTCGTCTCCTCCGCGTCTGAGGATGGCGGCGGCGGCTTTGGCGAGGACGAGGAACCCGGTGGGGTCGAGGAAGGCAGCAATGGAGGCGACCACCGCGGCCCTTGTGCTAGAGGCGGGGACGGCGTCGCGGCAGGGCCGCCGTGCTAGGGCGCCGGCGGCAGCCGCTACTAGAGGGAGGGAGAGAGCAGGGCTGCGGTGGCTGGGCGGGTGGCGCGCCGCGGTCAGGCACCGAGGCCAGGGCGGCGAGGGCGGCCGAGAACGCGCGGCGGCCAGGAGAACGCGCGGCGGCCGAGAGAACGCACGGCGGCCAGGAGAACGCGCGGCGGCGGCACGTCGCGCAGCTAGGCGAGGGAGGGATGGAGGGCGGCGGCGTCAGATCGGGGAGGCCGGGAGGGGGCGACCGGTGTTCGGGGTCGGGGAGAGGACGAGCGGGGTTCGGGGTCTGCAGGAGATGGGCAGGTGGTGTGAGAGTGCGAAAAGACATAAATACCCACTACGAAAAGAAAAAGAACAGAATTAGAATTTTGTGGAGAAAATAGGAGGAAACGGGAGGAAATTTTGAGCATTGTAAAAAGACTCTAGTTTTATATATATGGAACTATTTTGCCGAGAAGATCCACCAAAGTAAACCGCTTTAGCTCCATTGGTGTAGCTAGTTAGAAGCTGAGCTGTGGCTAGCATTATACCCAAAGACTGTGTTTTTTTTCCTCAGAAAAAGTAACACCATCATCTTGTTAGGGGAGCTTTTTGGCAATGTTGGCAGATTTCTTTGGAAAATGCGGTACCTAGCTATAGCTATGCGTAGGCAGCGATCGATCGAAATATATGCTTGTCCGTGTGCAGAGTGCTTGAAATATATGCTTGTGGCAGTGTTTGGCAGACAATGTAAGAGTATATGGTATCTCCCACGTCCCACCTTTGTGCGATGACTGCGACGTCTGAGGCCCAGCACGACACCCGATTTGCGAATAGCTGCCGTGGGGATTTGACTCATATCATTTTTATTTTTATATTAATTAATTAATTAATTAATTCAAAACTCTATAAAAATCAATGGCTCAGATTTATTTGAGATATTACCTCTAAGCAAATAAAAGGCGTACCGTAGACAGGCCCTATATAGATATAGAAGAAGAGATATATATAATCTAATTAATTATCTTTCACTATTTGTTGTACAATTCGGTAAATATAGATATAGAAGAAGAGATAGAGATAATCTAATTATCTTTCATTGTTTGCTGTACAGTTCGGTTTTATTGTTTTGACGACCTCTGCTGGCATCATGGATCATGAAGAGGCCAGGAGGAAGAACGTTGGTGGCAAGGTGCTAGTTTTTTTTTTTTTTTTTTTTTTTACTAGATGGAAGTTTGATTAAAAAAAAAAGGATTTTGAATCAGTGTAGCAGGATATTTGTTCCTGACTTATATTCCTGATGAAGTTCCAAACGAACGAGACTGCACAAATGCAATTTACTTTTTATCATTCTTGTGCCAGTTCACTTACCGAAATCCAAATTTTGGAAGAAGGATAGGAGTCTTTTTGCTTTTCTTTTATTGCGCCCCTCTGTTTGTTTAGCAAAAGCTTTCAGCCTTCGTACCACAAAGGCTTGAGATTTTGGTAAGAGTAAAACTCATGATCGCAAGGTGAGCATATGTTTGCTTCATTCCAAGATTGCCAGGGGTTGTCAAACTTCGCACTCGCACGTAACTTTTGCCACACTTTTTCTTGCCTCTACATCTTCTTACTTGTGGTAGAGAGAAAAAGGTAGCCACAGATGGGCTGTTGCAAGGATATCTTGCCAAGACATTATGGGCACATGGCTTGTGGGATCAATCTGATACCGTGTACCTAGACGAAAAGTTTGGCACGCGGCACGCCTCAGTTAAAACATGAAACCAGATGCAAACCTAAGGGACTAGATGATTGGCCATCAACCAAAAAGGCTTGTCCGGAGCACGAGTGTTTGCCTCGTTGGACCTGTAGCTGTGTCTGATGGATTCGATCGGCACCGTTCTCCTGAGTAGATGCTAAGGCGCTAGGCTACTTTGGCTGCTTTCTAGATGCTAAACTACTCTGTGGTTCAGGTTCAGTGGCTGTCATTCTTTTGTCTGCTCCTACGTAGATGCTAAGCTACTGTTGTGCTCTACTGGTCACATTATTTCGATGTTGTCTTCTCTTTTTGTAGTATAGTATCCGGCAAGAAACCGGCCATCCTTACGCTAAAAATTAAACGCATCAGGATTTCTGATGCAGATCGATACCTGTGGCGTTTCTTTCACAGAAACTCAAAAAACAACTGCCTTGATGTGTTTGGTTTCGTTGACATGTAACCATTACCGCTCGTCTCTGTAAAAAGTAAAATAAAACACTAAAAATCCAAGATCTTGTTTCAGATTGCTTACATGCATAGAATAGAACTGCTTGATTATTGCAGTGTGCGACGTCACTGTTTCTTGCATCAAAGATAGCGAGAGGCAATTAACTCAGTCGATATACGTACTATAAAGCAAAAGTATCTATTCAGTGAATTTCTTCCATTAGTGTAACTGTTCCCTCCAGGGACTTGACATGATCCCAGCACTTCCATTTTTAGGCTAGACTCGTACAATTTCATAAATAACAAATCCACACCAGACTGCATGCAATACGTACACAGATCTGATGTGTCCTCTTAGTATGACCCCAAGCTGGCATCACAATGCATCATCCATCAAATAGGGAGAGCGCGAATAATAGAAATGGGGCTGGTGATCACGAAGTGGCAAAGGGGATTTTAGCAATAATTTGCTTGGGTGGCCTTGCCAGGCGTCACGGCGGCGGAGGTCTGACGCGCGCGCGGGCCCTGGCTGGGGTGCATCCACGCGTTTTGTCTACCAGCTCCAGCTCGTACGTGGATTAGGAATTGGATCGGTGACAAAAGACGTCTGAGCAGGCCGGGCCTGCTCCACTCACTCCGGAAATAAGTCATCTTTTCGACTTTAATATATCATATTGGACCATTCGTCTTATTTAAAATTTTTATATAACTTATAAAATAAATAAATTATTATTAGAATATCTCTAATAATAAAATAAGTCATATTAAAGTGGATAATGTTTATAAAAAAAGTCTTGAATAAAACGGACGGTCAAACATGATGTATCAAAGTCAAAAAGATGATTTATTTCTGGACGGAGGGAGCAGAAGCAGAGAAGAAACGTGGACCATCCTTTGTCATCAAAAAGCATTTCCACAATTCCACCCATGAAGACTACTCCCTCCGTCACAAAAAGGATAACGTTATGAGAAGCGTGTCAGTCAAACTTTCTCAACTTTAACTAGATTTATACAAAATACGTGTAATATTTATATCTCCAAATAAATTTATTAAAAAACTAGACTTAAAGATCTTTCCGATGATACTAATTACTTAACACAAATATTTATATATTTTAATATATAATTACTGGCAGTTTGAAAATATTGACTTCTCAGAAAGCGAGAATGACATCTATTTTGTGACGGAGGGAATATCGGTCTATCGGTTGCACGCTTGCACTAAAGGATATGGTATATTTTCCTAAAAAAAAATTTAACCCTCTCTGTGCATGATGATAGGGGTACTACTAGACTGTCAGTGTCATAATTGTGCAGGCGTTTCCAATCATCTATAGCCATTGTACAAACCAAACAATTAATTAAATTAAACAGTCACGTGTGCGATTGGCAAACAAAACACCACGAAAAGGAAGCCAAAAGGGAAACGCAATGGAGAAGTCCAGCACCGAGTGGTGGCCAAGATACGAAGGCAAACGCGTATTTTCCGCAAGAGAGTTGGGTATACCTTGTGCAGAAGAATACGCCATGCTAATATGCTTTTCTGTACAATTGGGCGGCAATCATATACTTCTCAGAATTTTTTTTGTATCAAATGCTGCAACTAACGCTCCCAAGTAAATGCACTTAACAAAACGCAACCCAGAAATTAACAAGCCGTTTGCACTTAACAAGCCAAAGTGAACGGAGAAAGCAGCCAGTGGCCGTGTTCAGCTGATTTCTGGCAAGTTGTACGTCTCCAGCCACCAGGAACCAGCCGACTTTTGACAAGTGTACGTCAGCGCGTCGCTCCCAAAGTCCTAAGTGCGAGTGCCGGTGCGTTGAGCCATCGCAATCGTGCTCGTGCTTGGATTTGGAGCCACTGGTACTTGCCACCATCCATCAGGGTCGTCAGGGCGAGCGAGGCGAATGAAGGCGAACGAAGTGAGCAGCTGGTGGCCGGGGCGCCGCCGCTTTCCCTTTCGAGGACGTGTCGATTCCGGAATCCGGCCACTTGTGGGACCGATCGACGACCACCAATGGATGGACGATCTGTGACAGCGGAGCCGGAGCTAGCCAGCACGCCCACCGGTTTTACTGTCGCGTCGCGGCCAACCCATCGAGCCACGCGGGCCGCCGGCGCGCGGACGGAGGCCGGAAGGAAAGGAAGGCCGGCCGGCGTCTATGCCGTGCCGGCTGCCGTCGGTCCCTCGAACAGGGGCTCTCTTCTCTCTCGCTCGCTGGATTGCATGCAGCGGCGACCGGCGAGCAATAATGGACGGTGGGGGCACTGAGCGAGCAGCAGGACAGGCCTAGCTTTATGCCATGCTGCGGTTGCTGTTGCAGCAACGGACAACGGACAGTCGGACAGGACCAAATCCAATGTGCAAATAATAATACGTACGGTCGGATTCATCTGCGTACTCTCTCTTTTTACGTTTTTGACTTTTTAATTTTATGTTTGACCATCCATCTTATTCAAAATATTTATATAAATAATTAAATAAATTAGAAGTATCTTTATTGACAAAAGAAGTTATAATAAAATAAATTATATTTATAAATTTATTTTAAATAAGACGAATGATCGAACAAGATGGCACGGAGACCAGGGTGATAAACTCAATAGGACGGAGAGAGTAGTTTATAGTATAGCTAAGCCCTCTTAAACAAGGCCATAGCTCGTTAATTAACCCACTAATGACTGTATGTACTCCAACAGACTCACGTCGATGAGATGATTATATATATGTTTTCTGTTTTTTCATAAAAAAAAGATATGGTTTTTATGATCCCCTCATCATTATACGGGATGACGAGGGAAACAGCACGCAACAAGTGGCAAAGGGGATTTTAGCAGTACTAATTGACAAGTACTCCTGCCGAACAGGAAGTAGTAGGCAATAATTTGTTGGGCAAATTGTGTTTCTACCCTCGTTTCCACCTCCAACTGCACCTTTGCCCCTTCTTTCTAGAGTTTGCAGATTTGCCCTCCTTCTGTCAAATACAAACTTCCGTTTGCCCCTACTCGCCACGACAGCCATCCAAATGGCCAAAATGCCTCTAATGCCCTTATCTCTTCCCAGCCATCCATCTCTTTGTTCCTTGCACGAGCACTCCAGCAGGGCGGCCACCGGCCCGCGCGGGTGGAAGAGCTTGTTCGGCATCGCGAGCGCCTGCGCGTGCGGCTGGCCGACAGCACGAGGGCCTTCGCAGGCGGTTGTCTGGGGCGAGTGTCGGAGCAGGTGGGCACCGGGCAGCCGGCGGCGACTGCCTGCGTGGGCAGATGGCGGACAAACGCAGGCAGGCGACGGGTGGATAGGACGACAACGGATTGTGAGCCGCACAGGGCGGGCAACAGTAAGGGTCTGCACGGGCGGGCGGGTGGGGGGCGGACTGCGCAGACAGGCGGCGGGTGGCTGGTGGCTGGGGCAACGGCGGACGGGCGGGCAGCAAGGGTCTGCGTAGGCGAGCGGGCGGCCGCGGCGAGGTCCTGCGTGCGAGGGTGGCCTGTGTGACGACCAGCTCCGGCGGACGGCAAGCTGAGCGTGGTCGCAGCAGTCTTCTCCAACAACGGTGGATGGCAATGGTGGAGGGCAAATATGTCTTTTACACTCATACACACACGTTGTTTGTCCCAGTTGACAGAACGAGGGCAGTGCTAAAATTCCAATTGAAAAAAATGAGAGCAAATATGCAAAGCCTGGAAAAGAGGGGCAAAGGTGCAGCTGGAGGTCAAATGTGAGGGCAGAAATGCAATTGCCCCTAATTTGTTTGGGTGGAGTTTCCTCCGGCCTTTGCGGCGGCGGAGTGCGACTCTGACGCGCGCGGGGGCCCGCGGCGGGGCCCGTCTGGGGTACTGGATGGTCCGACTCTGCAAGGACTAATTTTTTTCATCACAAGATTTCCATTGCAGTTTTTTTTTGAGACCAGGTAGCTTCTCATTGCTCGTCACCTAACAAATCGTTAGCGACGTACACACTTACAGCATCAGGGACGGAGGAAGTAATTAACTCCTCGCTTGCAGAGACCTGATCGCGGCTATTATTTTTTTATTGGGAATTTTTGCCATGGGACATCAAAAAAACATATTTGGCTGGAACACACCGTCAACGGACGATTTTGCCCAAAGACATCATAAAATCATGTATTTTTGTCCACACACACCGTGTCGATTATTTTATTTATTTCTGAGATTTACGGAGAGAGAAGGTGGGTAAAATATCGTTTATACCCTTGTCTTCCACCTAAAGCTGTTTAAAAAATTTGCCACAACACACTAACAAGGCAACAGCGCAGGGAGGGCCACACCGCCGGGTGAGCTCCGCCCCATGGCCGGCTCGCCGCGCCGCCGGGGGAGCTCCGCCCCATGGCTGGCCGGCCTCCGCCCTAGGGCCGGTTCGTCGCGCCGCTGGGGGAGCTCCGCCCCATGGCCAGTCGGCTCGCCGCGCCGCCGGGGGAGCTCCGCCCCATGGCGGGCAGGCCGCGCCGCTGGGGGAGCTCCGCCTCAGGGCCGCGCCGCCGGGGGAGCTCCGCCCCATGGCTGGCCGGCCGCGCCGCCGGGGGAGCTCCGCCCCATGGTCGGCCGCGCCGCCAGGGAGCTCCGCGTCGTCGACTTCTTCTCCCATGGGCGGTCCGTCATGAGGTTGAAGATGAGGGCAGTTTGGACATTTTCCGTACCTTCTCTCTCTTCAAAACTGAGAAATAATTAAAATAATCGGCGCGGTGTCCACGGCAAACATACACGATTTTACGATGTCTTTGGGTAAACTCTCCCGTTGGCTATGTGTTTCAGCATAATATGCATTTTCGTGATGTCCCAGGGCAAAAATGATCTTTTTTATTAGAAGAAACCTAATCGCGGCGTCCGTCCAGCTCTATCCGAAGTACTGTGCGTTCCGCCGAGCGAACGTGCACATATACAATACATACACAATTACATATCAGAGGAACTCTACTCCGTTGTCGTTGTCGTGGAGGACGACGAAGCCTCTAAACGACGCTGTAACTTCTTCACGTATGCGATCAATTGGGCAAGCAATTCCGACATACTGGGCGTCGACTTGGGGGCTCCATCCGTTTCGGTCTCCTGGGTCACCGTCGTCGAAATCGTCGGCAGCGTCGGCGGTGGCGGGACCAGTTCTATCTCAAAAAATCTCTCGTGCCCAGATCCCTGTGGGCTCGGGGGCGGCGGAGGAGGAGGCGAAGGCGGAGGCAGAGGCGGAGGAGGTGGCTCAACGTTACTCCTCCTGTTATACCTGCGGCGACAACACCAAATCGTGGCTGCAAGGATAGACAACAACAAGATCTCACCTATACAAATGCAGATAATGACTATGGTCTTCTTAGTTTTATGGGGTCTTACCGGAGGTGGGGCAGCAGGAGGAGGAGGAGAAAACGAGAGAGGGGCAGCAGGAGGATGAAACGGGGAGCAGTAGGAGGAGGAAAAACATGCCCTGTCACCAAATAATAATAAATAGAAAAGGCATTAACATCAATTTCATAACAAAATGGTCGTTATGATCACGTAATGACGTAATGGTTGGGTCGGTACCTTTTTTTGGGTGACGCCGGTTGCGTAGGGCCCAAACGGGCCGGCCGGCGTCCTCCGCTGTCGTCAAGGTCTCCGCCACGTTCTCCACGCCCTGCGGTGGCGGCCAGTGGCTCAGTTTTCAGCACATGTTTTTGAAGTATGTAGTTTTCAGCACATATTTTTTGAAGTACTGTATGTAGCAACTGAGCCGTAGTAGTTTTTTTGAATTGAAGTATGTTTTTTTGATGAAACGAATTGAAGTATGTAAAATAATAAATATATATCAGATCTGCTACACAAGGGAAGTTGCAGCCGGAGATAGCTATAGCGTTCTGGAGTGGCGGGCCCAGCTATATTCAAGGGTATTCAGTTGAATACCCAATTTTTTTGGCAAGGAATTTTAGATGTATGTACTGAAAAGAAGAAGAAAAATGAAGATAAATAAACATCCCACGAAAAATTCAGCCCAGAAACAGACTTTTCTACTCCTACCATCTCTCCCGCCTGGTGGCCCAATGACCCATTTCGGCCCAAGGAGGTACACTGGGGCAAAAAAACAGCTAGCAATGAGGACAGCAGCAGCTCACGCTCATTTTTTTAATCGCAATCGCATAAGATTTCTTATCTTTGTTCTTTCATATCCTATTATATTATATATATATGACTATATACTTAATATTTTTTTGTTTTTCTATGTTCAATTATTAGTACCTTTTGATTAATTAATTTTAAGCTATGCTCAAATTCTATAAATATATGAAAACATGCTCGATTATGTGTTATAGGTTTGCTATATATTATGCTTGCTAGATATTAAACTTTGGTTGTCAAATTTTTTTTACATATATTTATACTATTTTGAATACCCAAGCTCTAAATCCTGGGCCCGTGGCGATGGTGCAGCTAAACCCGTGATGAAATTTGAGCTTTAAAGTTTTATTCATTTTTCCTTGTTTTTAAACCTGACAATGCTTTTATTTGACCTGTAAATCTTATCCTATCTATCCAAATGACCTTAAGCCTATTTCCATGTGATGCAATTTATTTTGAAAACCATTATGTTGTACATAAGCCTACTTCAACACGCTAAATTATCCATGCTATGCGAAATCTGAGCATAAAACTTTTATTCACTTTTTTTTGAACCTGTCAACAGCCTCACAAGCTGATTAAATGTTCATCAATGGAAAAAAAAAATACAAAGCAGGTTAGCTCCACAAGCACATTAAGTGCTAAACATTATCACAAGCCGATTAAATGTTCAACATCATCTCAGTCCAGCGTTTTCTAACCGAATAGTTTGCAAAATAAACAATTAATATGCCTCTCACACAGTTTTCCATCCTTTCTTCCAGATCACTAGACTATTGCATGATAACTTCAATATTATACCCAAAATGCACAGCGCCTTCACTCCAGTACGCAGTGTCCGTAAAATCATGATCTCATGTCCGGTATTAGTTACCCTTTTCATCACATTTCACCTGAGACACTTCCCACCACTTTCTTAACTGCACAAGAACAATTCATGTTTAGTTAAATTCCTCAGCGACTCGTCGCTGTAAGAAACGTAAATCATGGAATCCATTTTTACCTTTGGATGGCTTGTGTGTGTCTTGTACCTTCCTCTTTTGCTCTTAGCACTAACAGATCCCTAATAGACGCCATTTCTGAATCTGATCCGAAATTTAACCTACTATATCGTCGTCAGAGCGTGTTGGCCCGGAAAGAATTAGGTCACCAATAAATAGTGTAGAGCTACTTTGTTATATCATAAACAGAAGAACTCCTCTGTTGATATTGAATAATTAGTTATAGGATGGACCACCTCCACCATTGTACCCATCTCTTGAGACGATTTCTGCACCAAAAGAGGCCCAACGGGGGTCACCACGTCGCCTGCGATTCTCGGCCGTCCGATCGGCCGGCCGGACGGCCCAGATCGGGCGTTCATCGGCATTTTTGCAAAAAACCCTCGAACTTTATCGAAATACAACCCACCGTCCATCATCCTCTCACCGGAAATCTTGCAAAAAAAACCCTCTAGCTTTTCTGAAATATGGCCATCCGTCCAAGCAAATGTATGGGCCGGCCTACCACCAGGTTGATGGGCTGGCCTGCCACTTTCGGCCCAAATGGCCTTTTTCTTTTTGTGTCTTTTATTAAATCATATAATATGCTAATTTTGTTTATTTCATACAAAAATAATCAAAGCTTCTAGAATCATGAAAAATTTTTAGAAGACTCTCCATGATGCACTCTATGTATACAAAATATGAAACTTGTAAAATGAATTAATTTCAAAATATTTAGAATAACCTCTTTTAATTAACAAATAAAACTTCCATGATTCCTAAACAATAAAATATTAATCCAAATATTATAAAATTTATTCGTGAATACTTCGTGACATTTACGATCTCTTAAAAAGATGAATGTTTCAACAAATTATTATTCCATGGTCAACTAATAAATTAATTTAAGGAGTTTACGGTCGATTTTTATGGGACTCGAAAAATATAGGCAGCAAAATAAAAACTCCGCGATTAACATATACAATCATCCATAAATGATAATTTTCAAATAACATGAATAGAAACACTAATACATTGCATAAACAACAATTTAGGTAACTACAAGTATTCATATTCCTATACCTAACTACAACAAAAAAATGGCCAATGGCTATACACAACAAAGACTCCATACTCAATTAATAAATTAATCTAAGAAGGAATTTACGGTCGATCTTTATAGCACTACAAAAATATAGACGGCAAAATGGAAACTCCACGGTTAACATGAATAATCATCCATAAATGATAATTTTAAAATAACATAAATAAAAATACTAGTACATTGCATAAACAATAATTTATCTACCTACCATTATTCATATTCATATACCTAACTAAAAAAAAGGGTGTACCCAGTGCCGTAAGCTCCCGCACTGCGGGGTCTGGGGAAGGAAAAATAGCCAGCAGTCATCCCTATACAAATGTGCAGAGGCTGGGGCTTGGACCCTGGACCTCTTGGTCACAGGCGGTAAAGCTCTACCGCTCGTTTATATTCATATACCTAACTACAACAAAAAAAATAAACAATGGCCACTGGCCATGAGCGGCAAAGCCGCGCCCCTTTCTAGTTTTTACTAAAACTAAAAGCACCCGGACCAAAGTCCCACACAGATTGTAAGGCTCCTAAAGTATGCATTTATTCACACTCATTAACTCACTCTAATAATGTCAAATGAGCTAAACCAATGTTAGCAGAAGAGTTAAGAGAAATGTAAAGATTAAAATATTCCAAAGAATAATCCATACTGCCATGTAGTACCTATGAGTGTAAAAACTAGTTCTATACTTAGTTTGGGTGTGGGAGAAAAAGGGCAATACTGAGGTTTATTGAAAGTTTGAAGTACCTGTAGTTGTAAGTCAAGGACATTTCTACTCTGATAGTCTGTGAAGCAAACACACCTAATCTTGTCTTCTTGTTAACTTACCTGGCAAGAACCAAGAAAATATTTGAATCAAGCTGTACATTTTAAAGAAAAACATAGTACTTCCTGCCAATTTAACTAAAAAAAAGAATCTGAACAAATTACTGAATCAGTATAACACAAAGCCACAAACAGCATATTTCTCCAGCTGACAGTTAGGTTGGCAACTGTGGTTAAAAAAGCAACAAGCATCTCCACTGGAAGTTCCATCAATTATAAAGTCCTTGCCGACTTTACACATGTAGAAATTCTGATCTCTGCGCATCGTCTATAACTGAGGAAGACGTTAAATGTAAAATATGAAAAATGATTTGCGCTTTAGAATAACTGAATAAACAGTGCAATTTAAAAGGAAATATGATTTCAACACAAATTCAACCATGTCATTAATACAATTATTTTTCATATAAACCAGCCAGTTAAAGCATACAACTTCAATTATGCATTTGTGGATGAGATAAGACCTAGCTTTTAATTCTAACATATGCAAAGCTCTTCAACTATGATGAAATTTTCAATGTTTTACTACCTGCATAGCAAAAACTGTTTACCCAGAAAAGCCAAAATGATTATAAAATTTGGAAGGCATGGAGTAGACCATTAAAGAAATCAGCATTCTATCATCAGAAATCGTAGGAGTAAGGAGAAACTCAATGGCACACAAATTGCAATAGCCACATAAAGAAATTTTGGTACTCTGTAAGGAACCTCAATATAGTATATCCTAAAAAAGCCATTCATAAGCTTGAAAGATGGTCACAATATGCAAAAATCCACATCAGGGAAAGAATTCATTGGATACTACATATACTAGCTTTTTCACATAGGGGATTTCATATAGATCATAGTGCCTTTAGTAGGATAGTGTTAGCATAGTATAGGGCTGTTTCTGTAGGTTAGTGTTAGCATAGTAAAAGGGGTAATGTCGAGGTAGCAGAGAGGTTGAGCAAACGTTTGGCCGATCTAGAAGTATGTAATATCACAGTAATCATGGTAACTTTGAAGTACTTGATCTTTTGTCCAAAAAGGTTCTGGTCCCAACATAGCACCATAATTGGCACACAATCTGGATCAAACAGTGTGGGAAAAAAAGATAGATGCAATCATTAACTGAATTGACAATCCAAAATTCTGCTGACTAATTTATGCAAGAAGTTGCATGTGATGAAATATTAAAAGGCAATAATTGGAATCGCTCATGCAAAGCTCTGCATTTTCATAAACAATGGGATCATATGTATAAGGTACATATGAGTACCAAAAAGGAGATGGTTCCTGAGTTTTGGCTCCACATTTGTCGTTACAAAAAGTTGAAGAACAAAACACATTTAATGACTTTGTATTAACACTAGTAAGTAGTAACAATTTGAACCTGAAGAAACACAAAAAAAAAAAAAACAGAGGAGTGGTGTGTTTCGGCATGATTGAACCAGAAAGGAACAAAAAAAAAAAAGCAGGGCAGCACTGCAATTTTATACTGAAAATTCACAGTACAAAATGATAATTTAAACTGAGGAAATTATAATTTTAAAAGGATTTGTAAGAACCGGCAGATGCTAACTAACTCAGGTGTGGAAAAGCAAATGCAGGAAAGTTGACTTAGGGAGGGTACAGGTACTGGAAAAGCAAAAAAAACCAATTATTATAGAAACAATAAAAATGAAAAAAGAGATCCGTGATGGCAGCTACGGGAGAATGAGATGAGATTTGTTACTAAATTGTTGGACGACGGCTACGGATTATAGTGGGACGAGAGAAGGGAATAGCTCAGCTATGTTAGGTGAGAATATTCAAATAAATATTCAACAAATGAACCAGATCCTAAATATTAAACTGACTTTGACAAATGAGATTAAAAATAGTTCAGCAATGATATCTTGTGAGAGTACAGTTGTCTCCTGAAAAATCAAATAACAACTATTCTATTTAGGAGGTATGTCAACATAGATTTGACATCTATCTTTACTAGGGTAATGTAATAGTAATTAATTGTCAGGATTATATAGAAGATACTACTTAGATACTATACTTAAGTTGTTAATAAAATCCATAGTCCATAATTATACAGATTGCTTAAGTATAGCATAGTTAATTCAACAGTGTATGAGCACAAAGAAACAACTACAAGTTCTTTACGTCACAAGTCTATAATACAAATGTATGAGCACAGATGTAATAAATATAAAGCAAGGAAAAATTGTGAATTCCAAAGTACTAAAGAAACTACTATGATATAAAGGAAGAAATACAAGCGTACATGCTAACTGCTAACTTAAGGTGCAGACCAAAGTGGAATAGTTCTAGACAGCTAAGTAAAAAACGTACATATACAAGGACTCGTAAATATATTGTGCTTTCAAAATGAAAAATCTAAATTTATAAATTTCTTAAGCCTCAACACCATACTTTATCACTTGATCATATTCTAGGAGATATACATAAAAAAGTACAGATTGCTCAAAAGTGCTTACAACAGTTTTTTTTCCTTTTGTGTTACTCGTCTCCACCCAATAATTGTAGATGTTTTTCTACAATCCTTTAGTTGTATACTTAGTAATAGTCATAAATAAATCCACAGCTAATTAATAAATAGTACTCAATTCAATTCACTAGTATCACGAACAAAACTGTAATGTAATTGAAATATACAACTATACTTAAATTCCATTACCTCCTACTGAATGTACCATTATTAAAGTTATCCATGCCATACTTCCATCTTGAACTGTAAGTGCTCCGCATTATTCCTGCATTTATTCAGATTGAATCACTGTCAGCACAATTTAAAAGCTAACCCATCACTACTTAAAGTTTTGTTCAGAGTCAGCAATTGGAAACACTACGTTATAACTAAACATATCTGATTTTGTATGGCTACCAATAACTAAAAACAAATTCAACTTGAACAAGTAATCTCGTTACTAACAAAAATTAAGAAACTGTATCTATCAAAAGTACCATCTTATATTCTTTTGGTCACAAATAATAAAAGCATGATTTCACGTCTAACAGCTAAATTTACTAATAATGAAACCTACATTTGCATCCATAAAAAGTATCATCAGTATCAACAACTATTTATGGAAGTAGCCACCTCCACTTGTACGGGCGTCATCATGAAAAGCACCCAGCCCTCAGGCCCACGCTTCCTGACAAGGCTTCTAAAGTAACCCTGCATTTTTGCAGAAACTGTTTTCATTGTTTCGTTTGTATTAGAAAAAGACATGCCAAATTGTATAGCACTATAAAATGGGATGAACAACTGTCTGAGAACAATATATTACAAGTTCTGAACAAAAGATTTAAATTCAATGGTCGATAACTATTTCAGCTGTACAACCTAGAAGAATCTAATTTACTGTTGAAACAAAACGGCCAATCTAGACCCATCGACGGCCCTGGCCACTTGATGCAGTATAACAATTTTATTATTATAAAATGTCACCTTAAACATGCATACTACCTGAAATCAACTACAGAATTAAGACAACAGAACTGACAGACCTATGTCAGTAGGAACAAGTGGAAACACAATAATTAAATTAAACAGACTCAAAAAACTTGTTGTGAACAGTTCAAGAATACTAATTGTGATGGACTTATAGACATTAAGAAAATTTGCATTTGATTACTGGGATGTAGTATCGCATTTCATACTTGGCATTTGGCAATAACCTACGCCATTGGCTATACGTTGAGTTCTCAACACCAAGAAAAGCAGTCAGGCAGTCACATATATAAGCTGAGGGTCATGTGGTTGATGAACATGCATTCTTGCGTCGAACCTAGGCTTTGCAAGAAATCCATTACAATCTTGGGATATCAAATGGGGAACTAAATGATGTCCATGGATGTGTATAAACATAAAAAAAATAGCCGGAATGTACAGGGAAATTTTGCAGAGCGTAGTGGGGTTAGAAAATTAAAATAGGATTTATCCAATATAATACAAGAAGAAAACACAATACATATTTTGTAAAATAGATATCCGGCCAACTTAAGAGAAATCTGTTATATCTGCAAATGTATGGTGCTATGAGATGCCATCGACAATAAGGCATAATTCAATAACTTCAATCTGAACTACTAAATATAATAGACTAGATGAATCATACAGAACTGGAGTGATTAATCATATACATCAAAAAAAGAACTATACTCTAAACATTTGAGATTTTCAATGCAATTCTATGTGAAAGCCAAAACATGTGAACTATAGATGAGAACAGCAGGATTGTAAACAAAACTACCATTTACTGGGATAAGTATAAAGAACTAAAAAAGATTTTCTATAGTGTTTAAATAAGGAATCAAAACTGATGATAATAGTTTAGTGGGATCTGATTTTGTGTATCTTTCTCGCTGCAATCTAATTTGAAAAGGGTACAAAGACAAGAGTAGGGTTTTAATATACTGAATAGAAATATAGTATTGTTTGAATTCGTATTTCTGACAAAAATTAATAGATCTCAATGTAAAAAAAAGATCTTGCATTTCTGTAACTGTAAACAAAAATGGGCAGTTGAATAAAAAAGAATGCAAAATGACAATGCATAGGAGGTGAAGGAAATAGAATGCTACTGAAAAGTGAGTAGACCCAAGGATCGATGTGGTAATGCTTACCGGCATTCTGACAAACAAGTTGACTGCCACTGGAGGTTGCAATTTCTTTAACCATTTCAATTTCCTGATCTGAACTGTGAGAGCAATGCAGAGAGATAGAGAGCTACATAGAAGGATTGAGGGATAGAAACATAGAGTTTGGCGGATTTGTTGAGGGATATTGTTACATTAGCAGTGGTGGGGAGAAGATCGAATCGCAGATCTGAATTCAAATCAGATAGATGTAGAGAGGGATAGATCTAGTGGGGGTTAGAATTGGTGTGAGTAAGAGCCCTACAGACATGGCGGTATATTGTCGGAGCTAGACGACGACGATTTTTCGAGAGGAAGTCATGGAGATTCAAGTATAGAGGGAGTAAGAGAGAGAAAGTCGGGATGACAGTTGTGTGTTTGAGAAGTACAAATGGCAGATGTGAATCTAAAGCAGTCACGTCAAAGCGTAATTCTGCCTAGAATTTGAAATTCAAAAATGAGGATTTAAAATTTATTTAAAATTAAAAGAAAAATATTTTTATAAACTATTTTTGATATTTTTGACCCACTTCCAAGACTTTTCATGAAATGACCCAAAAATAAGTTTTGCTTCAAATAATTTTCTCTACAAACTTCATTTAACACTCAACCCCAAACAAACAACCTATCATATAGCTCTAGTTCAAAACAAAGCAAGCACATTTCTCATTTTATCATTTTATGTAAACAATGACTATGCAAAGAGATGATTATGCTTATGATATGCAAGATAATGCATGCTTAACACCATGGTGTTACAGCCCTTCCTCCCTTAAAGAAATCTCGTCCCGAGATTTGAGTAGACTAACCATTCTTTATGAAAATCGGGATATACTTCTTTTAAATAGTCCTCGATTTCTCAAGTGGCATCGCTATCGTCATGATTGCTCCAAGAAACCTTGTATTGCCTGACCACATGATTTCTGGTCACTCTGTCTTTGACATCCAGGAGTCTCATAGGTTTCTCTTCATAATTTAAATCTGAACTTAGCTTAATGTCTTTGATTTTAACGGCTTCTTCGGTTGGAACACGTAGACATTTCTTGAGTTGGGAACATGGAAAACAGGAAACACTGCACTTATCTCTTCAGGCAGTTTGAGCTTATAGGCCCACAATCCTTTTTTCTACTATCTGATATGGACCGACATAACGAGGTGCGAATTTCCTTTTAACACCAAAATGTTACACTTTCTTCATAGGAGAGACCTTCAGATACACATAATCACCAACATTAAAAACTAGAGGTCTTCTTCTCTTGTCAGCATAACTCTTCTGACGAGATTACGCAGCTGCTATGTGTTGTTGAATTGTTCGAACCTGCTCTTCAGCTTCTTTAACAAAGTCAATACCATAATATCTTCTTTCTCCAGGTCCTACCCAATTCACAGGCGTTCTACATCTTTGGCCATACAGTGCCTCAAAAGGAGCCATCTGTATACTCTCTTGGTAACTATTGTTATAAGAGAATTCTGCCAAAGGTAACCATTTATCCCATGAACCCTTGGATGATAAAACACAAGCCCTCAATAGATCTTCAAGAACTTGATTCACTCTTTCTGTCTGACCTGAAGTTTGAGGATGATAAGCTGTACTACGATTTAGCTTTGTCCCCAAATCCTTCTGCAAGTGATCCCAGAAATGAGCAGTAAACTGAGATCCTCGATCAGATACAATTGTCTTAGGAATTCCATGCAAACGAATAATCTCCCTGAGATAAATATCAGCATATTGAGGCGGTCGATAATCTGTACAAACTGGAATAAAATGTGCATTCTTGGTAAGTCGATCAACGATTACCCAAATAAAGTCATGTCCTTTTGGAGTTGTGGGAAGTCCGATAATGAAATCCATACTGATCTCTTCCCATTTCCATTCAGGAATCGGCAATGGTTGAAGCATTCCAGCTGGCTTCAAATGAACAGCCTTTATGCGACAACAGATGTCACATCGTGTGACATAAGCTGCAATCTCCTTTCTCATTTTTGTCCACCAATAACGAGCCTTCAGATCATGAAACATCTTACTACCGCCAGGATGAATAGATAACTTTGATAAGTGAGCTTCATCCATGATTTGATTTTTGAGTTCTCTATCTTTTGGTACAACCAGACGATCGTCAAACCATAATATTCCCTTCTCATCTACTCTGAAATGCTTGAGCGGCTGTTTCAACATCCTTTCCTTGATATGACCTATACCCTTGTCAGTTTTCTGACCCTCGATGATCTTGCTTTCAAGCGAGCAACTGATTTGAATGCTACGCAGCACAACAGGATGCATGAGATTAAAGCCATCTGCTAACAAAGGTTGAATAGCATGGCAATGTGATTTTTGACTCAACGCATCTGCGACTACGTTTGCCTTGTCTGGATGATATAAGATCTCCATATTGAAGTCCTTGATAAACTCCATCCATCGATGTTGCCTCATGTTCAACTCGAGTTGGGTAAAGATATACTTTAGACTCTTGTGGTCAGTGTAGACTTTGCAGAAATTACCCAGCAAGTAATGCCTCCAGATTTTTAGAGCATGCACAACAGCTGCAAGCTCCAAATCATGGGTCGGATAATTCACTTCATGCTTCTTCAACTGGCAGGAGGCATAAGCGATGACTCTCCCTTCTTGCATAAGCACACATCCCAAACCTATTTTTGAGGCATCACAATATACATCAAACATTTTTCCTAAATCTGGTTGCGCAAGAACAGGAGCAGTGGTCAACGATTCCCGCAAGGTACGGAAAGCCATTTCAGACTCTTCTATCCAAACGAACTTCTTCTCTTTCTGTAACAGATTTGTCATAGGTTTGGCAATCTTCGAAAAATCCGGAATGAAATGACGATAATATTCGGCTAGACCAAGAAAACTCCAAACTTCATGCACAGAAGTTGGTGCTTTCCAATTCATAACCTCTTGTACTTTACTCGGATCTACTGAGATTCCCTCATCAGATAGAACATGGCCAAGGAATTGAACTTTCTTGAGCCAAAACTCACACTTGCTAAACTTGGCATACAGCTTATGTTCCCTCAGCCTTTCTAGAACAATCCTTAGATGCTCGGCATGATCTTCTTCATTTTCTGAGTACACCAAGATGTCATCAATAAACACCACCACAAACTTGTCTAACTCAGGCATAAAGACCAAATTCATCAGATACATGAAATATGCTGGAGCATTTGTTATGCCAAAAGACATAACAAGATACTCATGCAATCCATATCTGGTAGAAAAAGCAGTCTTAGGCACGTCTTCCAGTCTAATCTTGATCTGATGGTAACCATACCTAAGATCAATCTTGGAAAACACTCTCGTCTTGGATAACTGGTCAAATAGAATGTCAATACGGGGTAACAGATACTTGTTCTTGACGGTCACAGCATTGAGTGGACGGTAATCTACGCACATCTGTAGAGATTTGTCCTTCTTCTTCACAAAGATAGCAGGACAACCCTATTTTGACACACTAGGGCGAATAAGACCCTTGTCCAACAATTCTTTCAACTGATTTTTAAGCTCTGCCAATTCATTTGGTGGCATCCAATATAGCCTCCTAGAGATTGGGGTGGTGCCAGGTAGTAACTCTATGCAAAACTCAACATCCCTATCTGGTGGAAGACCCGGAAGATCTTCAGGAAAAACATCCGGAAACTCACACATGACAGGAATTTCGGGAAGAGGGGTCACACGAGTAGAATAGGATACGCTCTCCAGCTTAAACTTTCGAGGTAACGGCACTTGAAAGGTACCCTCCCCAAGAGGATTTCTGATAGATAGCATCCTATTACCTGTATCGATCACAGCACCCCAGAATTTCATCCAACTCATCCCCACTATCACATCCACACCTAAGCCAGGTAGAACTATCAAGTTCAACCAAAACCTCCACTTATCTAGATCTAAGGTTGCACCCTGAACTATCTGCTTAGTAGTTATATCAGCCCCAGCTGAACTAACCTTGAATTCAATGCTCAATTCAAGTATCTTTTGGTCATGCTTCTGTGCAAATGCTTGACTCATGAAAGAATGCAACGATCTAGAATCAAACAAGACAACGGCAGGGATTTGATTCATAGAAAACATACCCGCAGTCACTGGTTCACCAGCAAGAATCTCCTCAATAGAGGTGTTGTGCACACGAGCTTGGTATGGGGCCTGCTGCTTCTTGGGAAAAGGGAAATAACGAGTAAAGTGCCCTGTCTGGTTGCAGTTGTAGCAAGGTCCATTAACAGGTGTCTTGTTAGCACCGGTCAAGCTGCTCTGTCCTGCTTTCCCCTGTGGAGCAGGAACTTTGAATGCTCTGTGATGCTTCTACGAATTCTGAGCTGGATAAGGGTTAGGTCTTTTCTGCTGTGGGGGCCTGAACCTCGCCCCAGACATAGGTGGACGATACGGCGTACGAAAAGCAGGTGGGGCTCTTGCCTGAAAAGAACCACCTCTATCATGGGCTCTCTTGTGATTCTTGGCGGCAACATGAACATTGTTACTGTTTTCTTGCATAATACAATCACTTAGAAAATCATTGAATGTAACACAGGAAGAAGTGCTCATGGTCTTCATCAACTTGGAACTCAAGCCTCTCTTGAAACTAGCTATCTTGTTCTCATTAGTGTTAACAAACTCAGGAGCATACCGACTCAAGGTATTGAAGGCGTGCAGATACTCCTTCACATTACGAGTTCCCATAGTAAGTGATAGAAGTTCAGTCTTCTTCATAGCCATCAAACTTGGAGGAATGAAATTCCCCCAGAAAGCAAGTACAAAGCGGTCCCAAGTAATAGGAACACCCTGCTGAAAGGTGGTGCGATGTTGCTTCCACCACGTCCCCGCTTGTCCCTCAAGTTGATGGGCTGCATACTCCGCCTTCAGTTCTTCTGTTAACCTTAGAAGACAAAATTTATCTTCCACAGTGTTGAGCCATTCATCTGCTTCAAGCGGTTCAGGAGCATCTTTAAATACAGGAGGTTTAGTGTCCTGAAAATGCTTGAAGCTGCTATACTGATTTTGCTGAGGACCCTGACGAACATCACGGGCCAAACTTTCACGAAGAAGCTGCTCCATGTTGCGCTGGCTGCCCAAGAATTGAGCAAACAGCTACTCCGCATTGGTCAGAGGTGGGGGTGGTACACCACGTGTAGTATTATCGGCACCCTCTTCAGCACCACCACTACCATTACCACCCGAACCACTATGGGTAACCGGCATCTGCATATTTCAGTAATAAGTATTTATTAGGTGAATGTTGTCATAATGAGAGGTGAATGTAAAAATCATGCCAAACTAAATTTATCGAGGGGAATAAATTCACACAATAAATAGAGGCACAATAATTCTAATTTTCACATCGCAACATCACTAATAATATTACTTCGAACCATTGCAAAGCGTCTTACAACATCCACATTTTGCCAGCATACATACACTGGACTTTTAAAGGTGTACGGATATCGCCACATCAAACACCATGTTCCAACATTACATCAAAGTCTCAATAGCGTGCAAAAAGGTTACATGACCACCCGACAGGAACGCAAAAGAACAACTAGAGACTAGCGATCATCAACAAGGCTACTCTCCATTGTTGCTACTCTCACTAGAAGCACCGTCCAAAGCCTTCCTAGCTGTTGCTAAGGCTGCTCTCAGCTGACAGATCTCTTCCTGCTTCCTGTGCACCTCCTCATGAAGACTAGCATTGTAAGCACGAGCACCCTCCACTTCCTCTAGCACCTGCTGCTGACAGATGCTAAGACGATGAAACTCGGACCAGGATTCATCCCTAGCCTGAGCCATCTTCTGGCTCTCCTGAACAACCTTGTCTCAATGCTGAGACACACGGGCTACCTCCTCTCATGAGTGCTGAAGCTCACGTGTCAACTCACGCTTCTCCTTGCGTGCATCAGCTTGAGCCTCCTTGAACTCTCACTCAGACGAAGTGCCTTAGTCTCCATGCTGACATAGGCCCTCATTACTGCAAACATAGCACTCATGGCAGGTGTGTCTCTGCCCTACGCCTCCTTAGGACTGCCACCTAGAAAGGCGGTTAGCAAAGGGAAACACACCAGGAAAAGCCTGGGCAAGCTGGTGTGGGATCTCCTCCATCAGGTGCTCCACCACGTCAAAAGCTGCAAATGTGGCACCCATCTTGGCAGTCCTGCCCGCACCAAAACAACGCCACCCAACCCAGTGGGGGTCACCGTCCAAAGGTGGGACAACTACCTCTACCCGAGCCTCTCCATAGTTCTCCAAATCATCCTTGTCCTAGTAGTAGTGAGGCTCCATGCCCACCATGTACCCAGCGTTGGAGAGAATCCTCCAAATAAGGCTAGGCATGGCGTGCTCCTCAAGAAAAGTGTCCACCTCCCTTGGCACCGACTCACGGATAGCCAAAGGACCACGGGGCACTCCTCCTCCAGTGGACTTGCGAGCAGTCTGCTTGGTTCTCGGCATCTGTCCAAAAGTTGTATATCCCATGAGTTTATAATTTAAAGAAATGAGACAATTTATTTATAAGGGAAGGAACCATGAATGTATGAAGGAGCCATTTTAAACATGATGCATGCACGTTACATACATCCTCATGAACTAATAGTCTAACGTGCTATGCGGTGGCATACATCGTTCTCTCATTTATACGTAACTACTTTGTTCTACCGTTCACGTGGTTAGTGTACCTACAGAAAATTCATTTCAGCCCATATCCCATATGAATGCAATTTGACGTAAAAATTCACACACCTTCCGAACAAGGTAAAAACACCGATTACTTACTACCCCCAACAAGTCGCGCAGAAGACGACACCGCCAGAAGACGGTCCCAACATGGGATACCTTCATATAAACATGTGTGCAACATGTGAATAATTAGGCATCAATAAGCACTCCCATAGACTGGCATTGCATCCAATCATGCTCTCACAACTCACACTTACCAGGGCGTAGAGGCAATTTGATCCATATATTACCACTCAAGTGAATGGCACCCATACGACTCCATCATTGTATAGGCAATGACAAAATAGAAAATATGATGCAATTCCCCAAGTTAGTACTTAATTAAGCCACCTGAATTCCTATTGGGCATAAAGGATATGACCACTGGCACACTCTAAATTTTTCAAAACCATAGATTTGAACACCTATGTATAGCTATTCATTTTGTAAATACTTCTCGCAAACAAAAACTCTTTTATTTTAAATACTTGTGAATAGTAATGCTAAACCTTGCCCCGATACCAGCTGTAACAGAACCGACCAATTTATTAGAGCACAAGCACGTAATTCACCATTAGATAGCAAACTTACATGGTTGAGACCTAATAAACCCGGTAGTCATACTAAAATCTCAAAGGATTTCAAACTTTCTGGCATAGCCAAGATCGTAATAAGTTTAGCGGTCACCATTCACAACATACATAGTTCGCACATAGTTTAAAACATCAGAGTTCCAAATAAGTTATTACAACCCAAGTTCAAATTCGAAATTAAGGCGGAAGTGATTTAGTTCAACACCCACACATACACTTAGTTCAAATACAGTGCCAGGTCCTTAGTCAATATCCAGCAAAAGCATAAGGTAGAGTGGAGTGACATGCCCAAGGTCTAGTCATCACCTAACGCGGGATAGAAGCAGTGCTGACAGTAGCCATAGTACATCTCACCATCTGCATCATCATGGGAAAATAAAACCCTGAGTACAAGAATGTACTCAGCTAGACTTACTCGTCATAAACTAAAAATAAATTGACTCAAAGGGGTATGCAAGGCTGGATAAGTTGGATAGCTGACTCATAAGTTGCAGAAAAGCTTGCATTAAAGAAAGAATTGATCATAACCTTCTAGCATTGTATTTTAATTTGATTAACCTTACCATACTAAATTAGCACCTGTACTAAACAAGCATGGTAATAATTATTCAACAAGAATAGTAACCAATTCCAGTTGAGTGCCTTTCAACATCACGGCTCAACCATCTCATCTCTTTATTCAAGTTATTACTACGATGCCACTGCTCAAGTCAAGTGTTCACTGTCCAGGAACGATGGCAATTATAATCGATTACTAACCAGCTGGTGGGGTATTCCTCACACAAACCACACTCACCCGCTAAGGTGAGCTACAGATCACCGAAAATTCAATTCGGATAAGTCGCGGGATCAACAGGTACCATCGTATCCAGGAACCACCCGGCTGCCTTATTCAGGGCGAACCTGACCTCAGACTTACTCTCCGCGTAATCCGTGGTCTCCCATCTTCTCCAATACGATGTGTACAGCAGGTCGACTCCCGGTCCAAATCAAACTTAGGCTTGGCGGTCGGAACGACTTATCCTTCCAGCTAAATGTGAGGCATAAATTCAATATGACTTGAGGACGTACAACGGATGGGTCCTAGTTCGACACAGACGGGATAACCTCACCGAACCTCCAGTTTAGTCTCAACACCAATCTTGCCCGGTCTCGATTTATTATCTCCACATGGTTATCCAAGATAACAATGTATTCAACCATTCCGAGTAACCACCTATAACTCGCGGATGACAGGAAATCACCCGACTTCTACCGATCTAGTTAAAGCAGGGCTAAGCAGATAATCGCATCTGAACCTAATAGGGTTGAAGTATAACAGTAGCAAGGAATATAAGTAATGCAACAACGGTATAAAACAACGCCTATAACTTAATGCATCAATCAAGTAAAGGACTCAAGTTAGATATTTTGCAAATCACAGGGAGAATGCTCTGGGCTTGCCTTTCAGGAAAGAGCTTGGCTGATGGTCGGGACACTCGGGAAGATCAACCTCGGGATCCTCTTCTGCTGCTATCCCTTGTACCAAGGCTTCCTGCTGGCCTTCCTCTTCTGGTGCTCCGGGAACTACCGTTTCGAGCTCTGACGATCCTGTATGATGCATGGTGCGTATGAATACCACGATTACATAGTAATACAAAGGTACATGTTGATGGTGAATAAATGCTCAGTTGAAGATAAATGACATGATTTTAAAACATGTAAGATAAGCACATGTCATCTGCATTCTCTTCTATAATAAAATCGTAAACACGCATCGCATTACAATTTACTTATACATTAAAAGCAATTATAAATGATCACTATTTTACACACTACCCTCTACTGAACCACAACTAATAACAGATTATACACATCACAAACATCAGAAAAAGCATTATTACACATGAAATAATAACTTAAAGCATTATAAATTATTTAAAGGAAATCAGGGTAGAACTGCAACATGACTTTAGACTATTCAGAAAATTCTGTAAAAATTACATGAGCTTAAGCATGTCTAATGTAGACTACCATAAAATTTTTAGGTCAAAATAGTAAGTACTTTATCCTATACAAAAATGACAAGGCAGCATAATTCAATGGGCATAAAATACTTTGTATATAGAAAAATGTCAAACAGTAGATCTCAGACTACTCTTAGCTTTAGATTGACATAAAAACATCCTCCAAAAAGTTTCATGCACAAATCACTTATATATTATTTATTATGAATTATTTACTATCTACTTAAAATAGGCACCATAAATAGATAGAATAATATTTATACATGACATAGCCTCACAACATTTTTCATAGATAGAGCATGACATAAGAAGACTAACAAACTTGGTTTCACATTTTTCTGAGCAACAGAGAATTACTTATGCATTTTCCAAAATAAAAGCAATTAATAGGGATAAATAAATCTATAAATAAAAGTATCACAAAATTCATATTTCATATTTTTCATGCATAGATCTTCTCATAAGAAAAATACTGCAAGTTGAACCATCTCATTTGGACTAAAAATGAGGAAGTTATGATTTTTCAAAGGTTTTATGCAAAATCTAGAAACAGATTCTTTAAACGAAAAAGAAAAACACTTTTGCACCGAAAACCCTGGAGTCTTTAGAAATCAACCGAGCCCTATTTTAAAACTCTCTGAGTCTGGCCACTTTGCACTTAAGTCCGAGAAAGATTAATATATTCTGCCTGTGATCCACGCCGAAGGGAAAGGTCGCCGGCGGCGGCGAGGTCTCCGGCCAAACTATGGTCACCACTCGACTCAACTGAACGTTACGAACCCAACGGTGTACCAAATGACGGCTATTAGCGTGATTTTGACCGACGGCCACGCGCGACGGCGGACGGCGGTGAGGGTCGACGGTGCGCCGGCCACCACGGGCCACGGCGGGGCGCAAGAACTAGCCTACTAGCTCCAGTGAGTTTAGGCGACTCGAACTAACCAGACAACGCAAAGAATGGCTGGTCGGAATGACGATGGTGCTGCACGCCGGTGAGCGGCGGCGTGCATGTCGGCGGTTCGACGGCTGCCGGCCAACTCCGGCCAAATCAAGGCCCAAGAACCATCCTGTGACCTAATTGAAGTCGGGGTGACTCGATTGCACTAGCACATAAAGGCAAAGGTCCACTAGAGTGAGCTCCATGCAAGCGGCCGACGAGCGGCGGCGCGACCCGTGACGGCGGTCGACCAAAATTCGATGAACCCTAACCCTAATCGATCCCATAAACCACTTCAATCGGTTCTACTCATGCAGGCGGTCATGATGCGCGAGCTAAAGGAGGGAGAAAGGGGTTGCTGGTCATGGCGGACCGCGTGGCGGTCGAGGCGGCCATGGCCGACGGAGGGGGAAACGGTCGATTCGGTCTCTACCTGGGTTCTCGGGGGCAGTGAGCATGCGCAAGACGCGTCTCATGTCAAGGCGGAGCTGTTGGCGAGCTCTAGGAAGAAAATGGCAGGGCTGTGAGGCGCGGTGGTGATGCGAGCTTCGGGGTGGCGGCAATGGCGGACTCCGAGCGTGCTCGAGTTATGGCGAAGGGAAATGAGGTGAGAGGGAGAGTCTGGAGATGGGGAAAAGAGTGAGGGAGGGAGTGATGCGGTCTGGTCGCCATGAAACCGGCGCTCGAGCTTGGACAGGCGGACCGCGGCGTCGGGCATCGACGCGCACGTGGCACGCATGCGAGCGAAGTGGGGCCGAGTGGAGGGGCGCGTGGGCGGTAGTGGGGTCGGGCGAGCGCGGGCGTGTGCGGCGCGTGCGAGCGGGGGCCAAACAGCGGATAGCGGCAGCGCCCCGGCGTACGGTTGCCGCATGGCCGGCGTCGGCCGCGACACCGTCGCGAGAAAGAAGAGAGGGAAGAAGAAGAGACTGGCAGGTGGGTCCCACTGCGCCAAGATTCGTACAGAACTTGATTTACTCTATATTTTCCAAAATAATCCGAATTTGTAGAAACTTGTAAAAGATGAAATGTTGCTCTCAATGAGTAGAACATTTCACTTTTAAACGTCAAAGCGTAATTCTGCCTAGAATTTGAAATTCAAAAATGGGTATTTAAAATCCATTTAAAATTAAAAGAAAAACATTTGTATAAACTATTTTTGACATTTTTGAGCCACTTCCAAGCCTTTTCATGAAATGACCCAAAAATAAGTTTTGCTCCAAATAATTTTCTCTACAAACTTCATTTAACACTCAACCCCAAACAAACAACCTATCATATAGCTCTAGTTCAAAAGAAAGCAAGCACATTTCTCATTTTATCATTTTATGTAAACAATGACTATGCAAAGAGATGATTATGCTCATGATATGCAAGATAATGCATGCTTAACACCATGGTGTTACACGGTGATTGTTGTCCGGTCGGGAGTGATGATTCCTGGTGCAGAGAACCTTCCAAACTCAAGTTCGCTAAGCTATACTGGGGGACGAAAGAAAGAGGAGCTTCGTGCAAGTGGTGAAGGAGGGCATGGTGAACCACGGGCGTGGAAGGAGACCAAGGCCGAGGAACCCAGAGGAAGATTGGGAGAGGTGGGAAGGTGGAGGATGGCCGCCACCGTCGCATCCTCCGCAGCCCTTCTACTGGCACCCACCACCCCCTCCCTACGGGCCACTGCCACCCCAACAATTTGGCTTCTTCCCCAACTAGCATTCCAATCCCCATCCTCAACCCGGCTACAACAACAGATTTGATGGCCCACGACCAAGAGGAGGACGGATGTAGGGGAGAGGGAGATGCAGGCAGCCACAAGCGCAAGCACAGAGGGCCAACCAGATTGCGGGTGCTGGACCTATTCAACAGCCAGTGCAAAATCCTATCAAGGCTGATACAGAAAAGGGGGAGAAACAAGAGGCTCCAGATAAGCTGGATAAAGCTGAAGGTAGCAACTCCAATACTGGTAATCTCAATGTACTATGCTACAACTATTGTCAGCTTGGTCATTTTAGTTCTGCCTGCGAATCCTAGAGTCTGTTTCATCTGCAGAAGTTCAACTTGTTGGTGTTTCGACCTCGGGGGCCGAGCACCAACGAGTGAATTTGTATTGCGTGCTGCCTAATCTGGATGGTGATGCAAGAAGAACACACGAGGTTTATCCTGGTTCGGGTAATAGAAGGCTCTGTGTCTAGCGGGGGAGGGGGTTGTATTATCTTACACCGAAGTGCTTGTACAACGGTGAATACAAGCGAGCGAGTGAGGTTGGTTAGGACTTGAGCATTGCGGGCTCTAGCTATCTTCGGTCTATGGGTGACCCCCCTCTCTATGCTAGCCCGGCGCCTCCTTTTATAGGCCAAGGAGGGGCACGGGTGTACAGTGTAACCCTAGAAATGGTACTTGTAGGGCTGGCGTAGGTGGTGACGTCAAAAGTGGATGTCGATCTTGTTCGGGAGACTGTAGCGACGTGCGTTGAAGCGAGGTTGAGCTTTGCAACAGCGTGCCTTGCCATCCCGCGGTGTCTCGGCGAAGTCGGTGGCTGACCGGTCTTGATGATGACTCTACCGTGCCTTAGCGGCGTGGCGAAAGACGTGTTCTCCTGTCTGGAGCGTATGACTCGCTATAGATGACGCAGTGGTATCTATTGGGAATATGCCCTAGAGCTAATCATGTAGATGATGATATTACGATTGTATCCATGATTAATAAAGTGTTCATTGAATATCCATTAGAGACAACTTGTATTGATTAGCGATTATGTGAATTGTTTGTGAAACTCAATTACTTGAATGGTTATTCTAAAGTTGTCCCTGATCGGCATTCTTGTGAGAACACACTTGAATATTAGACCAGCACATGTATTAGTTGATGGCTATGTTTCACAAGTCATGGACATGGAGATGTCAAACTAATAATGTGGGCACATGTGAGACATGTAGGCTGGACTGACCGACATGAGGAAGTCTCTATTCACGTCATGTACGTTATGTCCTTAGACCAAAGATTGTGGTATGTACTCAAGATGTGAAACGGCCTACTTAGGGACTATCAAACGCTGCTCCGTAACTGGGTAGTTATAAAGGTGGTCTTCGTGTGGTCAGCAAGCATGCTATGAGACATAGACAATCAAGATGGAATTTGCCCCTCTCTACGCGAGAGAGATATCACTGGATCACTCAAGTGATTGGATCAACAAATGCATGGCCGTGCTTGGGTTAAGTGTTAACCCATGAGTTGAACCATATATCGAGTGGCAAAGGGAATAACTTGTATGTGGTCGTAGTGGTTCATCTGATATGATCTTTGCATGCACATAGGAGGTGTCACGCCTTGCTAGAGGCCGCTGTCAACTATTGGGTGAGTAGGAGTACTCAGCCCATGTTAATGTGTGCGTGAACCCATAGGGTCGCACGCTTAAGGGGCTGGAAGCCAAATTCGGGTTGGACCCGAATTAGACAAGGCTTAGGGTTACTAATGGGCCTCCAACTCGTGAGTTCATTGGGGATGCCTATATAAGCAAGGGGTAGGGGCGCGGTCAGGGAGACACATGCCTTTGGCAGCTGCCATCGCCCTCCCCATGCTCGCGCCTTCTGCTCCTCGCAGACCTAGCAGTCCGAAGGCGCATCGCTTCTTCCCTGCACGTGTGGGATTCCTCGGAGGTGCTTCATCTGGAGCAATGGGACAAATCGCACAAGAGGATTGAGGTGACGGACGATCGTGCAACTGCACTGCCTGCTGCAACACATATGACTACATCGAGTCATCTTCCGCTGCACCTGCGCGTCTAGTGGTAATCCCGTAACTTGTAACTAGTAGTAGATCCTGGTTTATGAGGTCAAAAATTTTTGTTTTCTGGCTAGTGTAGCAACCTCATAACCCTACAGTGGTATTAGAGACATTACTGCCTCGTTATAGGTTCAGTTTTGTGCATATGGTGATATGCGTGGTTGTAGATGAGTCTCTAACCTTGGTTCGTCATCTTGCCGTATTGGTCTTGAAACGATCTACTCATACCGGTCGGAATTCCGCTATCCGAGTTAAGTGATTCATGTAAATCCAGTCATGGTGAGTTAGAGATCAATCGGATTGATTGAATTTAACCCTAGGTCAAGTGCCAAGCGCATATGATGCGCAGTGGTGGTAGATGGAATTTACTGCCGGGCGTCGGTTTGCCGAGAAAAGTGCTGTTCGGTAAAATAGAAGTAACTTTTGAACCGTAACTCGGATTGAGACAAACTCTAAACAAAAATCATAGAGAATGAAATTTTACATTCGGTTCTCTATGGCTTTGCCTCATTCAGTGAAATTAGAATTGTGAAATAATTCTGGGAATATAGAGTTTTCTGTGTTGCAAGATTAGACGTTGGATTCGGATAATTCTATTTTGCAGGTATTGATGACTGGTATAGCCCTTATGTGTATGTGATGCATATATGTATTTAATTCATGGCTTGCATGTCATGAGGAAAATATGGGCAGGAGCCACATACATATTGTTAAAATTAATGTAATGGCCTGTGTGCCAATCTGTGATGATCTATCCGTGACTATGTAATTTCAATTTACTTGCGCTAGTAGTTGCTAGTCTCGGCGGAATCATCACTGAAGGATGGCATACTCGAATCATGGAGATGGAGATCACCGTGATGCATAGATTGATGGAGATGGAGATCCCCAAATGAATAATGGGCTATACCAAGTCATGTCTGTGTTATGCCGTTCTTACTATGTTCTACTTTCACATGCTATTAGGTTTTTATCTACATGAGTGCGGTAGTGAAGTAGAATGATCCCTCAGTAATGTTTAAGTTAAATTCTTCCCCAAACCTTGCACTGTCATAAGTCTTGTACAATCGATGGTGGGTCTATGAAATTAGGGTGCCACTGGTTTTCCTCGACTAGGCAGGTTCATATCGGATACTTACTACAAGAAGGTTTGGTTACTTAAACAAGATCATCCTAATGGTTAGGGACCTTGGAGCATGGGTAGGTTGAGCGTAGCATAGAGATGCTGCCCAACAACGAGAGTCATATGTGATATGATTAGCAAAGTGTTGCTTACCGATCTACCATGTCTTCTAGCGGTGATGCTAAAGCTCACTAGTTGACTTGTTAGTTGTGGGTCTTGAATCACTAAGTATCAATTGAGGGATATTGATTTTAGTGGGAGTAGATTTTATCTTGATATAATTTACTCTTTCATGGATACATTGTCTTAGTATTTTGCGTTACTTTTGTTGTAGATGGCCGCTCGCAATCAACCATTTTCTTTGCGTACAATTCTTGAGAGAGATAAGTTGAATGGAACAAATTATGCTGGTTGGATCCACAACCTGAGAATTGTTCTCAAGGCTGAGAAAAAGGAAGATATTCTAGACACCCAATTACCAGATGAGCCTGAGGAGAGTGCTCCTGCTGCTGAGAAAAACGCTTACAAGAAAGCATGTGATGCGGATCTCAAAGTGAGTTGCCTCATGCTTGCTTGTATGAAACCTGATCTGCAGATGTAGTTCAACAACAATCATTCAGCGAACGATATAATCGTGGCACTTGAAGATATGTTCCAAACTCAAGTATGAACTAAAAGGTTCAATGTCTCTAAGGCGCTTGTAGAAACCAAGCTAGCAGAGGGCGCAGCTGTTGGTCCACATGTAATCAAGATGGTTGGTTACACTCAGTGGTTGGAGAAGCTAGGCTTTCCAATTGGCCAAGAGTTGGCAACTGATTTCATTCTTTCGTCTCTTCCACCCAGTTATGGAAACTTCACCTCAAACTACCATATGCATGGGGCGGAGAAGGGCTTCAATGAACTATGTGGCATGCTAAAAACAGCAGAGGCTGACATCAAGAAAGCAGGAGGTGGCCAAGTGTTGGCAATTCAAAACAGGCCTAACTTTAAGAGAAGGAAGGGAAATTGGAAGAAGAAGGCCAAGGCTAAAGATGAGATCTCTAAGCCAAACCAATCGTCTTCCAAGGATGAACCACCTGTAAAAAATGATGAATGCTTTCATTGTAAGGGGAAAGGTCACTGGAAGAGGAACTACAAGGTGTACTTGGCGTCCTTGAAGAATGATGGCGGTAGTAATGGTACTCCCGCTCATACACTTGTTGTTCATGTTACAGACATTTTCCTCACTAAGTCTTATATCAATTCTTGGGTATTTTATACCGGATCGGTTGCTCATATTTGTAATACGATGTAGGGAATGATAAGAAGTAGAAGCATGGAGAAAGGAGAAGTTGATTTCTACGTCGGCAATAATGCAAGAGTTGCTGCATTGAACGTCGGGAATATGCAACTTCCCTTGCCGTCAGGATTTATTTTGGAATTGAATAATTGTTATTTTGTTCCTAGTTTAAGTCGAAACATTGTGTCACCTTCATGCTTGATGAAGGATGGTTATTCATTTGCGAGTAAAGACAATGGTTGTGTGATCTCAAAGAATGATGTGTTTGTGGCTTTTGCATCCATTGTGAATGGGTTATTTATTTTAAATTTTGATGATGCACCTGTCTGTAATGTTAGTGCTAAACATCCTCGGCTTAATGAGTTAAGTCCTACCTATATGTGGCATTGTCGTTTGGGTCATATAAGTGAGAATCACATGAAGAGGCTCCATGATGATGGTCTTCTAACTTCGTTTGATTTTGAATCATACGAGACATGTAAGGCTTGCTTGCTAGGTAAGATAACCAAGGCACCATTCAAAGGATTTCCAGAGAGGGCATCTGACTTGTTGGAACTTATACATACTAATATATGTGTACCAATGAGCACGACAGCTAGAGGCCGATTTCAATACTTCATAACTTTTACTAATGACTTTAGTAGATATGGATATGTCTACCTAATGAAGCATAAGTCTGAAACATTTGAAAAGTTCAAAGAATTTCAGAATGAAGTAGAGAATCAACACGACAAGAAGATCAAGGCCTTGTAATCTGATCGTGGAGGCAAATATCTAAGTCACGAGTTTAGCAATCATCTTAAGAGTTGTGGAATTGTTCCATAGCTTACACCATCTGGAACGCCTCAGAGAAATGGCGTGTCTGAGCGATGTAATTGGACCTTGTTAGACATGGTTCGGTCTACGATGAGCCAGTCAGACCTACCTTTATTGTTTTGGGGATACGCTCTAGAAACAGCCGCTTTCACATTGAATAGGATACCATCTAAGTCTATATTTAAGACACCATTTGAGATGTGGACTGGTAAGTGTCCTAGTTTGTCTTTTCTAAAAATTTGGGGTTGTGAAGTTTATGTCAAATGACTTATATCAGATAAACTAACACCAAATCGGACAAGTGCTTTTTCGTGGGATATCCAAAGGAAACTTTAGGGTATTATGTCTATAACCGGTCACAGGGCAAAGTGTTTGTTACTTGAAATGGTGTTTTCTTAGAGAAAGAATTTCTCAAAAGAGAAAATAATGGAAAAAAGGTGTATCCAGAAGAAGTTCAAGATGAGCCAATAGGGACTGACTCTACGAGTGATGCTAATGTAGCAGATCAAGTTGAGACACCCGTAGCAGTGGAGACACCACCACAACCACGAAGATCAGCAAGACTTCACATATTGCGTGGGGATTTGTTATTGTTTGACGATGATGAACCTGCGGATTATGCGAAAGCTATGATGGATCCAGATTCTGAGAAATGGCAAAGTGCCATGAGATCCGAGATAGATTCCATGGGAGACAATCAAGTTTGGAACTTGGTTGACCCGCCTGATGGGGTTAGACCCATAGAGAGCAAATGGATCTTTAAGAAGAAGAAGGATATGGACAGAAACATTCACATCTATAAAGCTCGACTTGTCGCAAAAGGTTTTTGGCAAGTTCAAGGTATTGACTACGATGAGACATTCTCGCCGGTAGTGATTCTTAAATCTATTTGGATCATTCTAGCAATTGCTCCATATTTTGATTATGAGATATGGCAGATGGATGTTAAAACAACCTTTCTAAATGGGTATTTAGAAGAGGACGTGTATATGATACAGCCCGAAGGTTTTGTTGATCCTAATAATGCTGGAAAGATATGCAAGCTTAAGAAATCTATTTATGGGTTAAAGCAAGCATCTCGGAGTTGGAATATTCATTTTGATGAGGTAGTCAAAGGGTTTGGCTTCCGTCAGAAGGAAGAAGAACCTTGTGTTTACCAGAAGGTAAGTGGGAGCACTATTGTGTTTCTGATCTTGTATGTGGATGACATACTATTGATTGGGAATGATATTCCTATGTTGCAATCTATAAAGACTTCACTGAATAATAGTTTTTCTATGAAGGATTTAGGTGAAGCAGCATACATCTTAGGAATTAAGATCTATAGAGATAGGTCAAGAAGGCTAATAGGATTAAGCCAAGACACGTACATTGACAAGGTGTTAAAATGGTACAACATGGAACAGTCCAAGAAAGGGTTCTTGCCTATGTCACATGGTTTGCGCTTTAGTGACAAGCAGTGTCCTTCATCAGATGAAGAGCGCAATCACATGAGTAAGGTTCCATATGCTTTGGCCGTTGGTTCCATCATGTATGCCATGATATGTACTCGCCCATATGTCTCATATTCTCTAAGTGTTGTGAGCAGGTACCAAGCTAATGAGGGTGAACCTCACTGGATGCTTGTTGAGAACATCCTAAAGTACTTGCGAAGGACTAAGGATGTGTTCCTAATCTATGGAGGTGAGGAGGAGCTCGTTGTAAACGGTTACACCGATGCTAGCTTCCAAACCAATGGGGATGACTCACTATCTCAATTAGGTTTTGTGTTTACAATAAATGGTGGTGCAGTTAGCTAGAAAAGTTCCAAGCAGGAGACGGTGTCTGATTCTACAGTAGAAGCCGAGTACATTGCATCTTCTGGCGCTGCAAAGGAAGGTGTTTGGTTGAGGAGGTTCCTCATTGAGCTTGGTGTGTTTTCGAATGCGTCGGACCCATTGAATTTACATTGTGATAACAATGGGGCGATTGCACAGGCTATGTAGCCTAGGGATCACCAGAAGAATAAACATGTACTCTAGAAGTTTCATCTCATTCGAGAGTTTGTGAAACGAGAAGAGATCAAATTGTGTAAAATAGATACGGGTTTAAATGTAGCAGATCCTTTGACAAAGGCTCTTCCATAGCCTAAGCATGAGGCGCACATGAGGTCTATGGGGATTAGACATCTAAGTGATTAACTCTAGTGCAAGTGGGAGACTGTTGGAAATATGCCCTAGAGCTAATCATGTAGATGATGATATTCTGATTGTATCCATGATTAATAAAGTGTTCATTGAATATCCATTATAGACAACTTGTATTCATTGGTGATTATGTGAATTGTTTGTGGAACTCAATTACTTGAATGGTTATTCTAAAGTTTTTCCTGGTCGGTGTTCTTGTGAGGACACACTGGAATATTAGACCAGCACATGTATTAGATGATGGCTATGTTTCACAAGTCATGGACATGGCGATGTCAAACTATAATGTGGGCACATGTGAGACATGTAGGCTGGACTGACCCGACATGAGAAAGTCTCTATTCATGTCATGTACATTATTTCCTTAGACCTAAGTTTGTGGTATGTACTCAAGATGTGAAACGGCCTGAAAGCATCTAGGCCCCTTAATGTGGTTTCGATGATTGATGACAATATTTACCATAACTAACGTGTGTCTTGCAGAAACATTGGTAAGTTAGGTCATGGTGATGGATACCGTGGGAAATACGGGTTTCATGCTCCCTTGACGATGGAAATCGTTTTGGTTTTCAAAGGATGGACGACAAGGTCAAGAATGGTTAGTTCCGATCGTCCATGGTGTTGGGTGACGTCGGATTAGTCGTTAGGACTTTGTTTTTCCTCTGGCCGTACTATTAAGGGGGGTGCAAATGGGTAGCTTGACCTAGATAAGTCTAATGGTTTAGGTGTGATGCACACTTGTGAAACTTAGCACTAGTTAACTACAAAAAGGCCCTAAGGTACGTTGGAGTTAAAGCCGTTCACAAAGATCGTCAAATTCGAAGTGGAACGGTTGTTTTAGCTGCACCGGACACTGGACCGAAGAGGACCGGACGCGTCCGGTCTATTCATTTGCGTGTGCAGCAGAATGTTTGAACTCACCGGACGCTGGGACAGTGAGTCCGGTGGTGAGCACCGGACGCGTCTGGTGCAACGCCGAAAATGATAACGGACCGGATGCCAGACCGAACGCGTTCGGTGCTACACCAGACGCTGTCCAGAAGCTATGTTTGCAGACCGAAACACCAGACGCGTCCGGTGTAATGCACCGGACGCGTCCGGTGGGTACATAACGGCTAGCTGAGTTCGTTCGCGTATTTGGAAAATTGAACGGACCGAACGCGTCCGGTGCTGTGGATCGGACGCATCCGGTGACCCCGAAAATCGTGGTTTGGAAGGTAACGGTTGGATTTGGCCCGTGGGGCTATAAATACATCTCCTACCCCTCCATACCAGATGACTTGCCTATTTCTTCAGCTGAACAACTTCTTTAGTGTTAAAAGAGAGCAAGAGCCCTAGTGAGGTGCTAGTGATATGAGAATCCATTGATTAGCACTCATTAGTGAATCAAGAGTAGCAAGTGTGCATCCATCGTCTCATTAGGCTTTGCGACGTCAAGTGAGAGCTTGTGCTTATTACTCTTGGTGATCGCCATCACCTAGATGGCTTGGTGGTGATTAGGAGTTTGGTGATCATCTGGCGAAGCTTGTGGATGACCCAACTCAAGTTGTGAGCGGTACTTGGCGATTCACCGCGTCGGAGTGACGAAGAATCAGCACTTAGAGAGCACTTGATCCTTGCGCGGATCAAGGGGGAGCGATACCGTTGCGCGGGTGCTCCAACGAGGACTAGTGGGGAGTGGCGACTCTCCAATACCTTGGGAAAACATCGCCGAGATCCTTTCTCTTTACATTCCGCATTGTCGGCGTTCGGAACCCGGGGGCGTCCTAAGCCAACGAGTAATCGTATGTGTGTAACCCGTCCGGATGGGTGATGCAAGAAGGACATAGCGATTTATCCTGGTTTGGGCAAAGAAGGCCCTACGTCCAGCGGGGGG